>JAYKKI010000119.1:4195000-4590000 GCA_039881145.1 Druceiella hillmani | reverse complement strand
GAAAAATAATAATTACCCCCTTCATAGAATCAAATTAAGTAGCCTACCTATTTGGTACAATTGAATTAATATTAATTACGATAATAATAGCCGAATTTTACAATTATAGGAAATAATATTAAATGGACTTAAATTTAAATTTACTTCCTTATCTATTAACATTTCCCCTGAATCAATATACTATGATTAACTTAATGAACATAAAATGGTAGGGAAAAAAGTGTGAAAATATTTTTGTTGATTGAACCTCCAAGTGAAATGATTGGTTCGTCGTTGTTAAGTACCTTATGGAACAGCCATTAACATAAATACGCGTCAATTCAGGCAGAATTTAAAGCAAATGATATGTGAATATTGGCAATGTAAATATTACTTCATGTCAAATTCTAAAACGACTACGCGTGGATGGTAGCAAAGAAATTCTAGACACCGTATTTGAGTAGTTCTCTTTGAGCACTTAATTTATTTATAAGCCCATTATAGTCGTACTAACTTTATTTTCATAACGACATACTTTTATGCATTGCATATCTACTTATATACGATATCAAAACCTTATGTTTTGATTTAAAAAATGTTTGTTGTAAAATTTAATTTTGCTACATTTTTATTTTATTTCGTTTCACCATATGGCCAAAATCTCTATGTAAAATCGACAGGTGATTACAGGAAGATCACTTATGTAGAAAATAAAAAATATATTTATTGTACAAACGACACTCTAGATAATTAATCAAAATATTTCAAAAGAGGGTAACGTATTGATATGTATTTTTTTATTTGTATATGTAAGCACGCAAGTAAATATATATATATATATATATATATATATATATATATATATATATACATATAAATGTGTTCATGTTAATTAAATGCTGCAAATACCTTTTTTTATTGCAGTATATGAGGTATCACGAAGTGATGTAAAACGTTTTAAAAATATGAGTAAAACGTTTCAAAAGTATATCTTTTTCAGTGGTCAAATATCGTGAACTTTCCAATAACTATGGGGTATAGAAACATCGCTATGCCATAGTTCCAGTAAATGATCTCTAATGAATATCCAGTAATGGTATTCCTTAATAAAATTTCCAGTAATATTATTTCTTATCATAATATGTTATTCCTTATCAAATTTATAAAAAAATATCACCGTTTAATTAGAAAAATATCACCATTTTTAAGTAACGGCATTTTTCCATGCATCATAGTAATAAAACGAGTGAACTTAAATGCCTGTTAAATATGACTAGAACTGTCACTATCAGGGTTTTGTACATACTTGTTCGTATGTAAATATTTAAGAGTATTTCTATTAAACCCTTTCGACATATTAATATTATTTTCCACCAAGTAAATATATTGCCTAGTGAATCTTTCACAGGCGTAAAATAATCCTACATTTTTTCCAAAATACAATATTAAGAATTATTACTATCACTTTCATGTACACTTTTAGTAACTTTTTTTTCATAATTTTGTCTTTCAGGGAGTAATGTCGAATTATAAAACACTTAGTATTTTATTACGCGAACACGTACTACGTCTCGAACTTTTTAGTGTCATAATTATGAATATTCATTTCAAAAGTTCTATAAATAGATAATGACGTCGATTAAGCTTTGCATCAACCCAATTTGGTATTAATCAATGTTTGGATAAAGAATATAGGACAACTATTTTGGTTGTGATATTGAAGAACGCATTCCTGATGTATTTCCTGTTTTGAACTACAACAAAATGAATTACCGAATTTATAACAACTTATCAGATGATATGAAACCCGCGATAAGTGATACTAACTTCCTTAAGTGTTTTTGCAAGTTAAGCAAAACACTCACATACTAAGTCGCAATGAGTATTAAATATTTGTAACAAAACAACCTAAAATCGAATAACAACAAGTTCATAATAATCATCTGGCATTCAACGCAACTAAAACCGGGAGGCGTCCAGTTTTAAATAAATTTATGTTAATCTCTTCTTTATCACAACTATGGAATGAGAATGTTGGTAAATACTTTTAAAATTTCAGTTCGAAATTTTGTGAGAATGTTGAAAGGATTTCACACAAGAATTTCTTCCATGCTTCCAGCACTACCGTCTCATTTAAACTGCAGTTTTACGTAACGATGGTTTGACATACTCTATGATATTACTCACCGGTTTTGTTACCGTATATCTAAGGAATTCTGCAAAAGCAACAAAAAAAGTTAGTGATTTGTTTGATATGTTTTGACTTAAGTGTAAATTTCCAATATGTAAATTAAACAACTGATAATTTGTAAAGTTTCTGGAAAGAAAATGTTACGTAGTCTAAATATACTTTTAGATATTTTAAAACGTATATGTAAAAAAAATATTCTATTACCTCGAAAAATTATATTATCTCGTGTTCGTTTTTATAGTCAAAAGCCACATTTCTTTAATTTTCTCATTTATATGTAAAGATATAAGATCTACTTGGCAGACTGAATAGTTTGCCAATTCTCATCAAAACAATTACTAATCATTATTTAGGATATAATTATTTAATTCCCACAACTTCAGGCAACTTTAAGTGTATACTTTTTGTTTACTTTTTTACATACTTTTGGGTTAAATTTTAAATTCTTGGTAGGTAAAAATTTTCAAGCTTAAATTTATTGCATATTCAAAAGAAAATTCAGCCGCAGCTGTTAATAATTTTCCTTAATCATGTGCTTCCAGCTTTTGAGAAATGACGGACGTCATAATTCCAAAATAAGTTCTTATCGTCACCGTGGTGTGTTAGGTTGATCACAAGGTATACGGCCTTTGCCGATGCGGCGCATGGGACTCGGCTATTCGTCAAACGGGGCTGGACTGGTGTTATGTTTGGCTGTAAGAGATCTCGTAGCAATAAGTCTTCCATATGTATCAATTAGATACATTAAAGTAGGTAAATAAATAAATTGCAAATTAAAGAACATTTTACTTTATTTTATTCACGCGGTGAAAATATATCCGGTTAACATTCTAACATATTCTTCGACAGCATGTGATTCTTTCCGCTGCAGGTATATTATCTATATGCTATTTTATGTTACGTTTTCGGCAATATTGCTGAGATATTTATATTGACGTATCAGTCAAGCCTTTTTACATTAACTAGAATTGATAATAGAACACCACTTCGAACTTGCACCAAAGTTACACTTGTTAACATCGGTAGACTTAGCGAAACTCGTTGAAAATTCATTTGACATAATTATGTAAATAGTTTCGAGTGGTAATAATCTAGTACCTAACTCTACAACAAATCCATTTGCTGAAGTCGTTTACTTCTTGTTTTGTTAATGGTTTAATACTACTTGAAATGAGCTTTCGGATTTTATTTCCAATAATTATGCACTCGTTATAGTCTAGTTATAGTACATAACCACTAAAATCATTAATTCATATCATTACAAGGCCTAACAATATCACAGAGCCATACCCCATATTACTAGCTAGCTATTTCGTATAGTTCACACAACGAACTTAATTCAACGTTTACTATTTCCATCTCGATTTTCGAATTACAATACTGAAGTGTTATTATAACTATCAAATATCATTACACTCCAATATTATAGTCAATAACACACATGGCTTACACTAAAATCCGTACTGAGTAGATAGAGAAAACAAGTTTCATAATTATTTTTTCTTTTTTAGTGCGGTATTTTGTAAAAGCGTGTTTATTTTTAGTTTTTTAAACTGTTCATTTATTTTTAATTTTTTCCATCATTTATTCTTGTTTCAACACTGCCTTTCTTTAATTTCATGATATGTTTGTATTGTCATCGGTTTTTTAAATAATGTGGACATCTCAAATTGAATTGAAATTTCATTTAATAATTCCGTTATTTTTTAGTCTTTTTTTGGCAAAAGGCTAAAAAAGAAGTAAAATTAAATGAAGACTTCGAAAAATTAAAATATCCAATTTTGCAAAACACTGCACTAAGAAAGCAAAAAATTATTATCCAAACTATTTTCTCTGTCTGCTCAGTAAGAATTTTAGTGTAAGCCATGTTTCTTATTGAGTATAATATTTGAGAATAAAAGCCGTAGGTCAATGCTTAACATTTTGGTTAAATATCAAAATAAGCAAAACTGGTTTTAGGATAATTGAAATTTTTATGTAGCTTAACAGAGAGAAAAGTTATGGGGCTGCAAATTAGACCTTAAATTGCTTCATGCCTATTGAAACCTGTTATATATCAGCAATGTGGTATTGCAAGATAGATAAGTACTTGGTTGGTGTATTACAATGCACTAGAATAACTCTGTCCTTTTATTTAGAACATTGCTCTTTTCCAAGGAACAGATTAGTATCAAACCTCAATGTTGACGATTTGATATAGTTGATATAATTATTTCAACTTCTAGAATTTTGAAATATTATTCTAAGCACAACGTGTATTCTTTTGAAAATTCAAATACGATAATTAATTCAATAAAATTACTGTATAAAACATCTGAAAACATCAAAAAACAGTGAGCCGTCACGGGACGCCCGACAGATGTGAAACATCGTGTTCGTACAAGTAATATGCATAAAAGACGATATTATTACAGGAACTAAATATAGCATAATGAAAAAATAAAGTATTACAAATTTCTTACAGAAAATGGTGACTTTATTTAATAAACATTTATTTACAATCAATACAAAAATAATAAAGCACGGGTTATGTGTACCGTAGTAAACAACAGCGTTGAACTGAGTGAGGAGGGGGTCGTAAACGGTTGCGCATGGCGACACGTCGCTATACCGTATACTCTACTACATATAGACTATATATATACCTCAGTATAGCGTGGCGACCCGTCGCCACGGCAAGCGTCGCCACGCTAACGATCCGGTTTATACCTGCGCCCATAGATGTTTCACATCAACATATAGAAATATTTGCAGATTTTGATCGTGTTTCAAGACATCATAATATTTATTCTCTTTACTAATGTGGGCTTATAAATATTGCATTCTTTAAAATATTGGCCCTCGCATAAATATTGTCTAATGCAAAGTTAAAACCTTTATCTCAATTCAAAAACCCTCGGGTCTACTAGTTAAACATGTATAAATCGTTCCTTCTCTTTATAATGAAAATATCAAGTATCTTATCTATTTCATTTTGTTAATATGAATTTAAAATATTGTCGATGTGCTTGTGTCTAAGTTCGGTTTAATATTTTGTTTTCATTGTTTTCTCTCTCGCTAATTAAGGTATATAAATCAAGTAATCTGTAACAAAACTGCACGTATATTACGACGTACGTTTTTAGCTAAGGCTTAGTAAAGTCAACCAAGTCTACTGAAAATATATTTAATTGTATTATGAGTTAGATTAACATAGGCCACATATGCGATATTAGGTACAATCGTAACTATTGGGACTGAAATCGATTAAATTTTAAATAGTTACTCTTCGCTGACATGCGGCATGTCTAATTAATAATAACATTTCACGACACAATCGTCACATTGTTATATTTGCTAGAAGTGGTTGTAGTAAGTAAGTAAAAGGTATATTTCTAATCGAGTAATTCATAAAGACAGAACTTTGTTTGATATTCAGTATCAGCCATCTGGCTTAAACAAAACGTAACATGATATAGTACTTGTAGTATTTGTACTTAGATGTTTACTGTACATGAAAACCTTAAAAGTATGCGCTTACTTAAAGTGATGTTTTATATAAAATCACGCTTATTTATAGAAATACAGGAAGTTGTCATTTTAGGATGCGATTATCCATCGAGGCTGGTCAAACAAGCCAATACAACGTGGATCTGCTCTTAGGAATTAAGAAGTATCGTTAACCACCTTCTAATTCCACTACCAGATAAAGCAAACCAAATAAGTTCACATATATTAGACCTATAGTTAGACATTGACTGATATTGTTGATAAATTTTTACTACAATACCAAATAACTTTTATCCTAAAACTTAAGTTATTAAAACGTAAATTTTATATAATGAATACGTACATGAATGCAAAATTTCAAATCAATAGAACAGGTAGAAATTTATTAAAATATAATTTAAAATGTCATTATATAGACAAACGGCGTACAGATGAAGTTAAATAAATATCACTTCTTTATTGGTACGTTAAGATTTGACGTACGTTAAGATTTAACATTATAAAGTAACAAAGTCGTTCAATAAGGGTAACCTTTCGATATATTTTGCGCATATTTACCTTTGCAGTTCCTACACAGGTACGAATAATTTTAATGGGCATGTAATATTTATATAATTAATTTCAAATTACTTGTAAATGTCGTTTAAATTATTTTCTATTAATTTGGTCATTTATCCCATTCGACTTGTTCCTTATAATATAGAAAACCCTTACAAGCTTAAAAATTAAATTAGTAAAAAGATAAATAAAACTTGCTTGATTTAATAAAAAAAACTTTATGGCTCGGACCAACTAAACTACTCGTAGCGACTATGTTTTAAACGAATGTATTTAAAAAAAATTAAACTCAGAAATATGTTTAATTTTTATAAATATAATTTTTTGTAATCGTATCTTATTTATACCACGGAAGAACACCTAATAATTTTAGTATTATACATAAAATGGTTGACTCTAAGAGATTGCTCTTGTAGCAATAAATTTGCTATTTGTATCAATTGGACACATTAAAGTGCAGAAGTAAATAAATAAATAAAACAAAAAAATCTGATGTAGATTTAAAACGAAGATATTGGCACAGAATATAAAAGATTAAAATAATTTTACGTTAGCATAAAAATTTGTCCAGAAATAATTGGGTCACAAAATATTAATTATAAAAAAATCTAATGAAAATTCATGCTGTGATTTATGCTAACTCGACAAATGATATACGGAAGCGTTTCATGTTTCATTATAGCGTAAACAATTTCAACAAAAAATATTTTTTTCCCAATCGGGGGCTAACCATTTCATTTCATAATTTTGTTTTACATTTTTCTTAAAATATTGTGTAATATTTTACGTAAACAAGTACTGTTTGCATAATGTCAAATATAAATTAACAAGGTCAAGTAAATATGGACAAAGGATCTTTGTATTTCATCGGACAGCGTGTGAAAGAGCATGGACAATGAGAATTCAAAGGAACAATCACAAACAGTGATGACGCAATATCATGCTCCTTAAGTTAATGAAGCCCAACTGCTTCAATCAAAAGATATACTCTTCGCTGAAAATACGCAAAGGACACAAAATGCAACAACTTTACTCTGTTTGGTGCCAAGTGAGACATAATGAAGAGAAAATGAAAAAAATTACCTTTGATCTTTAGGAACAAGTGAAAGTAATGAAATTAAAAATTGAAAAATTAAAACAAAATCCAAACTTGAGCGAAATAATGTCACAAGAAAAAGATGAGTTAAGTAATGATGACCTCGCCGTAGATACAGAATGGATAAGAGTTAAAAATAATAAGAAAAAAAAGAAAATTGGCTGATATTAAATAACCGAAATGTTACCAGCAATGGATGCTATGGACTCGTAACCAAAACAAATGTATAAACCATCGCTTATTGCGGTAACTAGCGTTGACAATATTAATGAATTACCTGCATTAATAAACCAAACAATTGGTAGTGATTATTTTTAAACTAAATTAATGAACAATAACGTTAGTAAAATAAATGTTTCGAGTGATTATGTATATAGAGCCTTCACTAACGAAATGAAAAAGACACGAAATTTCATGGCATTCCTACGAAAACAAATAAGATAGAGATATCAGAGTAAAGATCAAAAATTTACATCATTCTTTCAGCCTAATAGATATTATAAATAATCTAAAATCTCAGGAATTAGAAGCATTGAATGCTACACTTAAATTGAAATGGAAAACAAAGAAACCATTAGATATGTTTATTATTGCCTTTAATAAAAATAAAACATTAAAAAAGTTTGTAATGCGGTGTTTAATGTCGGACCAATTAAAAGTAATAAATTAATACCGCAGTGTAAAACCTACCAATCATACTAAAAATTATTGTAACAAGGCACTTAGATGTGTTAAATGCGCTGGACATCATCTTAGGACTAACTGTGATAAATCAAATGATATTCATCTAAAATGCTGTCACTGTGGTAAAAATCATACTGCCAACTATCGAGGATGTTAAGTGATTAAAGAACTTCAAAAACTGAGAGATAGTGAAAACAAAACTAAACAATAGGTAAAAACTAATAAATTGATAAGAATATCCACTCAGAATGAGACTACTCATAACTGTATCAAACACTTTGAAGAAGAAAAATATGTGACTTGGGATATCCAAGCTATAATTCTAACGGTTGAGATAACTAAACAAAAAGTCAGAGTAAGTGCAATATATCACACTCAGTAACAAACAAACAGATTGGAATTATTTGAATTACTTATTAGAAAATGACATCAACCTGATGGTGCCCATAGAGACTATTCATCAATTGGAAAAAACAATTGAATATCTTTACCGCAGCTATTCAGAAAGCTGCCTGAAATAGTACACCGGTTATTAAAAGAAAATTAAAAGGTCTTAATTAACCGAAATAAATTAGAGTCCTAATGTCAGAAAAAATTTAATTTAGAAGAAAGAAGCCCATATGATAAAACTTTGCTGAACAGAGCTAGTAGACAACTAATCACAGAAATTAAAAATATCAAACAATTATCAATCAACAAATGTCTCACAGAACATACTGTAATAATTTAGAAAAAGCAGATGTGTTTCTTCTACATCTTGAAGCAAGATTTTATCTAAATGAGAAAGATGACGCTCTGCCATTTTTTCATCTATTGAGATGATTATCATCTATTGAGATGTTTATCCTGTCAGAATTTCTTTAGTTACGCCTAAGGAAGTTGTTGATGAAATTAAAAATAAACTCAATGCGAAGAAAGCACCTGGATTTGACCTAGTTAGAGGTGAGATACTTCAAAAACTTAAAAAAGAAGCTTTGGTTAAATTAACTATTCTGATCAACGCCTGTATTCGGCTAAACTATGTCCCATATATGTGGAAAAGAGCTGAAGTTATTATGATACCAAAACCTGGCAAAAATATAAGTAAAGTTGAATCATACCGACCTATTTCACTCTTAACAATCATGCAAAAGCTATTGGAAAAACTGATTTTAAAGTGTCACAAACCTATTCTTGATCAAAGAAATCTGATACCATCTCATCAATTTGGTTTATAATCACTCGATAATCGATCGAGTACATCGTATTACTGAAGATGTTATTGAAGAAGGGTTAGAAAACAAAAATGTAAGTTCTGCTGTCTTCTTGCATATAGCGCAGGCATTCAATAGAGTTTGGCATGAAGGTCAAATCTCGCATGAAGGTCAAATCTCGCATGAAGGTCAAACTATTAAAATCTTATCCGATTAATCGACACATTCGTGTTAAATACGAATACTCGTACTCAGGCTTGAACCTAATTAAGGCTGGAGTAGCCATATGGTCAAAAAAAATGACGCATTAATTGAATTTTGTAATTAAAAACATAGCACAACAACCAGTCTTTACAATAGGCTTATTTTGTAAAAGCAAGTTCTACGCTGCGCTGCAGCCTAGAGCATGCAGTAAGTCTAATATCAAAGTGATAAAAAGATTCCATAACAAAGTGCTTAATTGTGCAGTTAACGCTCCTTGGTACGTTCGTAACTGTGATCTCCATCGTGATGTTGAGATTGAGATGGTATATTATATTATTAGTAGATTTGCTAGTTCTTACAAAAAGAGACTTCAAAACCGCATTAATATAAAAGCATCCAGATAAATGTGCAAATATGATTAAACGTGCAAAATATGATTAAACGTCTCAAAAGAATAAAATCTTTTGAGCTTGCTAGACATTAGAACATTAAGTGATTCAAGGGAAAAATCTTAGTATAGACAGCAGATTATATATTCATTTAGAAACATATCAATCGTTAATAATGTAACGAGCTTTAATAAAAATTTAAAAAAAACTCTCTTGGTTTATATCCCATTTTGGTTTTAATGATGAAGAAAAAAACCGTAAGAATTAATTCATAATGTTGCGTGACAATTTTACTAACATTAGCCATATCAACTGGTGAAGAAACTAATAGATACGGCCGTTAGGATGGTGTAAAGAAATTTTTTCGTCGATTTCAAAATAAATTGTAAAATAACATTTCACTTGTGTTTGTATGAAAAGAAAAATGCTCACACCTCTGTGGAACTCAGGTTCGCAATGAAAATTACTTTATTTTGTTGGATTCAAGGAACGTATTGTATTAAAGTGATATTCTCAGAGTAACTTTCAGGCATAACAAAATATGGATGATTGAAATCAAGTAATATAGTGGACCACTGACCACCATATTTTCGTTACTATACTTACGTTACTGTTCGATATATTATGTAGTGCAAATCTTAGAAGCTTTGAAAAACAACATAACAGATATACCTACCTCATTACCTGATAACTATAATTATCTCAAACAATCATCATTCATATACCTCTGGTCCGTTTACTCAATTTGAGTTAAAATCTTGTTAAAATAGTAATTTTGCGAGTTTGTTCTTCACAACGTCCTTAATTATTAATTAAGGACGTCGTGAAGAATTAATATTCGTTACTCTATATTATCAAGTGCATCGTATCGGGTTTGTATAACAACTACCACAATTTTTTTTCTAATAATATTAATATAACTCACTAAAGCAAATTAAAATGCAATCTGTAAGCGATGGAATTACAAGACAATTTCACAACGCGAAAGGTAAAAACTCCATTATCTCGATAGTAACAAAAATAATCGATCCATTTTCTGGAGAAAGTGTGTGACCATTTTTTTCTGTTAGTAAATTTCCCTGCAAAATTTCGTCTACATAACATGGGGTAAGTAATAATGAATAAAAATATTATTTATTATATTTATTAAAAAGATACTAAAGTTATAAATAAGCAATAGCAAAATCGAGGGGGAATAACTTCAAAATCCTTCAATATTTTGTCATAAAATGGAATATTCAAAACCGGAAATCACAGACAATACGCTTTTCATTATTAAATTCTCCCAAGTTTCATCTATGTAATGTTACTTTTAAGTTTCCGTAATTCAAAAGGAAAAAAACATACTTTTCTGAGATTACTTATGTCTCCATCCGTCTATTCATCTATCACATCTGTTTTTTTTAAAAACCATTTGTAAATTTTTTAAATATAGTTATAAAGAATCTTTGTATATTTCAACAGTTAAAGCTCAAATAATCCAAAAATTATAGAAGGATTGGTCCATCTGAAGAATTATTATTATAATCCGAATTATTTATAAATTTTATTGATGTTTAAAATATATATGTTATTGAGAATATCCTAAAAAATGCGTTCACTTCAATCCATATTCAGAACTACTACTAAAAAAATAAAGCGGTTTCTTCATAATCTTAAATTCTAGTTAAGATTATAAAGAAACCGCTTTATTGGAAATATACCAAAATGTTTTTGAAGTACCAATTCGATATAAAAAGTTATTGATACGTTACATAAAATAAAATATTCCATGATTTTTTAAAATATTCAATATATTTTTAACTTTCTGAAAAGATATTCTAGGTAGAAAATAATATTAATATTTATAAAGTGTTCCTTAGCTATACCGTATACCATTCAATGTTTATAAGTGTCTAAATGTGCGCATAAACTTTGTAGTGCGAGTTCTACTCTTAATAATCAACTTTTTAATTTTTGGATTAAATGGAATCAAGTGAAGCAAGTGTTTGAGTTAAATGGAATAAGGTTTTAATATTTATTAAATCCCAAGCTACTCTCCAATGGGAATTTTCCCCCTTTGCAAAATTTTGTTACGAAATTTCCACTTAGAATAGATAAAAAATTTATTACATTTATATTGAACATTTTATTTAAATTATTATTTAATTGACACAAACCAATCCACAATTTTATATAGGAGTTAAAATGGATAAGCAATCAAAACTATAGGAAAATGGGGAATATAATTCGGGTATTTGGGGAATATAATCGGGGGACATAAGTCGGGAAACAAACTATAATATAAAGAAACTATATATAACATGAACCATGCTCAAAGTAGATTTTTAACAAATTCGAGGTAATCCAATTGTGATGTATGTAACAGATACGTAATTTATAGCTCTGTAACCGCATACAACTACTAATAAACACCATCGTAACTCTTCTACAAACATTAAACTATCAAAAAATATATTAAAAATACAATATAGCTGGTTTGGATACATGTGCCAAAGAAACGAATTTATTACCAAAAAAAAGTAAAGAAGAGTTAAAGACATGAAATCTTTTGATTAATTTACGATATTCAAAAGACGCAAAATACTTTACATTATGAGTTTCAAGCAAAGATTCCGGCCTACAACTTCTCAGCCCTTATACTGCAGAGATATTGCCTGCCCAAACCATAATATTTGAAGATCTGTTGTTAATAAATTAGTGTTTTCGATCTCGGAGAGTCGGTTTTTGAAATTTGTGCTCCAACTCCTCAATGCTGATGCTGTTACGTACTATCTGCTCAAATCGTGAGAATTGAGGATCTGCTGTGTTAAATTAATAGCCTTATTAGCCTAGGTTTCTGTCGTACGGACCGTTTGGTTATGATAACTCGTATTCCGGCATTCGTCAATTAATTTACGTGATATTTCAATATCACCAGTATAGTGTTATAAAAATTGTTTAGAATTGAATCATTAAAATTAAAGATACGCCCTAGAGTTCGTCAACAATGGACAACGTAAGTGGTGCGATCGAGTTTGGATGCCATAGATTTATTGTAAAATAAAATCTCTAAACTTTGACAGGACTATGCGCCGAATGAATCGTCCCTTTAGTGAAATCAGAATGGAATCGGAATTAAGTGACGGGCATTTTTCACTAATGAGGAGTAAACAGATGTTAGCAAGAAAATAACAAAATAAATAGAGAAGTAAATATGTACGAGTATATACAAAAGTATAAAGCAACTAAGATATTATTAAACAAATGCATGAAATTACCAAACTTTAGTACGTAGGTCGGAAGGTAGTTAGAAAGTTAATGCATACCTGAGAGGCTTGAAACATTGATGGCTGCAAAGCTAAGCGAGAGAGTAGAACTTATATGCCCGTATGAGTCTATGTAGGCGCATGTGTGTATCTAAACATATATGAATATATTTTGGTTCATTCAACGCCACGAAGATTTAATTCGATTTTAATAAATGAGATATGATTGACATTAAATTCATCGTAAGTTTGTAACATTCTGTGTAACGTAGGAAATCAGAGGCCCTAAAAACGGAAAAATAAAACTATTTACAAAAAAATTTAACCGACTTCAAATAAATAACGGATTTAATGCATTCTAAAGTAAAAAAATTATAAACATACGAGTATTTAGTTGAAACTTTTGCAGTACAATGTCTTTTCTGAACATGTCTTAAACCATACGCTGAAAATTTTAAATTTTAATGAAACTTCTAAAATATATGTATCTCATGTCTTAATTTAGTAATTAAAAGTTCATGCGTTCGTTTAACACTAGTCGACTGCATGAAAGCAAATTAGGCGTAGGTACGGAAGTCTTTAATGGTTTCTCTGCTTAGTTCTTAATATAATTACTCTTTACTGAATATTCTGCTCCACACTCGCAAGCCTAAATTAACGAAATTTATATATAACGAACCATTATTTGCTTAAGTTCTAAATACAATATGTTGGATTTCAAGCGACAAGTGTACTCTTACATTACTCTTAAACTAAAGGAAAGGTCAAATGTTAATTAGTTATATCCCTTCAGAAAAGATTTTAAAGTATTTAAATCAATTTCTGAAGTCGGGCGAATGCAAAATACATGAAAAATAATAAAGAAATAGTCAATTTAAAGCTTTTTAACCACAAACTTCGTTATTTGTTATGACTATAGATCAGATTCTGGGGTCATTTCAGGACCCGAGAGGAGAAATGTCATAAATAAGTTCGTTCAAAACTAAATTTTAATTTAATTAAAATGAATAGTTCAATATTTTTTAATGTTACCAGCAAAAAATAATTTTGAGGACGGGACGGACTGACGGATAATTTCTTTTTAATCTACTAATCTCCCAATTTTCGCCTTGTTTTCTGCTTGAAATGATTTTCAAAGTAATAGTTTTAATGTTATATGTTGTTAAAAGGAATTAGCATTACGCAAACCATTGTTGGATAGAATGAAAGAGTAATATCTTTGATGCTCGAAAAAAGGTATCGCTAAAATATGTTTTAACTTAAATATCTCTCTACAGAGTTTTGTTGAGAGATTTTAGTCAAAACCCAGATTCTTAAATTTGTGAATTATTTACGCCTTTCGTATTTTATGGAATTAAGATTTTTGAAAATTTTATTTTAAAAGATTATTTGAATAATCGTAAATAATATTGTTTAATGAAAGAATAAATTTTTAATTGTATTACAGTTTTCTCCCTTCACAGTTTGTTCTGTCTAAAATTCGTCATAAAAGAATTCTGCGGACGATTTTTTAAACGAGAAAAAAAATTAATTGGTAGATTCAATCATTTATTTTTTTTCTCTTAGATTTTCATTTTGTGGTTTGTAAAAATATAAAAGTAAATACAATTATTTTCGGACAGAATCAAAACATTAACTCAGTACACTAAAAATACAATCATTATTTCTTTAATGTCAAAAAGAAAAAAAATATATAGCAGTAAATAATACCTACAATATTAATATAATAGTGATAGAAATAATAATTAGCCAAATGAGGTAACATAAAGAAAAAGGCAGTAACTAAAATAAATGAGACAAAACCAACGTAGCATTTAACTCTAAAAGTAATGTCAATGGGTTATGAATAATTTTGAGCATTCATTGGCGACGATACCTTGCATCTTAAGACTAAATTTTAGGTTTATCTCCGTTATTTCTTATTTAAACTTGTTTCGAGACTTTAGAGGTTAGAATTCTGTAATGTAGTATAACAGTTCGCATTCGCTCATTCACATTTTGTGGATCAAGGAAGAGCAAACTGACCTAGGCGTTGCATCTACTAAAATATCGATGTACCCATTGATTGTGAGTCTATTTTAGGTATTAATTCTTCAATCATTGTGCGATACGGGTTTTTTCAATGTTGCCTCCAATTTTTCTTTCCTGTGGAATCGTAAGTTTTCGTGAACTCTTGAATATTTTTTTCGATACAATTATGTGACCAATTTTTTGAACCATGAAAACTTAAAAATATCAATCTTTTATTTCTTCGCTTTTCTGTGTTATCTTTCATAATTTGTTAAAAAATTACTTTCTTAAAACATAATCTTCAGGGATATTTTGGCAAATGCAATATTTATTTAAAAAAGTTCTAATTATTATAATATTATTTAATTGAAGATGATGATTTACGTAAGTATACCCATGGTATACTTATATAAATCATCATCTTCTTCAAATCGGAATTAACGTCAGTTCATTCCATTCAATTAACGTCGTCAGTAAAATGTAAATCTCTGCATATTTCTTATATGTCTATTAATGTTTAAAAATATGTCCACGTGTGATATAAGGTTCTATAACGTTCTAACGACAACACTGCAAATATCACGCATTAATGTTGTAATTGTATTGCAATCCATTGTAATTTTCAATTGGTTTTCTAATTCTTTGCCACTAACTTTATATCGCGTTATCCCTTGTTCCAGAGATCACACACCAGCTGCAATTAAAAAAAAACAAAATTATATTAATAGCATTCAAAATCACAACCGAAGTGTAACGTAAACTTAACTAAATCATAAGTCTATTCGGAGCCCAAAATTATTCGCGATCGTCAAGTTATATGAAAGCAAAACCAAAAACTTGTTCATGAACAGCATATATTCTAAAATAATTATTCGACATATTGCAAACATGAATGCGTGCTGCATAGAAATTACTTTTTCTATAAGTTACATTTATTTGAAAGAGAGCTATTTTTACTAGTGTGTATATAAACATTTAATAATAACAAATATCTAGTAGCCTAACCATAACTTAACGTATTCCTACATCGTGAAATAGGTCTGTTGATATATAAAGACAGATACATTGCTCCCCAAATATTCGCGGCGTCACTATTCGCGACTTAGGTTTTATTATCCGCAAGCAAAAGACTCATTTAGTTGCGAACAAGAAAGAAAAAGTTAGTCTCGCGGCGCGGGGGGAAGGCGCGCGTTGAGATGGATTCAAGCGGGATGTTTGTTTACATCGTTGTATGTGCAGTGACAAGTTATTACTCTCCAGTTTTTCCTAAGAGCACGCTTAAATTATGTATGCAGGAATTTTATATAAATTAACCTATCATATTGTGCATAAAAAATGGTCTAGGAAAGTGTAAGATTTAGACAGAAATTTAAAAACACCAAGCCAGCTGTATATTTGGTTGTAATGTTTGACACAGTAGATACGGTCGGGTTTGGCATGGTAACATTGGTGATACCCACCACTTGTTCGGTGAGTTAAATATATTACAAATTATAATAGTAAATCCATCGTCGAATTAGTAAATTAACAAGTCTCCTCTTACACTGCTATGCAATCCTCTCCTTTCGGGTTCTGCACCCAAAGGGTGCCAACGCGATAATATTATAAAGCCTTTACCGTCCGTTTCAGAGCTGTATCTTTTCAACCGTATTAGGACTTCAAATTTTCAAAGAGTACGTGTTACTATGGCCTCGACAAACAATGAAGAAGGCAGTAAGTCAGATTCCCAATTCATAGCAAATTACGTATTGCTATGACAACTATCCTGTTACCAAAGAATTAGTGTTAATTTTTTGCGGTGGTACAGAACTCTCCAATTGGCCGCTTTTATTTTGAAAATGTCAGTTATAAGCACTGCGGTCAAATTAAACAAATATAAAACAAATTTATAATTTTACTTAATTTATAATTTACATTGAAAACCTTAACATCTAATATACATACAGTATGAAATAGTTTCACAATAGTTTCTTCGGCAGTACTGGCACCATCATCAAAAGTAAATAACTTAGTTATTTGCTGTGAAAAAGTAGGAAGGCATTTTAATTAAGTTATATTTATACTTTTTACTATTTATTTTTTTTTTAAATCGGTATTTTTATTTTTATTTTCAAGTGTTTTATTTTAGAATTTCTAGTTATGAATTGTATTAATTATTATACTTTTTCTATTATGAAATTAATTTCTTAGAATATTCTATAATTATTAAAAGTCGGACAATAGATAATATAATTTTTTTAAATTTGGTTATAAACATTACATTAAAAACATTACTTTTAGCCGTTGAGGAGTTTTGTTTCCTGTATCCAAAGTCCAACATCAGATCTTGATATACAACTATCAGTAGCAAATATTTAAATAAACAATTAGCAGTAGGCAATATCTGGAATTGCTTTTGATCTATTACTATCTGTTAAGGGGTTCCGTTGTTAATTTCCAGAACTCATTATCAGACCACGACCTAATCAATGGTGTAGATATTTTGCAAAGTAACAACTACCAGTAGCAAATATTTTGAATCACGATTGGTTTACTAAGGAAATCCATTAAAGAAGTTCCATTGTTCATCTCCACGACTCATCGTGAGATTCTATCCTAAGGGGCGGTGTAGTTATTTTGTAAAGTAACAACTACTAGTAGCAAATATCTGTTAAGGAGTTCCATTATTCATCTCCTGAACTTATCACCAGATACTGAAGTGGTCGATGGTGTAAATATTTTGCAAAGTGCCAACTACCAACGGTAAATATCTTGAATCACTGTTGGTTTATAACCATTGTTCATTTCCATACCACATTATCAGATCATCATCATATTCATATGGGACTATCTTGCAAGCATGCTCTTTCAAACAAAAAAGGAAACACGCAAATCGATCCAGAAATCTTGGAGAAATAGGTGCACATAAATCCAAAAAAAATACGCTTTGAACATATAACCTCCTCTTTTTCGAAGTCGGTCAAAAATTATATCAAATATGTGGTAAGGATTTATAAGCAAAGTAAGTAAATTAATTCAAAAATGATCCCCCATTCTGGTCCTGAAGTAGACTTTTTACAAATTAAATTACAAAAAAAACAGTAGTTTTTTTCTTCAAACCGATTTATTAATTATTTCATAATAAATCGAGTAACATTGACCCTGCAGCCTGGCCTTGAAATGATTCCGAAAATCCAACCACTCGTTATGACAGATTTGTAGATCCGTTGTCATTATCTTGTTACTAGTTAGTAATAACTTCATCAAATAATTAGATTATCCATTTAATAAACTAACTCTTTAATGTTTAATTTATTAATGTACTTCTCTAATTATTTAACAGTGTTATAGAATTAATAAAAGCGTATTATTAATTATACACTAATATTTGTAAGTTCTCCACTAGAATATAGGACTGTATAATTTATTTCATGTAATTTTTTTTCCTCCCAATATACTTTGAAATGACTGGAATGACAAATAGAATTGATAGAAAAAAGCTGAATTTATGTATAAAAAGGATAATGTAACATCATCCGATCGGTCCAAATCTCCATCAAGATCATCTAACATGGGACAACAATTTTTCTAACTACAATTTTCTAAAATTGTTGAAGAAGATTTTTTACGTGGGGTTTTTTAAATTGGAAAATTTTAATGTTACAATTGTACGCAAAGTGCAATTTTTTAATCAATAAGCTTCTTAACAATCGTGATAATTCGATTAATGGAAAAAACATATTAATTTATATCGCTGTGTGCTTTCGAAATAATTTTACAATCTATTTAATATATTCTACCTTTACTTTTTTTAATTTTGAGAGCAGAAAGGACTGAACTATTTCGTCGATGATGACAGCTCTATACCTTATCTATAGATGACATTTTATACATTATGTTGTTTTGTTGCGCGTCAATTATTAATATTTTTGTAAACTTTCGTCAGTCTGAAATTGTCAATTATAAATTTTGTTATTTCTTTAGACAATCGGAATATTTTAAAAAAGTATTCTTTGTTAATTTTTATAAGATGAAATATATCACAATGTTTGTTGGTATCTAATTTAAAACATAACATAATTTTTATAAGGTATTATAAAAGTTAATCGTTTTACTTTCTGCCCAATTAATTCTAATAGTAAGGTTAAATTTATTAAATTATCAAAAGAACTATTTAAGTAACCTATAAAGTCAACCGTAATGCCCGTTATTTTATATATCTTTACGTAAAACGACACAATAATTACATCTTTTTAAGGTGCGTAGTTGTCCAAATAAAGGCTGTACCATGACACAACATGCGAATGTCTGCTTAAAGGCTAATAACTCCGTAACATTTATGTTACTCATAAAGTAATATTATACAATACTAGACTGAATGTTTGTGTGAATGGCATGTAATACATAATATGTGTGATTATTTATATGCATTATTTTAATAAATGATAAATCCTAAATGTGATGGATTAAATAGCACCAAATTTTAAAATTGCGTACATTAAACAATTTAAGTTGTACATTAAAGTAAACTAATATTAAATCTCATAAAAAAGTCAGACGATATTTAGGTGCACAGATAAATTAATAGGATTGAATTAATAAAAATTGAGTCTGTACCTACGCGAAAATCCAATATATGTGTATGTACATATTATAAATTTTCCGAGGCTGAATGAGAGTTGATTAGTTTATAGAGTCATATTCAGATATTTGAACATCCGGAATCGCTGAACTTGTTAAGGTGATTGAAAATATGTTAATTATTTAAAATAATTTAGTATATGTCGATAACTTTTCTATGAGAAGACTTTTGCAGATTTTATGATTTCGAAGGGCATGATGAACCGTTCATTCTTTTAAACAACTTTAAAAAAGGAAGTTTCAAATGAGATTAATAAAAAACTGAAATATTTAAAAATTAATGATTGTTGACAATATTTTGGTCATAATTGCATTTATTTAATGCAAAATTTTAAATGTCCGAAATGAAAAAAATATCTGTTAGTAAATAATGCGATGTTATAAAATATGTAATACAATTATACAAGAAAACGAAAAAAATGTCATCTTCATAATGTCCAAGTTTGCTTATCCGCCTCATGCTATTCATATAAATCTTTTGCATATTTTAATATTTTAGAAATGAAATGTAATGCCGTCTTCGCCTAGTTGGCTGCCTCTCTTCCCCATGTAATCCAGAATAATATTTCTTTTCTTTACATTTTTTTTAAAATGAAACTTAATATTGAGAAGCAATATTTAAGTTTGTTTTTAGTCACATATACTCAACTACTTTTCTCGAATGAACAATTTCTGTAGATACTTAGCGCAAAGAAATCAAATAGGAATTTTAATTGCACACCAATTTACATAATACTTATTTACTTTTTAAAAAATACACTTCCCGTATTAAAAACAGTCAGATACACTTACCGCTCTTAATTCACTTACCTTGATGTGCAAATCTGTCCGACTTACTCTTAACGGTTTATCACAATTTGTATTCTGTGTGCAACTTTGCGTTTTTCTATTCATTTATATCAAACATCAATTGCCTCAAATATTCTGCTAGATCATTAGATCTCATTTTTTCCAATTTCCATAAATACTTAAAAAAATATTCTAATACGAATAAGGTTTTATAACTTAAAAAAATATTCTAATACGAATAAGGTTCAAAATATTTTGCGAGGTATTATATTCAGATTGTACTAAAGAATGTGTTCATAATTCACACATATGGATGTCCGCATTAGTCTGAAGATGAACTAAGCGAAAATTTTGAAAATTTCTCTGCTTGGATACTAATTTATGACCTCTTCTTAAACCCGTATAGGCATAAAAACAACGGATACACAGAGGCTACTATTGTCTTTTAATACTGTACTACCTTTACTGTGACCTTGTAATTAGAGGGCTAGTGTAGATTACAAAAAGGTTGATGGTGTAGTTGTAAGGCAACCGGCGCATTACAATTACATTTCCGGTAGAAAAATACTATATTCAAATAATTAGCATTTTAAAAAATAATTCTATATATTTTCACAAAGAAACACAATAAAGTAATAAATTAAAACAATAGAAAACAGAACAAATATTCTGAATATAAAAAGAAATTATTTTCATAATCGTAACCACGTACCTAACACTTTAAGCTTTTTTTAATTTTTGGGAAATTTTGTAATTTAAAAACGGCATGAGATATTATTGTACATTCCATCAAACAAAATAAAACTGAGTTCACCATAGGTAAGACACAGTTCAGTGCAAAAAAGAGATATAATAGTTTTAATTATCTGAGTCTCATATGTGTCTCCTCTATGTCCTGCATATCGTATTATTTCAGTCTCATTTAAATCATAATCTTAAATATCGCTGATTGGTCTACATTCAGTACAAGACCGAATTAGATTATCCCAGACATATCACGTGAAATGTAAGGAATATTCTCAACGAATTGGATCTAACATAAAATTCGTATTAATATTTAAGTCAAAATATAGAGACGCTTCGACAAACTGCTACACTCGGTCAGATCACTAGTTGACAGAGAATTATTTAATAACTTTTTAGCGCGGCTAATCATTCCAAAGTGAACATCAACCCCGCCTTCGCCTCTGTTCCTGTAATTATTACGACATAAATAAAAAGTAGGCAGGTTTAAAAGATATAAATACAGTAATATTTAGTTGTAAAGGAGAAATACCTCCCTTATATCTTTAACTCTAACTACAAGTACTCATCTTAATAGACATATATCTTTTGTTCAAGCAAAAATGTAGACTAAGAAAAGCAAAGACGACAACTAAGCACAAATAATATGCAGGTGGGCTTTAATATCTAAACCACAAATATTTAAGTTTTTATTTTCATTGTCGAATGATAAATGTGGTACGTCTTGGAAGGGAATTGTGTTTGCTAAATTATGAAATCCTATTTATCAATTGGAAACAGTACTCTTAAAGTCCTTAAAAAAAGAGAACAAGGAGTTGAAAAAACCAAAGAGTATTGCCCAGTTTATCGTAGAATATCATTCTTCACCGATTTTATATTTCTGGATCTACGCCCATTGGACGATATCATGACAGGATGGAAATTTGATTGGATAGGGATATTAATAGAAGTAAAAAAGAAAATCTTTCTAGTGTATAAAAAAGGCTTGTGTAACTTTAATGATGATCTTAATATAATAATCTTAATATAACATGCGAATCACATCATAAAAAGAATCATAAAATGTACGCGCAGGGAAGCTGAATAAGAGGATGCAATGTCGTAACGATTTTAGTTTACGAATATCGTACCAATGTCGTAAAAGGTTAGCTCTGATGGCGAGAGATAAACTACGGTTAAACGGTATTATATATATATATATATATATATATATATATATATATATATATATATATATATATATATATAAAGTATATTAAAGATAATATAATTATAAGGAAAAGAATTTGCTATTAGAATAGAACTATAGAATTAAACTATAGGTGTAGATATAATGCATTCTTATACAGTGATTTGTTTTAAATACTTGGTTTGGTAGATTTAATAATTTTAAACTAGTTAATAATCGGTCGGGTCATAACCAAATTCGATTCAGATTTTTATTCGCTAGTGAAGTGTTTTCCTTAAATGATTTTTTTTTGTAATTAATCATAGTTTCTGTAATTCTTCTTTCACAACTCTATTATAGTCCTACTTAATACTTATGAAGGCACAATAGACTTGTTATAGTGTGCTTCTTGTATGCATTCCTTTCGAGGTATAAAACCCACTCGCTTATCTCACTGCCTACTACGAACATTATCCCATTGTCTGCTACTGCCTTTTTAAAAAAAATTATGTTGACAAATTGATAACTATATATAATATATAATATAATAGATAAATTGAAAAGTAAACATATTTATTTAAAACTCTTCCCTATATTTCATTTGCTACACCAATTAAGGTATGTAAATCGTCTAAGACTTTTTGGATCGTTATCTAATCGAGCTAGTACCAGAAATACTTGGTCCGTTATATGCAAGCATATCACATCGTCTTCCCAAGCAGTCTGGCCATTCTTCACTTTTTTATTGCTATTGTGGTATATTTTTACATAGAATTATTTTGGAATACCCCATTGCCTTGTTAAAATAATACTCGTCTTAAAGACACACACACGCACGCAAGCATGCACGCACGCACGCAACCACTCACCTACTTACGCACGCACATATATTTTCTTCTGGAACATCACCTATAACAAAGATGCATTCCAGAAGTTAACAACGTAAGTGGTTGCTGGTTTCTATAATAAGAACAAAATTTCAGTGTAATTAAATTATACAATTACACAAATTGCGACAAATAATACATTAATAATTCATACATGTGATTTTGGATAAACTAAGTCTATTTTAAGCGTGTTTTTTTTTGAACGTAATATCTTTTTCGAACAGGGTACCAATATATTGTACACTTTTGTGAACAGAGTACAGAGTGTGAGAGAGTGTAGATAACTTCAAACTTGCTTGTTAATTCACATACAAACTAACTTCAGAATGTATTTATCATATTTAATTGTTCATAAATTTATTTTTATTTAAATTTTTAAAGATTTATTTTCTGATTCTTTAACTACATTATAGGTTACATACTAATGCAGCTAGTAGTAATTCTCATCGGGAACCGCTCGACTTGCCAGAACAGCAACAACGAGACTGTAGAGAGAAGCGTTCCAAATGTAGTCCTCATTATCGGAGTAATTTTCGTTTACTCGGAAATTTATGGTTTGTCTATTTTGTCATTGATTTGTTTAATGGAATTCGCTATATATGTTCCCTAAAAATATTTAAGAGAGATTGACAATAAGCTTTTTTATTTTGGTGAAAAATCTCCTATGTATTATAGGTTTCTTTCACATTTTATAGCTCTTTTAAAATATGTGTAAGAAAACGTAGTATTTATCCCATTTTTTATATATTTTAATTTTTTATTGCTTGCTTTCAACGCAAATTCTATATAAACGTTGTCTTTAAATTATGCATATATGTTAATACTGACGGTTTTGTCATCATGAAATTTGACAATTATATGTAGTTCTGATGATAAAGCAGGAATTTTTTTTCAAAACAAAATAAAAAATAAGGAAATTTTTCAATTAAATTTTTACTCACTTTCAGACATCTGAACTTTTTAATATTTTGCACATGGCCAAAAAAATTCGCCCAAAATTCAGTCTTGACACAAAAATATGAGACCAAAAAAATATTTAACAAAGAATAGTTTGAGAAACTAAACATAAACACGCATTTACACTGCGCCAAAAATAAAAAGATTATTATAGAACCTGGTTTCTCTGTCTACCGGTAAGGTCGTTAGTGTTACCTACGTTTTTTATTGTATATAATATTTGAGTGCAACAACGTGAGGCACTTTTTCTCAAAAATAAATGATTTTAGCTTACCCGATTCTCAGATATTAAGTGAATGAAAAAACATTTATAGTTTTTAACACAACAATGTCAATTTCAACTGTCTGACGATATGAAGACTCTGAAATATAGCTGAACAAGGAAGAAATTTTACTCAAAGACAGAAATTTTTTTTTTTTTTCATCTGAGCTGATCTATCTTACCTAGCCCAGATAAGAAGCCGTACTACAGAATTATATTTTTCTTGATAGGTTTTGGCGTATTTTGAATCCTCGGATATTAGGTACAAGACCAATCTCATTATAGATAATTTAAGTGAGGAATTTTTTCAGTGAAAAGTTCGACAATGGGAAGCAATTTATATGACTGTTTGGAATCCATACAAAACGGTACTTAGACTGCCGTTGAGCAGTACCAACAGATAGGTTCGAGTCAATATAGCAAATATTGCAAAACCTACTAATGGTACAACTGCTGTTAGATATCTAAGTTAAGATTAGAAGGGCTAACTAGAAAATTTCACATTCACACTGAATAAATTTCAAATTATACTTTAATAGAAAAATACAAAGCAAAAGGTTAGAAACCAAATCTTACGTGTTTACATTCATTTCTTTATATTATTATAATGTAAGAAATAATCATATATCACGTAAAGTAAGTCACTAAATGTGTCTCATAAATAATAAGTACAAAACATACCATATTAATGGCTCGTTTGAACCTGTTTTCATTAGAAAAATACTAAATGAAAAGGTCAGAGTATATTATGTTATAGGTCGAAGTATGTATGTATATTTATTTATTTACAGTTAGTTATTTTATTAATGAAAATAACAAGTAAAATTAAACAAATGAAAGGAAAGGCGGCGCGTAAAAATAAATTCATACAAATACGTGTCAAAAATAATTACCAAACTTATCATGTATTATGTTAGTAATGGTTTTTCGTCTCTTTGTGCCAAAAATACTTACCTCAATATAGTATTTTAATAGTTTAAAAATAATTAAAAAGATTTAACAATAAAAGTACGCACGGAATAAATTTTTAGTGCTCTTTTAATATTGAGTTAATCTAAGAAGGAAAACATAAGAAAGAGTTTTTCTACTTTTTTCACCATAGCAGGCATACTTGTTATTAAAAAAGTTTCGCAATATTATAATATTATACTGCAGGGTTTCATTTACAGCGTGCAGTAACCTGTGTCTTCCAAACAACATGTCGCTATCAATACTTCAATGCAAGAAAACCGTAATTTTATAAAAATGTAATTGGATTATGAAAATTAATGAATAATTTACTTAATATAAACTTATCAAAATGGTCCCGAGATCATTAATCATTCCTAAAAGATACGCACACACATTCTTAAGTAACAAATCATAGTTCGAAATGCTTTAAAATCTCTATCAATTTTTGAATACTTTAAAGATTTGTTTTTAATAATTACTCTAAATATAATTTGGGTCTTCAACAAAACTGTTAATTTTAGGGTAGATTTAAAAACAGTTTGATTCGTAAACGAGTTCTTATAGGCCTGGATATTTATTTGACCCTTAATTATGAGAAGGATTCCAATTCTAATATTAATTTTTTTTTAAATTTATTTTTAACTTTTGAATGAAAATAATATATGTTATTTATTAAATTAATGTTCATTGTCAATATCTTGGTTTGCACGTAATTTTGTTAAAACGTATTTATCAGAAATCTATCAAGTATTAGTATGTAAACAATGTTTGTATCGCTTATATATTTTGTAACTATGGTATTTCTATAACCTAACTAGCTGCTATTATCTATGGTCTACGTTTTTTCAACAGTTATTGTTCGTTTTATTGAGAATCTTATCGGAGATCAGAACCTTCAATTTTCCATTTACGTTACCAGGTATTTACTTCCTCCTCAGGATCAGTTTAATTTAGTAAATAAACGAATAATGTTTAAATAAACATATCCATTTTACGGTAACATATTTGGGTTCCGTATATCAAAAAGAAATAATCTTACTCTTATAGGATCATTTTGTTGTACGTCTGTCTGTCTTTTCGTCAAGATGTTTTTTTCTAGGTAGGCTAGAGGTAGGAATTAATATCAAATACTAAGGTCGCGTTAACAAGTTTTAAATCATATGACTAAATTGACTTTTTAGCCCAGTGCTATAAAAATACGTTTCTGCAATATAATCTATTTTGATACTGACTCACTGACTCGTCAAACCTTTTAGAACCTCGAAATTTAAACCGAATAAAGGTCTCATAGGGCTGGTGAAGAAAAAAAAATTAATTCTAAAAATTAATTATTTATAATTCTATGTGGAGTAATTATGTACCCAACTTTTATTTTTATTTTTATTTCGTCAATTTTAATAGAATCTATTTTCTAAGATATATTATAATACGATATAACAGTGTATGATAGTAAAAAAAGAGTAAGACAAGGCGCGAGTCTTATTCTCATTTGACCGTCTTTTATATTTGATTAGAAAAATTCAAATGCACATCAGGCCTTATTAATTTTATAGGCGTAATGCTTTTAATTATTTGTTAAATATTATTCCAGACACTTGAATAATTATTTGGAAGTGTATTTAATTTAACGAATGTATAAAATATTTGCCAGTATTTCTAGGTTTTTCATTTAAGTGAGATGATTATATGAGTATATTAGATTAGAGTGTCATGAATTTTAATACTCATTTAATGCATTACACTTCTACTTAATGTATTATCTGTAAATGTTAAATATTTTGTTATCACGCAAAACGCAACAAATTTTACTGGTAAAAAGGAAAAAATAAATATGGGACTAAAATAACTAAAATGCAATAATTTTGAAATAGTTTTTACATTGTAATTATTACATTCTTATTTTTAGTTAGTAACTTTTAACAGAATTAGATGGCGTATCGTCTATATTCTGTGGAATGGAATTGAAACTGTATAACGTTTACTGCATAATTAAATGCATTCTTTGTGGTGTATTCCACATTTTGACATTCTTTATTGTCAAGAATATGACTGTGTAACGACCCTAAATTAAGAAAATTATTTTTATGTATTCTTAGTGTTTGTAATTTGATTTTTTTGTCATAGTTTTTCAAGTGTAATGCAATTTATGCAATTATATTTGTCAAACAGGGTAGTAGCTACCAACATTTAGTTGGTTTATAAAGGTTGTGGTTTAAACGCAACCACAAACTTTATCGCGTTAATTTATTAAACGCATGTTTAATAAATTAACGCGGATTCAACGTGAAATCAACGCTTCATAATGTTGACAATAAATGAGTATGGAGTGCGAGACTAGTAAGAGCTGGTAATATTGACGGAAAAATTCCAACGGGTTCCTTGCACGTAAATTTTACTAATATTTAAATAAAGTCGGGGTGCGAATCCAGTTCGATTGCTTTTTCCTCTTTACGAATTAAGGACGGAAATAAAAGGCATGGGCGATAAGATTACAATTTTAATTTCAGCTAATATTTGTTCGCAATCTGTGAACAATATGAATATATTTCGCTTCCGACTTAATTGCCTCTATATATAATATGTATTTCAACTTTATGAAGGGACAAAACTTTACTAAGAAAATTTTGTAAATTTTTAAAATTTTCGTTAAATTTAGTTAAAAAAATATTATTTAAACCAAAAACAGAATAACTTATTAACAGTTATCATGATTGAAATGACAATATACAACGCACAATTGCAGCAATACGCACTAAATGGGATTAAAACAAATATTTATTTAAATAATTGCACACAAAAACAAACACAGAAAAGAACATCATAAAAAATATTTTAAAATGAAATATGTCAACATAGCTACATACGTAACGTGTATTATGAACATGAAAATCACAAATGATTGAACTGAAATTCCCTCTACTAATCCATCCCAATAAAAGATTGAAATAAATACCACGATTAGTTTACCATTTAGCTAAATTTCAACCGAAGGCTTAGATTGCGAGTTTCTTTAATTTTGGCATGATAGTAAAAATGAGGTATTTAATGGAAAATGTTAATGCACGGGCTATAACAAGAACTAAAGTAGTCACGACATGCACACGCCATAACGAGAACCTAAGTAAACATGACATTGTGATTTCAAGCAGTGTCTACTTTAATTCATCTAAATCATTGTTGTGAATTTTAAGAAATGAAAAAAAAAATTATTCTAGAAATTTTAAGATGGCTAATAATTATTTCCAAATCGTATTTCAATTAACGAAGTGGTTTTGATTGTTAACGGTGGAAGCCATTTCGTAAGTTTAATTAGTTAAAAAGGAGTCAAATAAAATTTCCCTCTATACATTGTATTTATACCAAAGTTTCTTTCTTGGTGGTCTTTAAGAATCTTTAATAATCCCTTTTAATACAATAAATCCATAAGTTTATTTGTCTTCAATTTGTTTGTTAAATAAAAAGTCAGCAACAAATCGCCGTCAAAATTTGAAACACGTGAAATCACGTGGCGGAGTAACACACAATTATCCACGACTTGGCTCCTCTGGTGCAATAGTACCACAAACATTTTGTTTGAATGTTAAATCGAGTAGTAGCATATGTCCTATAGAAGGAAACTCGTTGTTTCTAATTAACTAAAATTTAGTATTTAAACATGTCAATAGATATTGCACATATAATAAAACCGTAGAATTGGCGTGTATATTCGTTGAATATATTTACAAAAAAATGATTTACGGCGACGTTATAAAAAATATAATACGTGAGAATATCGTTTTTGGAAATTTGTTGTTTGTGTGTTTATTTGAATACACAACATGTAAACGCAAATTTCTTTAAAAAAGCATGGAGGCCGAATTGAAACAATAAATAGTTAGTACTTACCCATTTAGAATATACTCTATATGTGTTTCAGTAAGCAACCCGAATGTGGAGATGCATAAGGTAGACGTCGTTGTTGATGGTCTTGCCAACATAACATTTTTCGATGTTGCAGATATTCGATTAACCTCACTTTGTTTCTTCGATTTATTTAAAATTTTAATCTAATGTGAAAAGATATAATTTAATTATTTAGTTAGGTTTAGTATTAGGCTATGTAAATTTGAATAGCTATTACGATTTTGATGAAGTTAGAAAGAAAATATGTTAATTTAACTTCCAATATAAAGCGCACTTATTTACTTAAAACGTATTTTTATAATTATTATAATAGATATTATTTAATTGACGTGTATTAATCTCACAGTTAATAATATTTTTCAAAGATCCACGCGAACGAAGACGCGGGCAGAACCAATACATATGAAATCTGTTATTTACACTTGATGAGAACCCAACACCTGTATGTTTTTGCTGAAAACGTCAAGACGTTAAATTTTTTTGTAAATGGGTATCGCTATATTGCCGCAAATTTTATCTTGTGTATAGAAATATTTGTTACAGTCTAAATAACAGTTTAAAAAAAACTTTCGATACCTTTTTGCTACCTCATAAGTATGTATATATACATATGTTTTTATTGGATTATGTTTCGAACTTGTTGAAATAAAGACGTAATTGCGTTTCTGTGGATAAAAGGTTTATTTACTTGTAATACGTTCCTTCTACAATTTGCTAGTAACATTATCTTATAAACTAAACATTTACTCACCTGTGGATAAAAGAAACAACATTTAAAGCCCTTATTTCGGGTTTATCATCTGAATTCGATAGGTAAGCTTTTTACAATAAAATACTGAATCAAAAACAAATCTAACCTCTCAAAATCTTTTGACGTTTGATACGAAAGCTAACAGCGACCTCTATGGAACTTATAATAGATAATGCGGCAGAGTTTAAATGAAAGGATACCTATAGGTTTTCTTTACATACATCTAATGTAATTTTGCCTAATTTTGTTGACAAACCAGTTTTAATTTTTTATTTGATATTGATATTCCAGCGCAAGTATTTATGGAGATTGTATGACGATGAAGGCGCACATGATAAGTGTTTATGATGATATGCTAAGTGTGATAAGTGTTTATGGAGATTGTATGACGATGAAGGCGCACCGTATATCCATTTTGGTTAAAATCTCTATAAATACAAATAAAGATATTTTAGAAAATATCATGAATATTAGATATAGAGACAAACAATAAATAGAATTAGGTTAGGAAACAAATTTACAACTAATTTGAATCCAATATCAATAAAGGTGTAATTAAGGAAGTATGATACTTGTATAACGCGTTTGGTGAATTCATAAAAATAAAAAATTGTGTATCTTAGATGGAAGTCTGATAATAAAAGCAGAAAAGAGACAAGAGGCAAAGTATTAACAGATCATGAAAACAGTTTTGTCAAAAGCAAATTTTGCTGTTCTATTAGGGGACATTGTAAGTATTATTGAAGTAGAAATAACATGAGAATACAAAGCATTTCATAAGTTTTACAACTATTTTGAGAGATAATTATTGATATATGCAATTAAAATCATAATTATAATCACATGAAAACGGTAAGTATAAAAATTAGATGCATAGTAGTGCATCATTAAGTTCCGACTATTGGATGCTGCACCGATCGCACTACTGGATGCTGCACCCGTTAATTGAAGAGTTTTGTAGCCATTTTCACACTCCCGTAATTGAATATGAAAGAATGTTGGTAGCTTGCGTTGGCAGATGAATAAATGATTTTATTGCGTCCAAAATGTATGTCCAAATGAAACCTATAGTAGTTTCTAAGATATTTGGAAGTAAAATTCATAAATTTCTACTAGTGGCTTATTCATTCACTTACTTGTGGATCATGAAAACTTTTAAATCACTTCTTCAATTTTAAATTTTTACATAGTAATATTTAAGATACCAATGAGAAAATAAATCCATAAATTTTTGACAAGAAACAATAATAAAATTTGTGTCCTATCAAATTTTGCACACAAGAAGTAGATTTCTACAACTACATACATATATTGCAGTAGGTATGGTTCTAGAAATTCCCGAATAATTCAGGATTGTAGTTTCATTTAGTACTTCTTTTGTTACATAAACTCGCTATGGTGTAGTTTTGTATTATTACATACAGGAGATTTCATTACGCATATCAATCTCATTGTTACTTACAACGATTATTACTTCTACGATATCTATTTCATTTTAACATTTTTAACTTTTCATTTGAATACTTTAAACCAATTCAAGGTGAAGAGTTTTCAAATATTTACTATTTTAGCTACTAAAATTAGGCATAGAGAAATTTCTAGTGGTTTTATAGGTACGGTAGAGAGATAATAATTGGTTGCAGTCAAGTACAATGATAGATAATTCCATCAAACATATAAATGTTAAAAATGTGACAGTTTATTGAGATTCGCTGAAAATATCGACTGAAAGAAAATTTAAAATCGAATAACGGTAACAATAACGGTAGCAAGCATCAATCTTTGCTAATAACCCACCTGAAAATGTAATACAACGAAACCTAGGTTGTTGTAAAGAACTTAAAGAAAGTAGAAATAATACTACATCACGTAGTTTCATTTAATTGCATCTATTTAATGTAATTTTTTCTGATTAAACATAATTGAACTGTTTGGAACCTCACCGTAACTTAATGATGCACTACTATGCATCTAATTTTTATACTTACCGTTTTCATGTGATTATAATTATGATTTTAATTGCATATATCAATAATTATCTCTCAAAATAGTTGTAAAACTTATGAAATGCTTTGTATTCTCATGTTATTTCTACTTCAATCCATTCTACTTCAATCCATTTTCTCATGTTATTTCTACTTTTCACCAAACGCGTTATACAAGTATCATACTTCCTTAATTACACCTTTATTGATATTGGATTCAAATTAGTTGTAAATTTGTTTCCTAACCTAATTCTATTTATTGTTTGTCTCTATATCTCTAATATTCATGATATTTTCTAAAATATCATTATTTGTATTTATAGAGATTTTAACCAAAATGGATATACGGTGCGCCTTCATTGTCATACAATCTCCATAAACACTTATCACACTTAGCATATCATCATAAACACTTATCACGTGCGCCTTCATCGTCATACAATCTCCATAAATACTTGCGCTGGAATATCAATATCAAATAAAAAATTAAAACTGATTTGTCAACAAAATTAGGCAAAATTACATTATATGTATATATAATGTAATTTTGCCTAATACACACCTACATACTTATGAGGTAGCAAAAAGGTATCGAAAGTTTTTTTTAAACTGTTATTTAGACTGTAACAAATATTTCTATACACAAAAGAAAGAAAGTAGAAATAATACTACATCACGTAGTATCATTTAATTGTGAATAATGAATTTTTACAAAATTAACGCCAAATATATTAAATATTAAACAAATTTGTAAATATTATGAAGTACTTGACATAACTTACATACATGAATTCGGCAAGTTTGTAAAATCAAGTATAACAAATTGCAGTTAAATTTAAAGCATTTTAATATAATTTATAATAAAACCTAATACATTCAAGTATAACATACACTTATAATAAGTCAAAGCCATCAAAATTGTTTATCAAATGATGCGTGGCGATCTGCTTATGCCTAATATATTTTTAAGAAAATAAAATTTTACCACGCTCTGAAACATAAGTAAAACCATCTATTGAACTAGAGTAGTGGTAATTCCACTTATCTAATATTAAAGTATTTTTTCAAAAATGTATTGCTAGTAGTGTAATTTTAATTACTATTAAAATGAAATACATTTGTAAGGAATAGTTTAATTATGCAATATGCAAAATACCAGTAAAGGGAAAAAATATATGCTTAACCTATATTCATTATAATATTCATTGCAATAGTGTAATAAAGCACTTATACCAATTTTTGTAAATGTACGTATGAAAAGCATTTGTTGGTTACAATTATGCGACTTGGAAAACAATAAAAACGGAATGTAAATTGGAATCCGTAATAAATGATAAAAATTAATAATTCTGTACCCAAATAGCAATAAGTGTTTGTAGATGAAATATTTCACTGAAAACAATTTATAAATAATACATTACGACTATGTAGAAAATAATATCTAGTCCCTTGAGCACTACGCAGTAATATAAAATTTTAAAAAAATCTTCAACATTTAATTATTATGATACTCTATTTTTTGAAAATGTTTGATTATACTACTACAGAAAATGGGGTCAAAAAATAAAATTAAATAATAACCTTATGATCTACATATATAACAATGAAATTTAATAAATCGCGTGAAGATTATTAGATTGCTATTAAGCTTACCGGACCAAATATTACATGAACATTCAGAATAAAACCCCATCCAAGACGAAAGTCGATTTTATTCGTAAACTGGAACATTTCTTTAAAATGAATTATGCCAATTGAACATATTATGTTTTGTAGGAAACCATTTGGTCCTTCCGGTTGAATGCGTTCTTTAATTTTGGCATCATTTGGGAATTTGGAAAAACGAGCGTATCCAAAAAAACATTCGCATAACATTCAATTTTAGATATATTTCAAGCCATATTAAGGATATAAGTCCATGCGCTGCGCCCGAAACACTCTACCACAGCACTAGCATTATCATATTGTAAATAAAAACGAAGCTATGAAAAACTAAAACCAAACTACGTCTAAAAAACTGAAAAGTAAAAAACGAGGTAGATAATTACAAAAACACTGAAATGTAATTGTCACTGAATATATAAGGTAGTCTACAGGATCTAGTTTATTTTCTCAATAATTTTGGAAAATATACTGTTAAAAAATTACAGGGCAGGATTCTGTATGTACATCTCCCTTATTCGTCCAATAACGTGCCTTGCGATTATCGCACTCAATGTTCAGCCGCTAAGTAAATATCTTATCAATTAAATCAAAGTAGCATCTGTCCAAAGATTTTTTAAGCGCTTAAATGATATTTATTCATAATTTAAAAGTAAATTTTATATATTGAATATATTTGGCGTTACTTTTGTAGAAATTCATTATTCACAATTAAATGGAATTACGTGATGTAGTATTATTTCTACTTTCTATAATTTCTTTACCACGACCTAGGTTTCGTTGAGAAGATGTTGTAATACAACGAAACCTAGGTCGTGGTAAAGAAATTATAGAAAGTAGAAATAATACTATATCACGTAGTTTCATTTAATTGTGACTAAATTTTATATTATGAACACAATGTTAAAAATGTAAAAATATTATTCATTGCATATTATTTAAATTTATTAATAAATTAAATGGGTTGTGACTTACGAAGTTTCTCTGAGTTAACTTAACTGACAAAGTATCCATTGTTAACTTAAAAACCACTGAACGCGTAATAAAATAAATGCCAAAGGAAACCGTTGGTACCAAAATTAGAGAGGCAAGGTGAGACATATTCGCTCCTAACTAACTCGTCTTGTTTATAGATATAGTTTAAACAAATTATGACTGGTGAAGCCAAACTCAATATAGCAGTGACAATCTTCAATTTGTGGCATTTACGGGTAATATTGGAATTCAGGGCGACAGAAATAGTTGATTGGAATCTTCGTACATACAATGTCATCAATAGCATCTAATGTAAATAACAAAATGTGAACATAGAAATAAGATATCAGAAAACTATGAACGTTGTTTATGTCTTTATAAATGATATAAGTATTTATATGACCGGTACTCGAGTATAATACAGAAATATATTTTATCTGCTATAACCGAAACCTTTTTCACATTTTCTTATACTCCCTCGATAATCTTGATTTGGGAGTTTCTAATCTTGGCTATAGAGAAAAAAAAATAATTATATGCGAGCATTGAATTATTTTTTTTCTAACGATACAAAATCCATAACGTAAAGTGTTTCTAGGATAAAAAGAAAAGTTTTAACTACTAATGTTCATAAAATGGTTTTTAACTCTATATACGAAAATAATACGTGCATCATTAAAATTTCACATAAAATGAAAAAAATATCAAGTATAAATATTTACATCTGTAGTAAGTATATAAAAAATTAAATAATTCATCATTGAAGCGCAGTCTGTGTTTAATATTTCTGAATAAAAAAATTTCCACCATGAAGGGAAGGCATGAATCACACAAGGTATTTTGATATCATTAATTTTATCCATTTGTCTTAATTATAAAACGAAGAATTACTGAAACTTTATTTCATGTCTAGATTTAATATTATTTTGCTCGGTAATTAATTACGGATATGACTTTCGCCAATGTCATCTTCATCAATAGCATTCAATTTCATATGTCCAAAAATATTTTAATATTGTTCTTCCTGAAATTAAAAAGCTCTTTCCGTTAAAATCCAATAACATAACCTTGATAAAAAATTAAAGTAATCTAAGCCTGAAAATCTTTATATTAAGGCTTATATGACGTAACAATTTTATTTCTTATATCTAAGTTCAATTATAAAAAAGTCGAAATTATTTTGAATTATTATCTGTCTTTATATTTCAAACGAATTTGTCTAGTTGTCTCATTTTACGCCGTGACCTTTCAGGTGATTTTTGAATAATTTGTTGTATCTACATCATTTGTACATGAGCTAAAACCTTTCTTTCTTTCTATGATTAAACAAAGTAAGCACTAGAGTTGCCACCTTTTCTTTTTTTAAGTAAAATAAGAACAAACCTACTTTTGGTCGAGAAAAGAGAATACGGATTACATCAACTTATTTTCAAATTTAGAATAGTATATAATTAATCGTCTACATGTACTGTTTCTCCAAAAACACATGAATTTAGAACAATGATAAAAGTAAGGTAATAAAAGTATTTTAGCTTGTTTTGTTATTGTCATGAAGTACAAAGTCAATCGTTTAAAGTTGCTTACAATACTTTATTTTAATGTGAATATGACAACCCTAGTAAATTATAAATAATAAAACAGTCCTCTTTCCAAATATTTCACTTCGTAATTTGGTTTTTAGAAGGTCGAATAATTTTTTAACAGTGATCTGATGATACTTACAATGGTGTTGTAGAAAGTAACACATTAGTGTCAGAGTCAGTAGGACTCTTTCCGACTAGCTTCTTTCAGAGTATACATTTTATCATTCAATCTACACATGTATAACGTTATTTACGTATTTTTTGTAAATTATCGTTAAAATATACATCCGAACAATTTTTTTTCAATTCACTATGAATTTTTCGCTAAATTTTTACCTTAAATCTATTGGTTTTCTAAATAATTATTTGAGCTTTAGCTTATCAAGTAGAAACAAATTGTTAACACCTTATTGACATTTTAAAAGTAAGCAAATTAATGAAAAGTAAATTGTTGTATTTTACGTACTAAGTATATTAAGCTGTAAATATTAAGTTCGTACCCCAATATATGTTTATGAAACTTAGTAAATAATTGTATACATAAGAAGAATATGTTTTTCGTTACGTAATTTTAAATTTTTCAAGGTTACGATAGAACAAATGAAAAGCTTATTTCTGTGATCTTTTACCCTCAAAAATCTATGATCTGATGTATGTTCGATTGCAAAGAGTGCATATAGACAATTTTCACATTTAATTTTTTTTGACAAATACCTGACTACAATTTGTTCACTGAATTCTGAAAGAATTTCTATATTATAATCGTCATCATATTTATCTACATTATCAACTTTATATTCGCTATTATCGTACAATAAATATTTTTCTGTTGTGTTATTAATATTTTGAAGTGAAGTACAATGTAAAATAGAAATATATTCTAGAGGTATACAATTTCCTTTTCCTGTATCCTTTAATTCCACATGCGTTAGTATTGTTTTTATATGCTCATAAATTGTCCCGCGGTTGGATTATTGTTCGAACCGCCGTGAGCGCGAATATTGCAGAAAAGAGTTCCAGGTGGTCTTGGCTGAATTTATAAAACGGTCCTTCAAACTAGGCCGTTTTTTTATAATTTCTGTATAAATTGCCTGAGCACTCTCTATACAAGTAATGAATCCAAGAAAACCTACTTTTCTGTTGTTTTTTACTAATTCCTGGACATCGACCAGCTTTAATGATTTTAAATAACTTTTTGTCTTTTCAAAAAGTTGGAACGTTTCTACTTTATTATGTGGGTTCATAGGTTTTTTTAAGTCAAAGTGGTAGGAAAATATCGTCTTCAAAATGCATCGAACAAATGGTATCATGTTTTTGAGGAAACCAATCATATCTGCCAGCAACCCGTATTCATTACTCTTTATACTCCGGTTGAGCACGAAATCTAAATAATAGTGTAGGATTCAACATTATATATGTCATTAGCAATACACAGTAAAAATGTATAGGAAGTACAATTTGTTCATGTTTCGTGAATATTAAACTATCGACTCGGCTACATCACTACGTACGCTAACATCACCATTTTGAAAACGTTTTACATGACATGATTGAATTTTAAACTGAAAATAAAATATCTAAGTATATTGCTTACTTATGGTAAGACACGCCTGCATTTGATACGTTTTTAGTTCCACTGCGATTTCTACAAGTTATTACACAACAAAACGGCATGTTTTCGCTTTAAAAACAACAAAGATTGATGATATAGAGAGAGATAATAACTGTACCACGCGGTAACGCAAAGTGCAGAACGTCGACAGGCGGTGCTCGCTTCAAGTGTGCATTTGAACAATACGGTGACACGATATTTGAAAGGACATGGCATATCTAGTAGAGAGCGGGCCGGCGCTCGCTTTACAACATCTTTGGTTGTACTATTCAAGTTTATAACTGTCAAACGGAGCGCGCGCTAATATTACGCGACGCTCAGTTGTAGCATTAAGACGCCGCGTTAGGCCTAGTCAAACAGAAAGCGTACCTAGCGAGCGTCAAGACAAAATAGCGTCGCATACTATCGCCGCGCTACAGGGCCGCATTGTGTTATACTATTAAAGGTTATACCTGTCAAACTAAATGCGACACGCAACACTCTATCGCAACGTCAGGATGCCGCTTTGTATTTTATTTCAAAATTTGTTATTCTACGCCCGGCGTTCTTGCGTGAATTTTGATATTATGACTGAAAAATTAATAGAATGTGTTCGAGAACATGCTTGTCTGTACGACACGAAAAACAGTTCATATTAAAACGTTTCTATAAAGACAAAGCAATTGAAACAGAAATTAATGAACAAGATGACCAGTAAAGCATATTTTTATTAATTAAAATATGATCCAAATTTTTGAAGCATTTCGAATGCAGCACAAGTGGATGTCCTATTTGTTGGCCGATATGGGGTTAGAGCACGCATAGGGTCATTTTGTTCTTCAAACTCTATACGAATGATTGTTTCTTATTTGGTTTTTACGTAGTTATGTAAACAACATGTTACTTTAATAATATTAATAGCCGTATCCACATCACAGGGGGTCGTAAAAAATGCGCCATTTTGTGCCAAATGCATTTTCGACAACACGTCGGGCTCTACGAAGTTTTTATTGAAATTTGTTTTTTTTTTTTCGTCCAGTATGGTTGCGGCTCTCGGAAATTGGCGCACTAAATACGGTTTCAAATCAAAACCCTCATCACCAATAAGTACATGCGATACAGGATCGTTGGTGCCTGGCAGTAGTTTATCAGATAGGAGAGATTTGCCGTGGATGAATTCTTTATAAAATATCGAATTCTCGAATATGCCACTATTACTATGACGCCCATAGCTATCGACATCGATAACAATGAATTTATAAATTGGGTTAACCCTATAGCAAGAAGAACTACATAAAAAAACTTTTTGGAGCAAAAGTAGTCAGATCCACTATTATTGGGACAATTTATAGCCACATGTTTTCTATCGATACCACCGACACGGTTGGGAAAAGTCCACATTTCCCGATAGCCTCTTTCTGATTGTTTCCATGTATCTTCAGTAGGTGATGGTAAATATGCTGGTTGTAGTGTATTCCATTTTTGACTTTACTGACAACACTACCCACTATTGATGGCCTACTCGGAAGGAGAAGTCTATGGTATGATATGAGTCCCCCGTAGACAAATACCTGGAACAAAATGGGTATTTAATTTAATTAATAACTTTAGCCATTTTCCAGGAAAAAATAGAAAAATTTAAAAAACAATTGTATCAGATATAAAAAGAGAATTCAAGTACTACAACCAAGCTGCAAGGAAGTTTGTAAAATTACCCTAAATTTTGGATTTAAAGCTTTTAGATATGACTTTGGTAGAATAAGTAGGGACGTGAAATGTTTCTAGAAAGTCAAGTTATTCGGAAACACCTTCGAAACACCACACGTCTAGAGTCATTCTCTCCTGCGATATCCGCCCCTATGTCATCTATGTGAACTGAGCTAATACCAGTACAACTATTTCCGCAAGAGTATGTCAGTACATTCCCCAGGTCAGTACACCTATTTTAAAAAAAAAACATGTCAGTACATTCACTAGGTCAGTACACCTATTTTAAAAAAAAAAACATGTCAGTACATTCACTGACGTAGTGAACCTAGTACACCTATTTAAAAAAAAAAAACAAAAAATACAATGAAAGTTATTTTCCAAGATAGAATTAAAGAAAATGGAAGAATTAGTTTATTCATCCGTAGTAATAATATTCATCCGTTTAGTAATATTCATCCGTTTAATCTGTGACAAGCAGCAACAGCGACTTCATAACTGCGACATTACTAACTCCCTCCCAAATTGGTTCATAAATAGTTTAAGACTTATCTCATATCAGCCCAAAAACTTCACTAGCTACTGTATCTCAACAACCTCAACGGGCACAACTCAACAACATTGTCAATTTTGAACCAACGACTTTATTCCTTTTTGATTTTAATTCGATATGTACAATAAAAAAAAATATTTGTTACTTTAAACAAATTACTAGCCTTTCTCTTGACGAAATAGGTTCCCTCCAGTTTTTGGTACGTTTACTTATTTTGGAGAAAAACAGTTCATGTAATTTTTCGAATCAATCTCGAGACATACGAGAGTATTTAAAAAATCGGTCTTCATAGGATCAAAATTATCGTTATAACCGATAATATTCTCCAAATTCCTTCCTCTTCTTGTTAATATTACGCACCCATACTCATTTTTTGCTGGAACGAGATAATGCTTGCACAAAATAGAGTTTTTTTATATCTGAATCACTTGACATTGTGACAAAAACTACTGTATATTGGTAGCACTTGTTATAGGAACGCTAGGTGTCCTCGGCGTCAAACCTGCTTGACATCAAAAGTACGCGACGTCAAATGACGCTTTAACGTACGCTAGGTACGCTTCCTGTTTGACCAAGCCTTAAATGGCTTATAGCCGAGTAATAACCTGTAAGGATAGTAGTGGATGGTTGAAAGTATGGCAGCATCGCGGTACAAATATATCTGGTTTGGTTCGTCTTGGTTGTCATTAATATGCGTCTTTAAATATTCTTTGAGGACGGAATGGCTACGTTCTAAAGTTCCTTTGGTCTTAGGTTGATATGTAGATGTCATAATTATTTTTAAAAAATCACAGGTTCTTTAAAAAAAATCAAATGGAAACTTCGTAGCTTGATCGGTGAGAATAGTTTTGGATATAACAAATTAAGACATAAAAAGCACTCGGGGATTTTTTCAGCAGCAGAGCTTTGAATAGAATAGGCTGCTGAAAATTTTGTAAGGTCAATTTGTAGTAATAGGATATATTGAATTTTTGTATCTCCGGATTTAGGTAAAAGGTCTACGATATTCAGGACTAATCATTGAAATGAGGCGAGTCTTTTTTACTTCATACAAGGAATCTATTCACATGTTTTTACCAACGATGTTATTTTGTGCTACCATACATTTGGGATGAACCTAGGTGTCTAGCAACAGAAATGTAGTGATTTTTTTTCACAATTTTAGGTAGTTATTTAAGTGAAGGAAGTATAAATAGATTTTTATATATATGTACTTCTATGCCAGTGTGTGGAATAATATCAGACAGTGTTAAACAATTTTATATTTAAGTGTTTATGGAAAGGTTTCTGAAATCTAAAATGCCTGATTTCTTTAGAGGTTTACTAGAGTTTGTGGTCACCGTAATATGTTGGGTTGATCACAAGGTATATGGTCTGTGACGACGCAGCATATCGCGGAGACCCTGGTTCGATTCTTGGCCGTTCGTTGAGACGGGTGTTATGGTTGGCTGTAAGAGATTGCTCTCGTAGCAATATTTTTGCCATATGTATCAATTCAATTCATTAAAGTAGACAAATACAATATATTAAAAATCCGTTACATAAGTTTTTTAAGGTTTCACATATATCCGTGTATGAGCAAGAATCGAAATGAAGAAGTTTAGTAAATAGTATGTTTTATCATTCATTTTCAGTGTAGCGTGAGTATGTAGTAATATTTCTGATTTCATTAACTCTTGAGAATTTTTTTAATTTCCTAGTCTTTCCACAATATTTAGGGATAATGGAACTGCAATTAATTTTTGTTATATTTTCAGTAGACTGTCATTGTGTTCGATTATGACTGTATTAAATTATGTTTTTTTTCGATAAGTATTTCAAGAATTTGGACTATGGCTCATCAAAGATGTCGTTATTAATTCAAGTATCCAGATTTTCATGATTAGAGGGAGGTTCTACTATTATTGATTCAGGAGGGTTGGAGAATGGAACCCGAGTATCGTTGCTATTAGATTGAACAGGATTTGCAGGATACCGAGAAAGAGAACGTTAGTCGCAGATTTAGAAATTCTATAATCGTATTCTTCTAAATTTAAATGCCAACGTTGAAGTTTACTGCTTGGATCTTTGTGGTTAAATAACCATTTGAAAGGATGGTGATCAGTAACAATATCGAATGCATGGCCAAAATATATAGTCGGAAAGTGATAATGGCCAACGACTCTTTTTCGGTCATATTAAATTTAAATTCACATTTACTATGTGCCAGAAAAGAATATGCAATGGGTCATCCTTTGTTTATTTCGCATTGTGAAAGAATCACGCTGATGGCGTATTTAATATATATCGCATATTAGTGTGATAAGATTCGTAAAATCTGAATAAGTGAGTAAAGGAACAGAGAATAATTTGAATTTTAAAGTTTCGAAGGTAAGTTTTTGCTATGTTTCTTGTAAAAAGTAATCCTCTTGGGGTTTAAGGGTCTAATTTTGAGTAGTCAGGAATGAGTTGTTCGTAGTACGATACGAGATTAAGAAAAGATTTAACATCCTTGAGTTAAATCTTTTCTTTGGTTTGGGTATTGGGAATTCGGTGATTTGTTGGATTTTTTGATTGGGAGAGTTGAATTCATTAGGCGTTGACAAGTGGAAGATGCATTTTTAACCCAAATGGCATACGCGTATATTCAAATTGCCCTTGCGGAACATTTAACGCAGTTTTAGAAGGATCTTCAGCATACATGTGTATCTGATGAAAACCTAAAACGGGATCGATAATTGAAAAATATTTCTTTTTACCTAATCGATCAAAAATTTCTGAAATGTTTGGATAAATATCACCAATTGTAATGTCATTTAATTTCTCATAGTCGATAATTAATTGCAATTTTCTTTCATTTGAGGCGTATAATTTTTTTTGAAACTGTCCAAATAGGAGGTGATCATGGTGACAGATGGTTTGATTATATCCTGATTCAACATTTTATATATTTGATCTTTTACTTCTTGTTTCTGATGTTTGGGAAATCTGTAGGATTTGGTATAGATAGGTATATTCGAAGTTGTCCTAATTTCATGAGTAACGCCATTACTCTTAATTAACTGATCTGAAGATTAGTGAGATATATCAGAATATAGGGAATTTATTTCATACAAAGAGTGAATCCCTTTATTATTCAGATGTAAAATTTGGAGTAGATTTAAAACGTCGTTAGTACGTCGAAGTGAATTGACTTAGTGGGTCGAGGAGGAAATTTTTGTATTAATTGACAAGAAAGTTTTAGTTTGCAAGGGAGTGAGGTATAATTTCAAGTCACAGTTTAATGAGACAGATTTTTCAAAAATACTTATGACGGAAATATTCATCCGGTTATTGTTTTTAATTGGATTACAGTTTGCAATGAAGACATCCGGAAATATGCTGATAATTATTAAGGGTGTCGGCGTCTTTATTTGTAATATAGGTGTTAGCAACTTTATTTGTATTATAAGAGTCGTCGTTATCTTTTACGAAAATTAAAGTTTGGTTTCTGACCGTATGTGGGTAGTTGCACGGAATTGTAATAGATCCGGTTGCACGGAATTGTAATAGAACCGGATCCTATAGATCCGGTTTCGAATTTATCATTATTGTATTTTCTTTAACCGCATATTTCCAGAGTGTGGGCTATTTTTTACAGCAAAGGTAAAAGGTGGATCTTTAGAGGAATGTTGAAATAGAATTAGTTTAATTTTGGTGTGATTTTTTTAAAATTTAAATTAAATAATATTCACTGAATAGATTTTGGCTTGGGGTGTAAGGTTTTTGTGAATAAAAAGATTGTTAGATATTCTTCTCTGAAACAATATGGTTTATCGCTTCGTTCAAATTTTTAAGATCCTGACCCCCGGATCATGTTTAAAATTTCTAGGCGAACATCTGTAATAAAATACTTAGGGCAATATTTTCCATTGACGCCAATCGTCTCTTAAGTTAACGTTATTAGATACCTTTAACGTTATTAGTACAGTGACCTCAGTCAAAAGCTTAGAAAGGCACGTCTTCACGCGCAGAGAAATTATCTTACAGATCTTTAGCGTCTTGTTTACCACCTTGTAGACCTGTGAGAAGTGAAGCGTAATGTTTACGTTTTCCGAATTAATTTTTTTCAAAATTCTTTCAGCGTGATCCATTTTCTAAATTCTTCAATGGAAAACGCGATTACTGCTCGGCCTTGTAAGTTGGCTGAGACTGATTTTAAAAAACGATATCGTCTTGAAGAGGGGTTACCAAATTTATTGCATTTGTGAAATTTGGGAGAAAATCGTTAAATCATCGCGTGAGACGTCATACTATTTAATGAACTGTTGGATTACACTAAAGGGAATGTTTTCTAAGTTTTTCTGTGCGTCTGTAGTGCTTCTAATATTTCTTTCATATCTGGACATATTTTCAGTACAATTATATTACACAGCTTATTACGATTAATGACAGTATAATGCAATTTAACTTATTTAAGAAGACCTTGTGGAGTATAAAATTAGTTAAACGATATGTGGAAATGAAATTAAATGTTGAGAATGCAAGTTAGATTTTACTAAATCAAAATTTGTGAAACAAATTACAAATATCAAGCAACTTACATATTACAATTATTGCAGGGAATATATAACTTACATATTGTAAGTTCGAGTACGAGGTGCGTAGTCCACCTTTGGGACAGCGATGATCGGTGTTGCAGTGTGGGCTTCGAAGCAGGTTCTCGAGAGAAATGCGTTATAGACGTAGACTGCTCGATATTACTTATTATGCTGATAGACTGGAAACTATTTATATACTAACCCGGTTTATCGATGCTCTTTGCGAATTTTGTGATTTCTGACTGCAAGATTGTTGGTTCTTTTTTTGACGATGATACTTGTATATTGATTCACGAAATTTCTGTTAATGAAGCGTTTTCCTGGTTTTTCTTCGAAATTCCTTAAGCTCCCATCAAAACGTTAGGACGACTTTAAAACATTAAAAAAAAACATTTTAAACCACTTATTAATTTTAAAAATGATTGCAAATAAATTTTTAAATTTATTATATATTTAGTTAGATTTGAATTGTATCTGGATAACGACTGACGTGGACTAAGAAGCGAATTGAACTGAGATGATTTAAACCCCACGGGGCTTCCGTCTAAGGTTTATCAGAGGTAAGAAGTGCTGAGGCATCTGAGGTTGGAATTTACTGACTAGCCTGGGAATAGAGCTTCATCTGGGGGTCGAACTTTTCTTACCGTGTTAATAACTTACCATACCCCACTGCAAATATATGTTGATCTACATTCGGGTACATATGTAAATATAGACCAATCGTGTTAAAATAAATGTCTAGTAAAAAAATTCAGCAGAATGACATAGATATTTTAACGTAATAATATCTACTACACTGTGTTAGAAATCTTTTAATTTTACTATCACAGGCATACATAAATTTTTTTGCTACACAAAAAATTAAATTGCCTATAACGAGCCCATAACTCGTTTTTTTGTGTCATTGTACGATGTTGATAAGTCCCGTAGTTCACTAAAAATAATATTTTGAATGAAATATTTTTAAATTTTTTTTGGAAATTTTAATAATCTATTTGATAAGAAAAAAAATTATTAACATTATGGTTTCAGTTGATCATTAAATTAGAGTGTGAATGAAATAATACTATCAAAATTAGTTGCTTTTTGAAGTGGTTTAAAAACTGATGATTATTTTCTGTTCGAAATCCAAGCATTATTAAGATCCTTTGCCAACACCTTTTGTAGGTCAAGTTAAAAGAGCAAGGAATTCGTTTACGAGTACTTCTTACACAAGCATTCAATAAACTAAAAAAACATTGGGCAATTTTGATTAAGTTTTTGAAAAGTGGTAGACAAAAACTAAAATACCGTTAAATTAAAGAGTTTTAATTCAGTTATCATTATCTGTAATTATTTTAATTCAAGTAATGAGAAAACGGAAATATTCAATAAAATGTGCGTCACAATTATTATGTTGACAATTTTTTTAATTGTGTAAAAATACCCCTCAGTAAGTTAAATAACACATTGTAGCATTTTCAAAGCCTATATAATAAGTCGCATGTACATGCCGTCTCGTTCTGGCATATTATTACATAAAACTGGTTTTGTTGCGCTCGCGTACCGATCGCCCCTTCCCACCTCGCATCAGTCCTACGTCATCCGTCGTTGCGATCTGTGCATTTACTGAATTCCTATTATTAGGTTTACATTGACTACGGTTTGTTTACTGTATTCTGTTTACTTTTGGATTGGAATTTCGTTGAAATGGAAAGACAAAATAAGTGTATTTTGTGTCAATAACCTGTGTTACATCGTAGAAGATTCAGATTAACACAATTCTTTTTCGAAAGATATCCCGAACGCATAGTATTATTGTTACAAGAAATAATGTCACGTGAAGTAAAGTCTTAGCACTTTTTTGTATACTAAAATAAAATATAGTTCAATGCTTTTCATGCGTCATATAAATAATTTTTTTTTTGCTATTGTTGCCGGTATGGTAGTCATAATATTATATCGTGATGATGAATTAATCATAAACGTGAAAAAAATGTTACAGGTTCTTTTGACAGTACACAATCAATATGCCACCCATGCTGGCAAAGGTTTAATTGTACATTCCAAAATCAGCGACATGACCCGTTACTCCAGCAAGTACAAGATCCATTACTCCAATAAGCACAAGATCCGCTACCCCAACAAGTGCAAGAAACGGTGGTCCAAAAATAGCAATTGAGGGTAAACGAAGACACGGCTTTTGTCTTTTTACTATTCCTGGATATTTGTGCGCATCGAATAGAGCACGACAATATACAGCATATTTTTTAACTGTAGGAATGTGACATTAGTCGCCAAATCCATCGATCCCATCATATATGAAGAAAACAAAAATAAATAAAATATATATTTTCATAAATCCATATTGATTTTTTATTCATTTTTAATCTTGGTTTTCTCAATATTCTCGCAATCCACAGAAATGTAACCTATAGATCATTCGACTGTTGTAATTTACAGGTAATTACCTATTCATCTAGCTCTGTTTTATTTTTATTCGCCGTGGTTCCATAGTGATATGCTCAATGTCCTTTATCGGTCGGCCAAGTTGGATAAGGGCACCCCTTGTAAGAATTTTGTATCCACCTTGAAAATTTCAAAGATTGTTCCAGACTTTCAAATTTCCGGAGGATCCCTCCAGTCTCCGTAAAATTTTGAGATCGCGTCGTTAGAAAAACTGAAAAATATTTTTGAATATATAGTAAGCGATATTTCTAAATTAAATAACAAATATTTATATTTGAGAACTTAATTAAACACGTGATTATTATTATCGCTAGAAACAAAGCAGTTTATTTTCCATTATTTCTAATGTAAATACATTTTTTTACATTTTTTAAAATATATATCCAAGTTGTATTATTCTACACTTCGATAGTCTGTATGTAAAAAATGCTATTGACTATTTAAAATACTTAAAATATTGAGTAATTTTTGTGACAATTTTGCGTAATTTAGATTCATTTTTAACTTCCCAAACAATTTTTGATATACTCGTATGTATTATGACATAGCTAATGCGTTGCTAATATGTATTCGTGAATTCTTTTGAAATCGTCACCAACTGTTTCCTGCATGTTTTATTAATTTTGCAAACTAGGTTGCTACCGAGGTCTTAATTCATTCTCTTTCGGATATTTCAATATGTATAATAGTGCAATAAATCTCTCCTATATCCCAAAACAAATATACGTTAGATTCGTATAATAAGTAAATAGCGAACTTTGCTAATTACGGATTATATCTTCATTACGTTTACATAAATATCAAGTTCTTCATAATTTATCTTGAAACAATAGGTCGTATTATGAAATATTGCCACACAAATGACATACAATGGAATCGTGATCAAATGTTCTGTCTTCATAGTATTATTGAATTTTCAATTGTGTCGCGAAAAGTGATCTGAGGGAACCTGTCCAAATTCTCAATCACCATCACAAGGAAAGTTTATTAATTTTTATTACTACTGCAGGAAAGTATTGCGACACAATAAAATACGTTATTCTTTTAGTTTTATTATTTTTGTAAATAACCAGTTAGACAAACTTCACGGTTACGTAATTATATGTTCCAATAACGATAATGAGGTTAATACCATAATAAAATAGTATAGTTACAAATGTCAATGACACTATAAGAACATAAAAACTACAATTTTGAAGAAAATTCTTCCTTATGACAGACACATATTATCACGGAGCAAGCTTGAACGGATGAAACCACGTGATGAAAAATTTTTCAATTTAATATATGAAGTCGTTCGTTAAAAAAATCTAAATTGCTTTTATAGAATACAGTCTCAAATTTAAGGAGTTTCTCTGAGTTGACTTAACTGACAAAGTATCCATTGTTAACCTAAAAACTACTGAAAGCGTAATAAAACAAAAGCCATATGAAACCGATGGTGCCAAAATTAGCGAGACAAGGGGAGACATATTTGCTCCTAACTAACTCGCCTCGTTTATACGAGTATCGTTTAAACAAATTATGATTAGTGAGGCCAAGTATAATAGCAGTGACAACGGCAAATGGCATATACGGGTAATATTAGAAAGAAAGAATGCGAAAGAAATAGTTAATTGCAATATCCGTAAATAAAGCATGCCATGTCATTATACTAGTATTTAATGTAAATATTTTTAAATGTACAAAAATATGCCCATAGAAATAAGATATCAAAAAACTATGAACGTTTTTTATTTCTTTATAAACGATATAAGTATTTATATGACCGGTAGTCGAGTATAATACAGAAATATATTTTTATCTACTATAACCTAAATCTTCATTCACCTTTTCTTCTACTCTCTCGATAATCTTGATTTGGGAGTTTCTAATATTTGGCTATAAAAAAAAATTATTCGATTCTCGCACTAACAATGCAAAATTCATAACGTAAAATGATTCTAGGATAAAAAAAAAGTTTTAACTACTAATATTCACAAAAAGGTTTTTAATTCTATGTATAAAAATAATAGGTGCATTATAAAAATTTCAAATAAAATTTAAAAAAAATATCAAGTATAAATATTTACGTCTGAAAAATATATAAAAAATTAAATAAATCATCACTGAAGCGCTGTCTGTGTTTAATATTTCTGGATAAAAAAATTTCCACCATGAAGGGAAGGCATGAATCACGCAAGGCATTTTGATATCATTAATTTTATCCATTTGTCTTAATTATAAAAAGAAGAATTACTGAAACTTTATTTCATGTCATGTCATCTTCACCAATAGCATTCAATTTCATATGTCCAAAGATATCTCAATATTGTTCTTTGTAAAACTAAAAAGCTCTTTCCGTTAAAATCCAATAACATGACCTTGATCAAAAATTAAAGTGATCTAAGCCTGAAAATCATTATATTAAGGCTTATTTGAAATAACAATTTATAATTTCCTGTATCTAAGTTCAATTATAAAAAAGTAAATTACTAACTGTCTTAATATTACAAATGAGTTTGTTTAGTTGTCTCATTTCACACCGCGACCTATCAGAGGATCTTTGAAAAATTTGTTCTATCAACATGACGGGGATAAAAATGTTTATTTATTTAAATATAGATTGATTCATTTTGGGATTATAGAGATAGCCATTAAGGATAAGAACGTGAATATAAGTATGTATGTATATACATATTTACATATATATATATATATATATATATATATAATATATATATATATATATATATATATGTATACAGATATGAATGGATAATATAATTTTACACTCAATAATATGGTGAAACAAAACAATGGGAATATCGTCCCCTTAAAACGAGACGGCAATAACAAAATCAGTTATCAAACTGAAAATGTAAGTTAATCTAAATAATAAAGCGTATTTGAGTACATTAACCGACTAGATAGAGCCTTAAAACTTAAACCTGTAATAAATCCAATGACAAATCCAGTTGTAAAAATTAGTGTTTATTTAACTGTCGATTACTGTCGTAAGTGTTGATAACTTTTCGTTTAATTTAAGTATTTTAATAATGAAATTTCTAAATTGAGACTTATTTTGTAATATCAAAGGTAAATATAGAGAGTAAGATTTGAAATATACAAATTTAACTTTGAGACGAAATGTTTTTGAAGAGAATAAGAAGACACTTTATATGCATTTATCATTATATAACGTTTGAACTTTTGTAGCAATTAATGGATAGTAAATAATTTGCAAATAGCTAGAACAAGATACTACCAATTTTTTTTTAAATTTACACATTAGAATGTTAAAAAAGTACACCGTACGTATATCTACCATTATTTAGCAAAGCAAAGTATTTTCATAGTATTTTTCCTGTAATTTCTTTACATAAACATTTTCACATTTTAAAAACAAAAGTCGCCACTTGTTTGAAAATTGTATGTTATTTGTCTCCGTGTCTCGTTGATAGAAGCTACCTAAAAAGATGGTCAAAAATGAGTTGAATTTAACTCAATCTCTCAATAAAGTATACAAACCTGAACTGCTAATCAGGTTACGCAATGGATTAGTGTGAAAAGGGATTTAACACCATCATATTTAAAATAAGACAACAGCTATGGAAACACGTAGATATATAGTCGAATAAATGGCAAGGTTATTTATAAGTATACCAATGTGCACTAGTACTACTAGCACCGGCATAAGAGGTTGTGAACAGATTTTTATCTATTTTCACTTCAGTAAGGCGTTAACATTAAAACAGTATAATGATACAACTAAAATTATATTTTGAGTAGATTGGAACTTATATTATACATAAAATCTTTTGAGAGAACAGATAAATTTAGGTATTTAATAACATTTATAGAGATACCATGCTCATAAGTATTCATTATCTTTTTTTTCATTAACTTTATGAAAAACCTGCTAAATTGATGCAAGTTATAGAATTAGACGCTAAATTAACTGTATATTATTTCACTGTTTGTTAACGTGTTGTTCTTTCAATAATAAAGAAGAAAGTTGACTGGATCTATAAGACGGTAGAGGACCTCTCCTAAAGAGAACTATTTCGTTGTATGGAGGTACTCTACCGTCGTATAGATCCAGTCAACTGTCTTCTTTATTTCTAATGAACCAAATAAATCTATATACAGGCTCTGTATGCCCGATTCTTAGCATTCAAATTAATTCTTTATGTCACTTTGATTTTTTTGGAGTTTGCTCCTTAAGAATCGATTTTCATATATAGCGCTTGGTATAAAGTTTTGTGAGGAGTAAAATCAGAAGTTCAGAGGATTAAAAAAATGTAAGAGTTCATAAGTTTAGATGTAGGAGGTAATCTCCGAAACTATTCATCCGATTTCAAAAATTCTTTCACCAATATTTAGAAAGGACCTTCAGGATAGACATAGATTATATATTATTTATTTAAAAAAAAATATGGAGACCAGTTTTGCAATGTAAGTTAACGAAACATCAATCGAGCGAATGTGTTTCTTGTGTACGCTGCCTTAACGGTACGAGATATATTGATAGATTATATTGATATTTATATTTATATACAGTGTTACCTATTTTGTAAATTTTCAAGATAATCGTAATTAAGGAGTAAAGTCCAATGGCACATCAGAGCTGACACACACGATGTTTTTTTAAAGGTTGCTGGTCTCTTTATCGTTACTTTTATTAAACTCCAAGATACCGATGACTGGGTTATTAATAGACACTAATATATATTATTGATTGTAATATGTTAAGAAAAAAGTAATTATTAACAAGTTAAGGGAAATCATAGATAAACCGTTCAGCAAATCACATCACGTCGCAGACAAAATAACTTGAGGAAAATTGTCTTCATATCTACGCGATCATTTAGAACACGTTGAACTTACGACTGCTTCTTTCGATTAATTGATGGTAGTAGAATTAAAGCAATACTACAATTTTTAGTTGGACTTAATAATTGTCTATAGAATGTTTAGCACATACAATCAGTAATCAAATTGCCTGATACTAATTAAATCGTAACTTTTTTCTTTTTAACTTAACTTTTCTACTATAATTTTTGAATAATTTAATATACATATATAACGAAATAGAACCAATATTAACACCGATCCTCTCTGAGTTGATATTGTGAGTTAAAAACAAATCTTTTAAGTACTCTGTAATGCAAAATATGATAAAAATAATAAAATACATGAACATTTGAAATTTAATGAGAACGTTAGTGAGGTAATTGAAATCGAGAAGGATAGAAGTGAAATTGGTAAATGTTTAAAAGATGATAATTATCTTTTTGAAGAAATTAGGTAGGGCGGAAAGATTACTCTAATATTATATTATTGTTGATTACCCTATTTTTGTATATATATATATATATATATATATATATATATATATATATATTATTTATTTATATATATATATATATATATATATATATATATATATATATATACACACATATATAGTTGAGGTATATGAAGATTTCAGCCTGCCAAGTAACTTAGCCAAACTGACCCGTGACGTGCAGCTGAGAAACAAGAAAAGAATAGAGACTAGATCTGAACAAAAAAGGGAACAGCTTTTTTATTCAAATCTAACCCAACGTATCTTCTAACCACTCTCCAGCAATGACCCAGAAGCCCATAAAGTCAAACCAAAGCATATTCACTTTTTTACACTTAGAAAAGAAAATTTTTCGCTGACCAAAAATTTCCCCCAATCTAAAATAATTCCACAATTTACACTTAGAAAAGGAAACAGTCCTTTAATCTTATAGAATGTTGAACAAATATTATAGAATGACAACCCTAAATATATTGGAATGGATCTGGATACTGACTGATTTGGTGGAAACACATTTGGAATAAACGAAAATAACTCAACTGAAAGCTCCAAGGCATGTACTGGCCGATCGAGAAAAAGTCACAATTATCAAATGAAAGAAAAATGGCAGTACCCAATATTGTAATTAAACTGATTTGATTCATGGAATCGAAGTTTGGGTAATGGGTAGCAAAAGATTTCAAATGAAAGCAATAAGATTCGTATTTAATGTGCGAAATGATTGGTAAACAAGATATATCTCAGCGAAGTACTAACTACTAGACAAAGCTTTTTAAACATGCGGACATCCTGGCCTCTAAGTTAATAGGATTTGGAAGCACCTGATTCAAATAGTTTACCTAATCTTCTAGACCGATACCTCAGGAGAGAGTGAGAGAAAATCAATGGTCGTTTCTCGTTAATACGTTACATCAAGACCAGATAAAATCTTATGAATGAGCCACCAATTTTTACCGAATGGACTATAGGAATGCACAGGTTACGTAAAAAGATACAACTTGTAGGCAAATATTAGCTCATGCGATTTCAATAAACTTTTCAGACCTAATTTTACTGGACAATAGCTGTTATTCGATATGAATATTAAACATTTTTGTACAAATTACCAGGTTATTCTGTATTGATTTCCGTTCATGAACTGCTTCTCCATTAGTTGCCAAATGACGATTCCCCAAGTATTAGTTCCCAATAATTAATTTATATTTGAATAAATTGCAGAAGAAAAGACTTGCTATATATGTACTGCAAAAATAAACAAATTTTAAAACTGTCATCGATGTTCAAAAGAATATTTACTTTTTGTCACATCATTTCCTTTCTTAACGAAAACTTTCCTCCTTCAATATCACTTCATAAATAAATTCAGTTTTTCCATTATCTCAAAGCTCTTAGTACATATTGGAATAATCAATCTATACGTAGGAAAAACGCTATACAATTTGTTGTTGTTAAGAAAAAGTAGGCGACTCATATTTACATAACGTAAGCCATATAAATGGTTATTTTACATAGGCGCAACTTCAGACACGTTTCGTCTTTTAAAATATACTTTGTCTTACACTTAAACTCATAATTTTCTTCTGAGTACAATAGGTATACATTTATTTATCTGTCTTTATCTTTAATTCATTTTGTATATATATATATATATATATATATATATATATATATATATATTTATATGTATATATATATATATATATATATATGTATGTATGTATATACACTCTTACAAGAAAAGAATAGCCTCTCCTTCATATTCGTCAATGCAGGACTTTATAATTGATGAATTTAGCACAATCATTTTGTTTTGCCTTCTTGATTTTATGTTTGGGTATACATCAACAGCTGTATGTAGTGTGTAGTTTAAGTTTTCCATACTAGTATTTATGTCTCCAACGCTTGTAAGTTTGATGTTGCTCTGTTTTGTTTGATATAATTCCTTTACAGAGTTTTCAAGTCCGTCTTTTTGCTATAGATACTGGTAGGTATATATTATAGAATTATTTACTGATACATATTTTGCATAACTGAGAAATTGTATTAAACTCTCGGTAAAAAAACTATATCTTAAGGAGAAGAAAAAAAAACACTATAAATCGGGTTAAAGAAATAATTTTCGCCATAAAAAAGTAATTTCACGAATAATTCAAAATCCGCTAAAATATCGGGATCGGTTTTAAATAAAGGTTGTAAAATATAAGATTATACATAAAAAAGTTCTATAGGTTAAACTGGTATCTATTATAATGTTCGAAAATTACTATCATGAGGTGAAACGATAAGGATTGAAGAGATAAAGTACTTAACGTACACACAGAGCTATGTTAAATTGATTATAATATAAATATTTCTTAAGAAATACGTATTGACATATTTATATATACCTATAACTTAAAGAAAAGTGGAATCATTTTTTATTGGATCATCTGTTTTACAAGAGCGTGAAACAGCATTTGTCAAAAAAAATGATCCGCCTCAATGTTTCATTGATCGAGACCTAATTAAATTTAAACTTAGGTTTCAAGGATTACTAAATGCAATTTTGATAAAAGTTAAAGCTGGTTTTACTCGTAATTGCTCTTTTATTATTTAACGAATATCTGAAACAAAGGTAAAAATTGTGTTGGTCTGCTCCGACGCACCACTGTAGTTTACTTTTTAAGTACGATTGTCTTGGAATTTATAAAATAGGTAAAGGGGATGAATAAATGTACATATATATATATATATATATATATATATATATATATATATATATATATATATATACACTTCTATTCATATTTATTTACATTCATTGCATATATTACATAAATATATTGTTGGAATGATTGATTTTCTTTACAATTAACTTCATCGTGAATAGTATCAATTTCGACAATAGAAACGTCATTATCAAAAACTGAAACCAAACGTATGTGGTAAATATAATATGATACGTGAACGTTGGAAGTTACATGCGATACGAATCTTGAGAACATCGCATCAATGTTTGTACCATATCTAGTCGCCGCCAATGCTATATCAGAAACTAAATCTAAATTAAAATTAATATCAAGATAACAGTTAAGGCAGCGTTCAATAAGAATCACATTCGCTCGACTATTTTTCCGTTGACTTACGTTGCAAAACTGGTCTCCATGAAAATGTTTTTACGAGATAATATTCAACTTATGTCCACCCTGAAGGCCCTTCCTAAATATTGGTGAAAGAATTTTTGAAATCGAGTGGGAGATTACCTCCTACATTTAAATCTACAAAATTTAACTTTTTTTTAATAGATGAAATTTTTTAACGGGATAAAATATAACCTATGTCCTGAAGGTCGTTTCTAACTATTGATGAAATAATTTTTGGAATCGGATGAATAGTTTTGAAGATTACTTCCTACAACCAAACTTACAAACTGTTCCACTTTTTTTAACGCTCTGAACTTCTGATTTTATTCCTCATAAACCTTAATACTGGGCGCTACATATGAAAATCGATTCTCAAGGAGTAAACTCCAAAAATATTACTATGCTTGTATAAATCTGCTTCCTATCTCATTGTCAACGTTTAAAAGGATTTTTTGTGTTTATTGGTGATATTATTTATGACAATTTCTTTTATCTTTGATGTATGTTTGACACCAAAACGATTATTTCCTAATTGCTTTCCTGTTAGACATTGGAATGAAAATAAATTAAATAATTTTATATTTTTCAACACATTTTTACCACGCACAAAGATATTTCAGGCTTAATACTATATATAATAGTAAATAGCAATGACTTTTAAAAAATATTTCTTATGTTTTAACGTCATATAGACCGAAAAAAATTACTAGACGATGGGATACGCCTATTTGGACGTGTTTGTTATCTCAATTTCAGCGTATGTAAGGATTTATTCGGTATATTATTCACAATAATTACCGAAATTAAAAAAAAAAAATTTCCCGTTTTTATTCTTAAACATACTTCTAAAATTAGGAACTAATTATTAGATCAAGGAATTCGTCCGTTATAAGGCTGCTTTGGATTTAATTGTCGATAGTGGTTAATTAATATTATGGTTTTATAAATATTTTTGTTTTCTTCTAATTAATAAACATCTACATACACTGAAATAATTACTGGACCAGGAAACACGCCTATGTTAAAGAGGTTTCTATTTCATTTTCACCCCATGTTAGGATTTATCGAATTTAGTTTGTATATGGCAGTTAATTTATTTTTTATTATTTTCCTATCCACAGTTAAATGAAATTACTTGATGTAGTATTATTTATACTTTACTTAAATTCTTTACCACTACCCATGTTTCGTTGTATTACAACATTCTACAAAATGAACCCCAAATATATTCAATATTTTCTTATCTTTATTATAAATAGAGATATAACAACAGAAAAAAAATTATTAGACGAGAGAATACGCCAATTTAAATGTTTCCTAGCTCATTTTTACGGCATATAAGAATATATTGGATTTAAATGTATTCGAAAATTAACTATTTTCTTTCTCAATTAAATGAAACTACGTGATTACTAATATCCCACCTGAAGATGTTGTAATACAACGAAACCTAGGTCGTGGTAAAGAAATCAAAGAAAGTAGAAATAATACTACATCACGTAGTTTCATTTAATTGTGAATAATGAATTTCTACAAAATTAACGCCAAATATATTCAATATTTTTTTTCTAATATTTACCTATCCATTTCTTGTTATACAGATATATTAGAATAGGAAAAACAATTATGAGACCTAGCATCAGCCTATTTTAATGTCTTTCAAACGTGACTTTGAATCTTAGATCTTGTCTTTAATTCGTAATTATGTGAAATATATTAACATACGAATAACAACATATGAATGTTAATGCAGATTTTCTTTGAAATATTTACGAGATATTAAAAGTAATTTCATTGTCGCGTCCCACTTGATATTAATATTTTTTTTGATTCATTTATCCTATTCCCCACTAATATTACATAATTATTATAGAATGATGTATTAATCAATAATATTTTGTCATTTTTGTGAAACATTAGTTAAAGCGTGAGAATATTTTGACAGAAAAATATTTTGAAACTTATCGAACCACGTAGGCGATAAAAGGGGAAACTTCGGCGTAATTTTTCTAAATTTATAAGTTTAATTCAGTTTATACTAAGAAATCGTCGATCTCCATTCTTGATTTGATGGGTCGAATAAATAATCTGAAAATTTAATTAAGGTAACAGAATCTGTGTAATCCAAACTGTGTATGTTCAAGGGAACGCGAAAAGCGAATGATGTCACGATGAATATTTAAATTAACCAAAGTACAGGTTTTGTTGTACATAATGACATATATACAGCCGATAAGTGTTTTTTTCAGAAGTACGATAGAGTCGTTAAATTAGAAGTTTACTGGCAAAGGAAACAAACTTCGTCTAAAAAATAATTAGTTTTGTTAGAACTGTTTTAAAATGTCTAGTGTTATTTATGTTGCGTTTGTGACACTTCTAGCTCTTCTTTTTAATTAAATTTTTTTTACTGCATCTTTAAACAAATCCATTTATTCAATTAAGTTTGATTAGTTTACTGCATAAGTGTTTACAGTGCAACCTTTATTAGATGTTGTTTTGTTTTTATGGTAAAAAACTATGTCTTTCTAACAGTTTACGTTCGATTATTTGAGTAAATTGTATGTTAATTTGGTTTCGAAATATAGATAATGTAACTGTTTCTTTAATTTCATAATGAATGCATTGATATAAAACTTGTGTTTATTTAATATTTGTGAGACAATCTATCACCGTCCTTGGCATTTATCACCGTCCTTGGCGAGCCCCCTCAATACGCACCCATCATTAATGATGCCTATCTCGGCAGGCAAGTAAGCCTGCTCGTTACGGAGTCATTTCGGTTTTGTACCGTGGATCAACTTATAAATATTTTTTTAGAACGTAAATTAGTTTCTAAGTATAGGCCGAGATAAATTGGATTAAGTTAATGCTTCAATTCAAGTTATGTCATTATAAGACATAAATTAAAAGTTTGTTACATAAATTAATTTCACACATATCGTAAAGCCTGCTCCAGATATAATTTAATAAAGATAAAATAAAATGATTTAGCTTGAATAAAGATTCGGAAATTAATTTTAATTCTTTCCTTTATTTATAACTATACGCACACTTCAAAATATATTTATAACCTACCCACTATGCTGTCATTAATATTATTTGGATTCAGTTACGCTTTTAAAGTCGTCGAGATCATATTAAAATTTTATCAACATGTTTTTGCATTTATATTACGTTATTTTATTGATATAGCACACGGTTGAAGTAGTGGCAGTTAGTACTTGGCGTTGCTTTGATTTATATCAGATCGGTACTATTAATTCAAAATAAGCAAAATGTAACAAATTTGAGTACATTAGATATATATCTAAATATATATATATATATATATATATATATATATATATATATATATATATATATATAGCCGGTTATCAACATAACGCGACGCTTTGATCGTTTAAAAAGTATAGTATGTATGCACAAGGCTTATCGAAGCCACATTAATCAAATAATTGTTTTTTATAATATGAATGAAAATAAAACCCGACGTTTTACTTTTACGTCTTTCCAACCATTTTCGTAGTCAACTTCTCAACCAGTGAATTCGTAAGGACATCTTACATCTTTTACCATGAATGTAATTAATTACTTTATTTTAATATTTAAACTAAGAAATAAATAAAAAAAATATATATGCGTGAAAAACATTTTAGACTGTTATAAGGGTGTGCATAGTTGCTTTCATCATCGGTGGCGATGGGTGGTTGTCGTCGTTCGGTCGGTGGAGCGGCGCGAGGATAGACTAGCATAACATTTACAAAAATAAGAGCAGTTGTTTTTCTGTCAACGATGCTCTATCAATCTAATCTCTTTGATTCTATAAAAATAGTATTTTAGATAATTAAAATTATATTCGACTTACAATGAAATTATTGTATAGTTAAAGATTAATTAAAACATATTTAAACTTTTCTAATTTCCATTTCATGAGAGAAAATATTATATGGATTGTATTACTTTATAACAGAATAATATTAGATTCGTAAAATAAAAAAAATTAAGAGTTGCATATTGCAATAAAGGAAAGAATTGACCTGTATCTATTATATTCTGTACTGTTATTCATTTGATTTGAAAATGTGATTCATTTGATGACAAAAAATATTGATTTTTAATATGAATTAGCAAATGTTCACTCTTGATATTTAAAAGCGATAATATTAGTCTTTAACCATCAAATTACTACAACGCATTCACAAAGTACATAAAAAAGTAGCCGGAAACACATTTTAATATTGTGCATATTTATTTCTGCAATATTGCTAAATAATTAAATATTTTCTAATATATCTTTTCATTAAAATTAGTTTCTTCTTAAACTCTGGCTCTTTTTTTGACTGTTTCAATTTTTATTTGGGGAATAGTCTACCAAATACCATTTTAACAATCATTTTCATGTTATTATTAAATTTTTGCAAACAGTTGGACATTCAAATTGCTTGCCGTGGCACGCCTTAAGGAAGGCGCATATCCAACGGAAATAGTTATAAATTGATGAAGTAGTAAGATAATATTTAAAAAATCGTGAGGCCAAATTACATAAACGGTAAAGCAAATCGTAAGTTAATTCCTGTTCAGTTATTGTTAATCCTGCCAGGTGAAATTTTCAAATTTGAGTCATACAGTGCTTTAGTTATAGGTTACAGAGTAATTAGCACTGGTGTTGGTAAAGTTTTAAATTGTATTCGTACTAGATGAAGTAGCCGGACAAAAACGACCAAATTAAAAACGATGTCGAAATATAAATCAATAAAGAAAAGCACTAAAAAATTAAAAATGGCAGCCATCATTCTTTTCTGAGAAGATTCTGGCAGTGATTTTGCAATTTATTAAATTTCGTAGTTATGAGAACACGCTTTTCTTAAAGCAGTACTTAGAATTTAATATTTTAGTCTTATTCTGATTGAATATTGCGGAAATTTTGATAATTTGCGTTTGTAATGCATGCAATATCTAGTACACTGTAGCGATACAAAAGACGTGTAGTTCGTATCGCTGCAGTGGCGTACCAATGTGTCGACTTATGTTCGTGTTCGTCATTAGACGTGTCAAAATATATACAGTATAGTTTAAGTTATCCTTATATTAAATTTTTTTATAACCCTTCAAAAAGTGAAATTTATTTAATGGTTAAATTCATTTACAATGACAAACTTACAAAAAATAATGTGTAAACAGATTAATACTCCGTATGTGTTCATTTCTTATTTCTTGAATTGCTGTTCCATTTGAGCATATATTAATAGCCCGAAACCTTATACTATAGGAATGCTTTCTGTCTGTCTGTTTGTCCGATTCTCCGTCCATCTGTCAGATGCTTCTAACATCTAAATTAAATGCTTAAATTTATCATATAATTAAATATGTAGTTTCTTGAAATTATATTTAATGAGTAATATCGTGAGAAATGAGTTAAAAAATGTAAATTAGGTTGAAATGCTATTTTTTTACACAGGCATGAATAGAGTACAAACCTGTAAAATTTTTATTTTTATTGAAAGATAACAATTTGGAAACCTCAAACTAAAAGGTAAAAAGACAAAATGGAAAGAACAAATAATAGAACCAAAGTTCTTATTCGCAATACTTTTACACCCCATGTGTTTAATTAGTTGCAAATAATTATATTAAACAAATTATTATGTGCCCTTAAGTTTGTATATATACTTACGCGTGTACGGAATCTTGATAGAGTAAGTTCTACTCGTATTTGACAGATTTATTTTATTTGTAAGTCTCTTTTTGGGAACGTGCAATGAAACTTACATTTTTAACCAACATCAAGCAAAATACGGGGGACGTACAATCGTGGAATTTGGAGTAGAATTCTGTACAAATATAATTTTCATTAATAAATAAGTTAATAATTCATAAATGTAAATAAAGAAAACTCAAATTTCTCAAATAAGAAAAACATTGTTGAAATCAGAGCATATTAAAAATCAAAAGCGATTACCGTTATTAAATTACTTTATTTAAATTATTTTTTGGCTGTAACCCAACAAATTTTGAGCGAACGATTTCTAATAGCTGGGACGTTTCTTTCAAGCAAGTAAATTGATTGTGTAATTCATTTAACGTTTAATAATTTTATAATCTTGCCAGTATTAAAACCCTAATCCATATTAAATTAGTTATCTTTGGTTATTTCGAAAATATTCAATAGCTATTTTACCCGTATTTACTTAGGTTTTTAAAAGAAAATAATGAAAGTCTATAAGGCACAAAGCATTTTTATTTAAACATCAATCAAAATTAAATGATGTATTTTGACTAGGTTATCTGACGTTATATAAATTTATTTTAAAAGCTTATATTTTTTAAATGTCTTAGAGAATAGTTTTAGAACACATGTGTTATGAGAGCAGAATTACACATGTTTTCTAAAACTATTCTCTGTATGCTTTTGTGATACTGTTTTTGCATAGTGTTTTTGGAAAAAAGACCATTTTTTTTACAAAATCATTCATATTAATAACTTTCTTAAGAATATTATTTAGCAAATCTTTTAACAGAAAAAGAGGTGTTAACTTCAGAAAATATATTACCTTAGTTCGTAGTTCTGCCCGTCATTCAAAGTTTTGTATCGTTTAAGATGTTGAGAACTGAAGCTTAAAAAAAACCAACTTAATAGACATATACCTACACTTGACAAATGATCTTGATTTTAATTGCTTCACAAAGAGCTAAATATTTATAACTGCTTCGTAGTAACCCAAACTACCAATAGAAAGAAACTGTTATATGCACCTTTAATTATAACCATGCATGCGGGTAGTTAAAAAGGTGTCGTATTTCATGATATGGTATATACATACATATGGTACGCTAGCACTTCCGACATGGTTCTTCAATTAACCTATTACATACGACTAGCACGAAGTGAATTATAAGCCAGCTCTATGATTTTGAACCTCCATGAAAATAAACACAACCTGATGATTGAACGTGTCCAAAAACTTTTCTTCAGTAATTGTTCATGAGGTTATTTCCCTTTTCTATTTCCTATCGATTTCCACTTGGGTATACTGTACTATAGTTTGCAGCACAGAAGAGAAGCTTCTTTCATTAAAATTATCTTTAATATATGTGTCCAAATTTATTGAAAAAAAACCGGCGATTCATACCTGAATAATACATGTGCTCGCGTAGTCATAATCTTTTTGCTATACTGATATCTAGAACCGAGTTTTATGTAAACTCTCCACTTTTCTATACAATACACAGTTGCTCCACCATCATGGTTGCGCCAGAGTATGACGTGTTTATGAGAGAGTAAACTTCTTGAAATGTGTCGCTGTTATGTGTTCTAATGTAATTTAATTTAATTAATTGTCCAGTAGTTGTCATTGAATAGTAAATATGTTAAAACTGTAAGATTTCCGAAATTGTTATGTTTCCACAATTATTTAGTTATCAACAAACTTTTCATTCGTTTTATCCTAATTTAATTATTCTTTCTTTTCAAAAAAAGTGTCATCGATTTGAACAGACTTTCTCAAAATTAAAATATTTAGCACCGATGTGAGTTATGTGATAGTATATTTCTAAGTACGCGGTATGTGTTACGTCAAATTTATTGACATACTGTATAGGAGATATGTTTCAATGGATAATTTACTGTTAAATTAATTTGAATATCAAAACTCACTAGAGCTGTGCAATATTATGCGAAGCGATGTGGTGTGATGCCATGACATGTGATTTTTATATAATTTTATATGACAAAAATGGACCAAAACGTAGCCTTGGTGTACAGCACAGAGTAGCCGACTTGCTTCATAAAGAATATGATGCAGCACCTTGCAGCGATAGTGAGTTTTGAGCTTAAAGGTGGCCTGGATAAAACAGAGATATTTAGATAAAACACTTGTTTTGATAGGTGTTTTAGAGTTTCATTTGACAATAAAGTGTCAAAAGTAATATTATAAATGATTATACAATTAGGACTCAGAAGTAAAATATTAATGTTGTAGTTTCGATTGTATTAGTTAAACACATACATGTACTTATATGTACATGTATGTGCAGCTATTTCACAATAAACTTCTCAGTATTTCCAAACGACAAGAAAATTGAGGTAGTAATCAATGAGGGATTGATTAGTCTGTTATGACCAGACGTAGCTTGAATAGTAAATGTACTTAACGTAATATTATTTTATTAGGAATAACGTTCACTTATTTAGATTTTGTCAGAACATTCATCATCCTATTTCATATGGCTATTAACCAAATTAACATATAGAATATTCGGCTGTTTTCTGAGTAATGATGTAATAATCGTGGAGATTACGCAACGCAAATATCCAACTTCAGGCAATATTTTTAATCAAATACAGAAAATTGTTTTTAACTTGGTTTAATAATGAACAAATAAATATTTATAATATATTCTTACCCAGAAGAAAATTCCAATATTAAATATTCTCGGTCTTGAAATGGTTTCTATTTTTTCTTTATCTTTCGTAAATTATTATATTCTTATTTTTGCATCAAAAACCACAAAAATGGCCTCCACAATAATTAAAATGTAGTTCTTAATTGTTGGTTGCTGTAGTCGTTCTTAAGGGTATTTTCTAGTCTGGCACTAGGAATATATTATGTAGCGGCTAATAAAAAAGCCATTACTATTTTTACTATTAATCTTTAACGCTAAATTATTAAAATTAATTTGTTAAATTTTAATTAATACTTCTACTTATTAATACTGTTAAATTTTAATTAATACATCTTCATCTCAATTTCTTCATTTCAAACATTGCTTAAAATCATGTTCTTGTTCACAAAAATGCACGGTGGTTGAAAATAAATAATTCGAAAATAAAGCATTATATTTGTATTAAAATTATTGTAAATGATAAAATAAAGTGTTATTTACTTAGTTTATTATATTATACAAAACATTTATAAATAAATTTGATTACAAACGATAAGAAGAAGAAAATTGAAGTAAATATAAAAAATGGTACATTCCAATGTGTAGACTTATGTTAATATTAAGCACAGTTAATTGCAAGATTCGCCCTAATCTAAATTAACCGTGATATTTACTATTCTTAAACCTAAATTACATTAAATAAAACATACATAACTAATAAAGAAACGACATTGAAATTGGGGAAAAACTATGGTGTTTTTAAGTACAATAAAATAACTATACTCAGATATTCTAATAAAAACGATTATAAGATTTTCTAAACCACTAATAGACTTAATACTTGACTACTCAAAAAATCCTTTTTTTCGAAAGCTTCTATAGGCTGGTAAGGAAGGAGTATTAGTAAACGGTATTAGTAAGTTCCTGAGCCATTTTCATCCCTTGCTTTGACAGTCTCTTCACATAATTTCCTAATAGTAATAATCCGTGCTTTACAATTTATGAGCCATGGATTAGTACTTTGTGGACGGAAGCTGAGAGATTGTAGAATTGATATTCTTGTACTAAAAGGCGCACGGTTGTAAAACCGAATTTACTACATGACTACATTGATATTGTATCCCAAAGATAAAACTTGCACAATTGTTAAACTACTATCTATTAAATCTTTACTTAAGCCTGTGATTTTAGCTGAAACACCTGGATTCAAAAGTAATTTTCTCGCGGCATTTCCTTCATTCTATATCCCGCTTCCACCACTTCGTGGTTTATCCATAATTATGCCTAAACAAAGAGACCGAAACTAATTTTGAACTTACAATATCTTGTCAGTTAACATTTTTTTTTCGTTTGATCTCACCTGCTAAATTTTAAAATCTATTCTAAAAAAAAGGTGATGGAAATACTCAAAGAAACGAATGCACGTAGGAAGAGGTAACAAACCGAATTCAAAATGATTTTTATGACTTTATTTTCGCAAGCACTTATCTATATTATTAATTTGTTTGAGTGTTGCTTCACAAATACAACACCTAGCAAACGACGTTCCCCTTAATACACTACAAATTTCACCATCGACCATATTTAGTTGCAAAGAATGTTGAATGTTGGATACGCATTCGTCTAATATGAATGTTGTCGGACACAAGGAAAATATATTTACTTTAAAATAAGATTCCTCATTCTTAGATGCAGTCGAGCTGTCCTGTGCAAATTGAAAACGAATAAGTCTACAGTACCCCTTAAAAAGGGACGGGGATTTTCCCATAAAATGTTGGTTTCACTATCTGAATTTGTTATTAACTGCAAAGGAATGTAAGAAGTTACAAATAAACTGTTATTATCATCTAAACTATAATCCGCGAAAGACTGTACTTCCTATGACCCGTACTACCGTCAAAATCTTTATTCCCAATTAAAGTTAAATTAACTCACTTAACTGGAATACTATTTAAAACAAATTTGTCTGACTCTAAGATATGCAAAATTATGTGATCTAATAAATTTTGCAACTCGATCTCGGTGCTCGGCTGTATCAACAATTGCTTGCGTTAAGCTGCTAGTCGCTTGCCGAACTCAACTCAACGATGGTGCTGATGTCACCCTGCAACCGTTCGTTATCTGCTGCATACTTGACGACAGTAAAAAGTTTCATGTCGTTAACGAAAAACAAACAAAGCGCAGTTTTAACCGCACTATCAATATCGTTTACCAGAATCGTGAAAAGTTGAGATTCAAGCCCTGGCTCACTCTCGATCGTGTAAAGTTGCCCACTCGTACGTATTGTTTTCTATTCGCAAGAGAATAATCGTAAAATTGGAACGAAAAATTCTGCCTCTCAAAGGCGATTTAATAAGATATCATTATCTAAACGATCGAAAGCTTTCTGGTAGTCAAATTGTCCAACATCTACTTGACATCCGAGGTCAACATAATATAGGATGCATAAAAGGTTGGTGACCAGCGAACGCCTGACTCGAAACCCATGCTGCTCATCATAGATTTGACCACCGTAGTTCGAAGCAAATTTTTTCCTATTGTAAAGAATATCCTCTATCTTTTTGAATTAATTAAAAGTATTTTCATTTCATTGCATTCATTTTTTATCTTCCTAACCATTTACTCTCCTGATCTCACAGTCTTAATGCTTTGTAATGGGTCATAAAATAATATTTTTTAGATCTCATCATAAAACGTTTTTATCAAATAAAGAATTTAAACCAATTTTGTTTGAATAACGAAAACCAGACCCAAATAATACAAGTTCTTTAGGTATTTTTTGAATACAAGCAAATTATATACTTTCCTTTTTTCATGATAAGCAAATTTTGAGGGTTTTTGAGCGTCTTTAATTAAATAACGTAACAAGATGAATTAAATAATATATCATTGATTTATATTGCTGTGCATTGCTATTGCACGTATTTATTTAAATAGATATATTTGAAATCGGATATGGTACGTTTATTACGGGTTACTATTTACATCCCATTTATTAATATCCAACAACATTAAAAACGAATGCTTTTTATAGATTTTAATAAAATAACCATATTTTTCGAGACTAACAATCGTTTAAATTTTTTTCTCATTGTGCTGTTATTATATATCATTCAAGACACTTTTATCAGAAAACAGTTAATTTAAGTCTTAAAAGATTTCAAATTATTGTATTCACCTTTTGCACCGTCATATTAACTTGTATTTTTTTGAACAAAATGCCACCATTTAGTTTTAGATTTATAGGTTGTTTTTTCCCTAATATTTTTTTGGATTGTATATGAAATATTTCTAGGCATACTATGGTAATAATTTTTGATGAATATTGGTATATCTATCTATTTTTTTTATTTTTGTTTAACAAAGTGGCTAAATACATGGCATAAACAATAACTATACAAGGTATTAACATACGATTGTTTAATAGTTGTATCAAATGGAAATTCTATATGTACATAAACATAACAATCAGTATCTCTTTATATTATAAATAACATAATTTAATTAAAATATTTTGAAAGTACTTCGTTTATCGTTAATTCCGGAATTTCAAATTTAAAAAACCTATCAATTAGTTTTTATTATAAAAAATATAGCCAAAATATTGATCTGTTTCAAGGAGATAATAATATTGAAAGAGAATTAGAGTCAATATAGTGCACAAAGATGATTTTTAACATTTTTTAAAATAATATATTTTCAACCATTGGAAAAGCATTGATCCAAGAGAACGCATCACTAGTTGGTTTATAGGGACACTCTCTGTGTATCTTTCTACACACCTGAAGATCTGGGGAGAAATAAAATACCTTTCGCATGGTCAATACAACGGGAGAAGGAAGTTCCGTTCAAAACCCCTACCCTCGCAGTGTTCTTCGACGTAATTTAACTAGATCCTACAAAACATGTCATGTACTTAGATTCGAGTAGATAGCAGACATGGCCATGGAAGAGTCTTTTGAGACTTGCTTAGGTCTTTCAAAAAAGGCAACATAAGTAAAAAAGTATAAATGCTAGGGTGTCCTCAAAAGTGATGGTCAGAACTGATGAAGTAATAGAAAGGCATCTTACATAGACAATGAAAGGCGCATTGTATGTAACAGTATAGGCCTAGGTACTTAAAAAATTGGTTTCATTGACCAAGTGCAACCGAAAACTGACTGAAATCTAACCCAGACATAATATTGACATCTATAACATATAGGATTTAAACCCAATGACTCTAAGACGAGGGATATATGCAAAAACGACTAATTACTTTATCACGGAACGTTCATCAACAGGAATAGAGAATATCATTTTAGATGAAACATTTGAACATATTGTTATCATAATAGAAATACGAGTAAATATGCTTAAAATTGACCCTAAAAATCTTTCGCCGTAAATATAGTATTAGTACACGTTAAACCATCTTTATGACCGTGTGTAGTTAATAACGTTACAAGAAAACCAACTGAGGTTGGAAGAAATGATATGCAAAGCACTCGATAATAGCACCACATGAAAATAATGACTAAAACAACAAAGAGAGAAATTAGATCTTTATTTTTGCAACCAAATTTGACATTATGATTATGAAGATATAATTTCAGTAGAAAAATCAGCACTTAATGATATGCAAAGAAGCAACATATAATAACAAAAACTTTACACAGTATAGACTTCTCGTAGCATTTCAAATCTCCGCATTTTTCGCTTTATCGGACCGATTATTAGACCGAATAGACCATTACCAGACTGAATATATAATAGTTCGATCTATATTTATCGGACCGATTATTAGATCGAATAGACCATTACCAGACTGAATATATAATAGTTCGATCTACATTTATCGGACCGATTATTAGATCTAAATAATCTATTTACCAGTATAAATATAAAATAGTTAGATCTATATACACTTAAAGACGAAGTCATCAACGGTTTGTGAAACAACCTTCCAGCAACAAACACCAAGACTCAAATGACAGGACATTATTTAGATTGAATTTTTAAACAATATGTATAGAGTCTGGCAAAAAAAATTAGAAATGAGACAAAGGAGACAAAACATAAACAGACACTCAAGCTAGTGGAATAAAGATGCTCATATAAATAAACAAAATTGTAATAAAAATTCAAAGAGCTAACCATTAACATGTAATAATAATAACATCCTCTCATCTGCTTTAGTACAACAAATTCCCAATGAAAATTTCCATAATATACTACTTCACCTACCCATTGCCCCAGATATACTACCTCATCAGATTACGTGGAAAAAATTATTTCAATTATGAGAAGCAAAACAGCGATCAGTTTAAACGGGATGTAGGTAGAATTATGGAAAAATGGTAGTGACAAAAGAATCATATGACTTGCTAGTCTATTTAATGATACCTTCACTGAACAAAAGATATCAGACGTGAAGAAAAAGAGCACTCTAGTTCTATTCTATAAAAATAAGGTTGATGTATCAGAATGTGGGAAATACAGAGGAATCAAACTTTTCTCTAACCGTCCATGCGAAAGGGCTGACAAAATTCCAAATTACTTCAAATCAATGGGGATCACAAACGGAATTAACTGCACTGATATAGTATACATGGCGACCATGCTTATAAAAAAATTATAATTTCTAAAGAGAGACCCCTTCGTTTTTATTGACCTTGAAAAGATCTAATCTTTGCGCTTGCCATATCAGTTGTAAATCGTATTCTTAGATAATTGAAACGGCAAGCGCAAAGATTGACACTGGTTTCAAAAATCTGCATTGACCTAATAAAAGATCTTTACGTTGACATAACAAGTATTTTCAGCTCAGCACGAACAAGCAATTATCTTGAAGTAAAAGTTGGAGTCCACCAGGGCTCAATTTTAATTCCACTACTTTTCAATCACTGAATGAACCATGTCATTAATGACATCCAACATCATCTGCCATGGACATTACTCTATGTTGAAAAAATTCTTGTTGCAAATTCGTTCCAACTAGTGCAATCATATCTGACAAATACATTAAGAGGAAAAAATACTTCAAATTAACAGAAACGAGACCAACTATATGCTTTACAACTTCTCTGATGTAGTACCAGAGAAGTAGCTACTAGAAATCTAAAAATACATCAAGTTGTGAAGGAGTTCCCCTGAATAGAGCATATAACTCTAAAAATCTTGGATCTATAGTGGCACCCTCAGACACCGCTGTAAAAGATTTTATAGAATAGAATCACTATAGCTTGACTCAAATGCATTTCATAATGGGTGTACTCTGTAAACTTCGAATTCTAATAAAAACTAAAAAAAAATGGAATGAACTACTTAAAAAAAGACCAATCCTTTTTTATGGTTCCAAATATTGGTCAAAGAAAAAAAAATAATGAATGAACTACACATCAGAGAGACAAGAATACTATGCTGAGTAGGAAGTGTAGGAAGTGGAATCGAACACAGACTTAGCAAATACACTTAATACGGTATGAACATGATATGATGGGAAAGAAGACTACTTGATAAGAGCAGTGATGGAAATGGTGGATGGGAAAAGAGCTAACCCCCTCCTCCGATTTGGAATCAGACCATTAAAATACCTGATAGTCGTGATAACGGGAGAACAAAAATCGTGCCCTGTGATGCAAACGCATGACAAGGGCTGACCCCAAGTGATGTAGGATGCATATAGTCAGGAGAATAAAAGGAACCATGGAAGCAAAGTTCTTTATTCATTTATTTAATTTTTTATTTTTTTAATGTTGTCGTGACTTCATTCCATGTTAACAGGTAAATCCATACATTGCTTAATCAGCTTTCTTCCTGTATGTATAAATAATAAAATATTGTTTTAAAAATCTACCTACCAATTTTTAATTACATTCTTTTGGGGCAGTATATTACTTATTAAAATAATTAGTTGATTGGAAACGTCTCATTTAGAACCTTTCGACAACATAGTGAAGCGTCTATTTAAATATAAAAAAAAATTGTCTTTCGGAAATATGCGTTACGGTCACTTTTATGATACCGTCGTAACTACTCCCTCAGTTCATGTTTTCTCAAAGCAATCATATATTACATTGGCTCTTACATTTAATATGCGCATGCATTGAAAAAAAATTGATTAACCAAATTACTTCTAATGCCCCTTTAACACTAGAAGCGCCGAAAGTTACGCCACCCTTTGAACCGCCGCCGTGACTATTTTCTTCCAACATATTTATTGCAACTTTCATTAGTACATGGCATGAAAATTATGATTAAAACCATTTGTAAGATACTTGAAATAAGTTTATTCATTCATTTAAAACAAATTCTTATTTCTTTAAAGACAACGAATAACAAATTATGAATTAAAACGGTGACTATTTTGGTTTCTGATAATAACCATTACAACTAATAGTAATTCTAACTGTACTAAATTACGAAAAATCTATAAACTATTATTACTAGAATAGCAAATATTGCACAAATAATATTCTTTACCGGTGCATTTATTGCAGATAGTTTTTATACACAGGTAGCACTTTACAAATGACTTATTACTTATGCATTTTGATTTCACTTGACATTTTGTACGTTTTATTTGTTTCTGGTACGTTTTTTGGAATTTCTACAGGTATGGTTGTTTTTCTATTATTCATACACTATGTTCCTAATTCTTCTCTAAGTTGCAATAACAAGTATCTGCATTTAATTTTACTGTTGTTGAAAATTTTATACAATACCCATGCGTTTATAGCCGGCAAATTTAAAAAAATTACGCCTTTACTCTATATTTGCGGCTCATCGAATTTACAACATCTACTCCATATTTCGTGCTATTGTATACTAACACTATATCAGGTTTTTTCTTTAAACTAAAGTTTATTGTTACATCGGGATGCATAGGGCTCAGCATTAAAACATTTTTATTAGATTTAGCCTCATAAACATTAAAAGTTGTATCACCTGTTTTTAGAATAGACGTACTGTATAATTTCTCTTTTGCGGTCTTCACGGAAATAGGCATTTTTCTGCGAGCTCTATTGACTGTGCCCACAATACTAGTATTTTTAGATTTTAAAACATTGTCACAACTATTATCTTTTTGATGTAAGGTTCTATCAAATTTTTCACCATTCAGTCACCTAAATGCCCGTTATATTTATTATCATCTTTTGCAAGGTAAGGGAATGCATTTATTTCATCTTTGTCAACAGCCATGCAAAATTGTTTACCATATTAGTCGAGTTTAGAGCTCATAAACTGAGTAAATCGGCAACGGCATTTAGATGGAAAAGTTGTACGTCAATCTATATATACTCGTATGGCCCGGACATCTAACAAGCTTGTGCATTCGTGATAAATCATACCAAATTTCCAAAATCATAACAAACTTCATCTTCATTTAGTCTTTGGCGTCTACTAGATTTGTGATCGAATCGCATCATCGCATCGCATCACATTATCTCACGATAATGATTACGAGACATTGTTGCTTTTATTATAGGATTTTATCGACCATAATGAATCCAGATCTAATTTATGTGCACCAATTGTTAAAAATTCAAATTATTAAGAAACAATTTTTTTAAGTTGGCTACGTTGCAGCAAGTTTTTTTTATATGATAAGGAATTTATATTTTATACGTATACACATCGTGTATTTTATACGTATATATACATCAAACTAATCTTAATCCTACTGCATTGTAAAGTTCGAACGACTGAACAATTTAATGACCGCGAGTCATTCAAAATTTAAGGAGAATACAGAAACCTTTAGAAGGATATTTTCGGGAACTACGAGTTTTTCGGGACATACACTATTACAAATTAGCTGAGCTCGGGTATATTTTTTTTAGAATTATGAATTATCTTTTAAAATTAAAAATTACCTGAGTTTGATTTATTTTTGACCTTCTACCTAATTAACTTGTTTTTTTTATAATCAAGGCTAATATTTCTAATTATTTCCCTTCGATGACTGATGGTACAAAATATACTAAACTACTCAGTGTTAAAAACAAATTGAAAGAATAATCATTAAAGAATTTAAACTTCTTTAAATGTTCTAATATATACATCAAAAAGAAATTATTTTATTTGGAACTATATCTTGAGTTACTTTTTTTACCATACTATTTTATCAGAATTTTAAAGTATATTTCGATAACCACTGCTATCCTTTTTCATTCCTCAAGTTGAAATTGACAGGCGCTTCGTTGAAGACGAATTCAATGATAAAAATAGATAGGTAGGTGAAAACTGACATCGAAAGGTCAACTGACTTGAATTGATTGGTTTGATAGAGGTAAATTTGATATGGTAATTAGAATACCGAGGAATCAACTGTCTAGAAATATTTTAAAGATTGATAATTTATTGACTACGCTGTGTTTAAAGGTAAGATAAGAGGATGATTTTGGAAGTAAATTTCCAATTTTTTGGTATATTTAATATTTATAGGACTGACTTTGCCTAATGCAAGTTACGTTACTTCGTGACTTATATCTAAAATTTATAAAGTATACATTTGTAAATTATAAAATCAATTTGCTGAGATCATCATCAAAATTTGACAATTTTTGTTTAATTGTGAATTGGTGAATAAATCTGTAATTAAAGATTGTTGAATGAAAGTTAATAGTTAAATTAGTATAATGTTAGTTAGCTTTAATTAAAAAGAATTTTAGTAAATCCTTATTTTTTTATATTTAGTTAGGTTGTAATTTTTTTTAAATTATACTTTTATTTACAAAATAATGCGTTACACGAGGACACATATTGCACGTTCAAAAAACATAAATAACCGAACCAAAAAAAAATAAAATGCAAACGTGCTAATTAAACTCTTACGGGAAAACATTATACAAACCTAGGTTTTCTTCAATTTCATTGACTATTTACTACGATTTTTTCTCTGATTAATCTATTTAGATAACAAAAAAGGAAGCTGTTATTTGTTAATTTTAAAAACAGATTTCGTAGTGAAAATGCAATGCCCGTTGATATATGAAATACTTAGAAAACTGTTTTTTAAGATTTGATATTTTTGAATCCTTCATTTTGTCCAAGAGACAGAACTGGATATTATTTTCCATATAAACTTGCGGTAGTGTTTCTATAATATATTAAAATCGTCGGCAACTGCTTGTCGGAAACGTGATTTTCGATGAAACGTCAAGTTTAATCGAAACTTTTAAATAAAAAAGTGCATAGTCAACATCTTCCTTCGAATTTACTACATATCGAAGTTGATTACTCCGACGTGAACTACTCATTCAATCAATTTTGCTTTGAAAATACCCTTTTTTTCTTACTTTCATTAACTACAACAGTTTCCCGTAGATTGTGTTTGTACAAATCCTTTGTTCCTTAAGTAGTAATAATTACCTAAATCTTCATGAAAATTCAGAAGGGCGAAACAATTTAAGTGTAATAATACGTATAATTTATAAAGATTTCTTCTCAAGAACTCAAGAATACTTCTCATAATTATTGTGTTTTTTGTTATATATATATATATATATATATATATATATATATAGAAACCTCGAGATTACTCAAAATATCGGCATCCTCGTGAATAGGTTTTTAATTCTGGCTCTTTATCGAGATGTATAATCAGCCAGCTATTCCAGAGAATTTTAACATGTTTGACCCTTTTTCGTTCATCTATATTTTCATCCAAATATCCAATCTCTTCATCAAATTTCATCTAATAACAAACTTTACTACAATATACTCATTACAGTGATACCTACAACATTTACTATTCCAAATAATTAGAAACTAGCACCCAAAGCTAATTCGTTTGGAATCTGACCGTGTTTTGAATCCGAGGACCTCGAGCGCGATAATTAGTAAACGATTCCCCGAGACGTGTGTTGTCGAGAAATCTCAAAAAAAGATATGAGAGAGTAATGTTTGGCGGAAGATTATATAGACATGCGCTCCAAGAAGTCTGGGAACAGAATAATTGATAATATACCGCTTGATTATCGACTGTACTTGAGATTTCTACCAATCTTTGGTGATTTTTGATAAACTCTACCCGTTGTGACGAGAGTTACTAATTTTTTCTTCTTAATAAGACTGCTAAAAAATGATCCTGGCAATTTCATTTTTGATCTATCCGCTAATTCTGTAGACCACACACACACACACACACACACACACACATATATATATATGAATCGGTACAGTATCCGATTTAATTTTTGAACAGCTTTGCCATTATCGCTTACAAAGCTAACCTCAAGATCGGAATTCCAACAAGGTTCCAACATCTAAAAAAATTATATTATTATATATCGCGTATAAAACATACTGTAAAAGTAAATTCAAAAATATATTTAAATTGTTTTCAATCTTTGGAAACAAGTTAAAGGAAAATAATATTATGTTTATTAGATCTTCATTATTCGAGTGTATAAAAAACTTATTCAACGCAAAAAAAGTCGCGGATATTCGCTAGCGACTTAATAATGATTGAGGATTATTATTAAACATGTATATAGACATGTAGTTGGTTATTTAATCAGTATAGTTATTTGATACCTATTATTGAAACTTACATCCGGTGACAAGGAGAAATAGAAATTTTAAATATAAAATTTAATCCAATAGAAAGAAGGATGTCGAAGTTATACTGGTAGGTAGGTTTAAGTTACATGTTAGAGTCTGAGTTATAAATATAAAATTTAATCCAATAGAAAGAAGGATGTCGAAGTTATACTGGTAGGTAGGTTTAAGTTACATGTTAGAGTCTGAGTTGAAAAACTAAATGATGTTGAAAATTACTAAATACGGTTTCCTTTCACTCATCTTTTGAATTTTCACACATATTGTCCACAGAGTTCATAATTGTTTTACTAAGAAACCTAATTTATTCAGCTTATCACTCATTTTTAGATCTTACACGAGTGTCTAAAAAGTTTAATATTTATTTTTAAATTTCTGTAGAGGCATTAGTTTCATTATCCGGATGACGAACCTGAGAATCGTTATTAAAATGGGTAATTCCTATTTAACCACGTTATCAGTTTGTAAAAGACAAATCTATCGAATCCATCAAAGAACAGGTATGCAGTAAATGTATTCCTCAATTAAGCTAAAAAAGTAAATTTTTCTGCTGTATTGAGTTTATATCTTAGCGGATAATTCTCACTATGACTTATGTTTAGATTTCCGACTAGTTTAACTTGCTATTTCTCAATTTTATTGAGAAAGAAATTATTGATTTTATGTTTTGTGATTATATATAGCGTATGTAAAAAGATTTTATTTATATGTACTTTAATCGCATAGACAAAAATAAGGGATCATTTACCGCCGATTTTCAATAAAAATTCCCCAAAAACTTTACATTTCTTTTCTTGATTTTTTCTAATGGTATTTTTTCGGGAGAAGATGGCTTTGAATAATGTGTTAAAATTGAGACAAACAGTACATTAAAATATTGTGTTATCAACAGGGTTACAAACGTATAATTTTAAAAATTTCTGTGCCTCTACTAATTTCCATCATTTTACAACACCTTGTTGAAATATACCTTAGGAATCAGTAACAATCGGTTTGCATTGATACTCGACAAAATTTCACAACTCTATGTATTGATAATCAAAGTATTATTAAACTAATAAATTATCCCGTATACCACAAGAAGACAAAACAAATTGATGATAAATTCAATTTTATTAGGGAAAAAACAGAGCAAAATTTAATTGATGGTAAGTATGTGCAAAGTTCTAAACAACTAGCTGATATTTTTAATAAGGTTCTATCTACTCTTAAATTTAAACATATGAGAGATGTTATATTGTCTGTTGAAATAAAGTATATATATATATATATATATATATATATATATATATATATATGTATGTATATATATATATATATATATATATATATATATATATATATATATATATATATAATACGTTTTTAGTTTTAAAACTAGGTGTTGTATTGTAGAGTTACAGATGCGATCTGTCATATCGTGTACTTAGAAACTGTGCAATGTTAGTTTCGTTTGTGAAAAATATTTTTAATCAGTTTAAACTACCGTAATCATGTTTATTATTACAACTCCAATTCTTTCCATATTAATAAGAAATAAATTTACATGACCTGATACTTACGTTGAAAAATTTCACTTACTTGAAATATTAGTTTTGTTGATATATAAATCATACAAGGCTTGGTTTATTTATACAGCAAATCATATTTACAGAATTTTTAGTCTTTATCATTTGAATCAATTTGCATACGTTTTATGCCTACATGTTTTATTAATTAAGGCATGTAAAACATATTTATTTGGTTTTGTTTAATTAAGTTTGAACAATAGAATTACCTTTTTTTACTCAAATATCAAGAGTGAGAATGATTTCAAGTTGATTTTTGTTTATTTTTCTCGCAAGCGATTACTTTCGTTCTAATTTTTGTATTACATACGCAAAATAAAACTCATTAAGTTGTATTATGTTGGATTTCGGGTGAAGTGCGAAAAAGTTTTTTAATATTAAGCGAAACACCAATAAATAAATTTGATGCACAAATTTATAAGTGATAATTAATGAAATTAAATTATAAGACAGAAACGCAGTTTATTCTTTTTTCTTTTCATTATATCCAGGATAGATTATACATTTATATCGATAAATAAGAAATATTATTGGTCCACCAAAGTACATATGAACAAAACACAGTTGCATAAATACGATTCTATCATTTGCAAGTGATAGAGCAACGAAAGCTGAAATTTGAGGTGAAATAGTATATCCGTGTGTAATACAATTTTTGATACGTTTATAATAGCGACGGTGAAATATTTACCGTTTGTTCGTTGTTAACTATAAGCAAATTTTTATTTAACTTCACTTTTCATTTAATAAAGGATAAGTTTCATACAAAATTAATTACCCGAATCTGTAATGAAAAAAGAATTAATCAAATTTAAATATTATTGAGATATAAATTTTCAACGAAGTTATTATTAAGTTAAGTATTAGAAAGTTAGGTTATTCATTGCTAAAAATACTAGTAGGTTGATACGGAATATACTACTTTAGATTTTGTCCGGTTTAAAATTAGATGCCACGAAGGGGGATTTTAACCCTTAATCGCCTACCATCCATTCTGTCCTTAACTACCTACTTGCGGTCCTGGAGACCGCTCCCAGACTATTACTTTAAATTCGGGTCATATGCTATTAACTAAACATTAGAAAGAATAAAATACTTGTTAATGCTATCAAGCTGTACTTTAGAGCCTCAAATAACATAAAATACAGTAACGTCTCGTATTAATCTTGAAATCTTCAAATATTAATAATTTTAGCACAAAACAATTAAGCTAATAAGAGAAATCTGTAGCAATAGAAACTAACAATTTTAACTCTTTGGTATTAATTCTTATAAATTGGAAAAATCTATAGGAAACAAACTACAAAATAAACTTTTTTCGCACAAACAAATTGCTACCTTGCACATGAAACATAAATAAGCCGTCTTGCGTTTTTTTTGAGGTCGCAATTGAAACATGTTTTGCATACTTAAAGTTTCTCTACATCAGGTGTATTCGATAATCTTCACTTATCTGTAGATTAAGACGTAAAGAGTTCTGAATGTGATTACACGGGTTTATACACGACGTTCCATATGTGGTTTTGCAAGCTGTTCTGCCAATTTTTTTAGGAACTTGAATCGGCTTTCAATCTTCTAAGTTTGATTACTCAAACTTATGACATAAGCATTCAACGCAGATATATCCAACATTCTGTAAAATATAGTCAATGGCCCTCTACGTGTTCGAAAAGAAATAGAGTAGTTTAAGTATCTTTGATCAAGTAGATCAACATCTATTTTGGTTTAGTTGTAGTGTAATATGATTTCAGGTTTCTTAGTACTTTCAATACTCTCAGTATGGTGCATGCTTGGAACCATAATTACTGCTTTATTTTTCTTTAGTACAAAATGGATAAGGTGATATTATTGGTAAAATGAAAGAGCGACGACTCAATTTACCGCTATCTGAATGATTTGAATTCCAGCGGTATCTCAAGCTTGTTCTTTTTCTAAGTATCCACAAAAGTAAGGTGCTTTTCATTTAAAACATTGGCCAGTTCTACTGATGAAAACCAATTATTAGCGATGACGTTCCTATTAGTTCTTCCTATAAGATATATATATAGGCATTTAGAAGACATCCGTCTCTATCTATAATGAACATACTTTTTGGACCACATTTTGCTATTTTTTTAGGCATAAACATTTTAAATTTTCAGCGAACGTGAAAAGCAACCAGCATCTTATCTACACAGGTACAAGTTTAAACTTCTTGACAGTTCCGTATGAAACGCTTAAAAGTCCTAAAATAGAAGCAGCCAAGTCAAGTTCACGTCGTTATTCTCTCATTTTGACGTCATCAAATTGCATGGCATTCATCAGAACTTCCAGTCTATTTTTAATAATAATACAACTATACATTTCTCATCCGGTGCCATCAATACTATACCATGATTGTAATACCCGTGATTTTCTTTGAATATTGTAATATAAAATAAAAATCCAATAGAATATATTAGCTCTATAAGGTCTAAATCTGGAACATAAGTCTGCTTTTCATATTTTGACCTGATTTTCCTTATTTTTTTATTAGTGCGTACTATTTTGTATAGCATATCATTTGTAAATTAAAGACTCCAAATATCCAATGGCGATATAGAAATAGAAAGTACATAAGGAAGGCTGTTTTTACACCCGACGTTTGCTGTAAGATATTATGTTGTGGTGTTCTTGCACGAGCAATATTCGATGTGGTTGCCCAGAAAAAAACGATTAGCACCATAATAATTCTTCTTCCGGAATCTACCTCCAGATTGAAAATAAGAAAGGAGAATATCATTTGATGAGTCATTCTCATGCGGTGCCCTAGGTGGAGATCTTGACCTTAAAGAGACCGTACTTGCTAATTTGGCATAAAATGAACTATCTTGAATCGAAATTGCTTCATCACCAACCTTAATTTCAAAATTGGTTTCACAATCTTCAATCTGCACAATATACTCGGTCAAATCAGATTCCACGTCACTACAATTCTCGTACGATTTATTTTCCTCATCTGACATCTCTTGCCGCAGCCATTTTTCAATACTTTCATTGCTTTTATTCATTCTGACACTAAAACACCTATGCCCACGTGTAAACTCGACAAACGCAAACGCGATACGGTTCAATGTGTAGAAAAGGTAAATGGAGGCACTCTGTCGCACGACACGTACACATTGAAATATTTAAATTCTAACATTTGTTGCGGTCTCTGAGAATGATGGTAGATGGTTAAGGGTTAAAGTTTGTTTGGTGATAACTTGTTGACTGTCGCCGCAATGGTGTGTTAGGTTGATCACAAAACTTACGGTCTTTGACGGCTACGGTAAGCCAAATTGTATTCCCGACCGTTTCTTGAGGAACTGAAGTGTGAAACACAACTGTGTTTATTCGTAAGAGTACACACACCTCGTCAATGTAATACTACTCATTATTATTAAAAAGCACTTAAAACAAATTATAAACATTTTCAAAATATTTTATTCAATTTTAATCATTTTATGTTTTCACGTATAATTAAAACCTCAGTCAGCTAGGTGCCAAAATTCAATCTTCTAAGTCCACTCGAAGTAGGTTAGTAATTTAATTATAAGTGTGTCAGTCAATTGCACTATTAGTAATTTTTGGAGGTCTGTGTTTCAGAAATTAAAAAAGCCACACTTGTGAAAAAATTTGCAAGTATAGTGTCTAAAATCTAAGTTATTATCTACTTGCTTTAGTTTTAACATAGAACAGCAAATCGGTCGTGAATAATAAGGGTCTCAAGATTAGTGTGAAATATTTCGTGTAAAAACCATAGGTACGTGTTGTTGATAAATTGCCCGCTCGATGCTACGCGCTCAATATTTGTAATAGTTCGATCGTAATTACCTTTACATATTTACCGTATACCTTTATACACTTCAATTATTATATGTGACTCTGTATGCATGGACGCCTCTTAGTACAAGTTTTACTCGTACTTCACAGTTTTATTATAACAGGACATCCAAAGGAATGAGAAGGACTGAAAAATGAAAAAGACTCTGTTCTCTACTTAACCTTCTTAGATAATAGCTGTATAATAGTGGAAAGAATTAAACGGCAGTGATATTAAAATTTAGAATGCCCAATTATGAGATTAAAATTATTGCTTCTTAATTGTAAAAATATGATACATTATTTGCAAATGAAAATAAACACTTAAAAGTAGTTAAATTTGGTTTGGTTACAAAAATTAAATAAAAGGTCAAGAAGAAATTGAAAATTAAATTATAGGAATGATAAAACCACAAAAATACTATATTCCTGAAAGAAAAATATATGATGAATTTAAGCTGAAACTTAATAAAATATAAAATTAATATAAAATTTGCAGCATATATTCACAAAAGGATTTAAATAAAAATACGAACAGTGTACCAGTGATTTAGGTGTTGAAATTTTATGACTATTACATAAAGTAATAATTGTACTAGCTTGTCGATCTCAGCGTTTATTATTTCATGTTATCATCTAAAAATATGCTACTTTCACTTTTTTATAAAGCAATCATACGGTTATAAACTTTATATAGGTTGTAGACCACACATAGATTATAGAGGTTGTATATATATGTGTATATATATATATATATATATATATATATATATATATATAATACGTTTTTAGTTTTAAAACTAGGTGTTGTATTGTAGAGTTACAGATGCGATCTGTCATATCGTGTACTTAGAAACTGTGCAATGTTAGTTTCGTTTGTGAAAAATATTTTTAATCAGTTTAAACTACCGAAATCATGTTTATTATTACAACTGGAATTCTTTCCATATTAATAAGAAATAAATTTACATGACCTGATACTTACGTTGAAAAATTTCACTTACTTGAAATATTAGTTTTGTTGATATATAAACCATACAAGGCTTGGTTTATTTATACAGCAAATCATATTTAGAGAATTTTTAGTCTTTATCATTTGAACTTTTATTATTTCTTTTCAGATAAAATATTTCATATCTTTAAAATTCTTTTAATGAAAATTACAGTCAAACATAATTTTAAATATGACGCTAATATAGCGCTGAGATCGACAAGCTAGTACAATTATTACTTTATGTAATAGTCATAAAATTTCAACACCTAAATCACTGGTACACTGTTCGTATTTTTATTTAAATCCTTTTGTGAATATATGCTGCAAATTTTATATTAATTTTATATTTTATTAAGTTTCAGCTTAAATTCATCATATATTTTTCTTTCAGGAATATAGTATTTTTGTGGTTTTATCATTCCTATAATTTAATTTTCAATTTCTTCTTGACCTTTTATTTAATTTTTGTAACCAAACCAAATTTAACTACTTTTAAGTGTTTATTTTCATTTGCAAATAATGTATCATATTTTTACAATTAAGAAGCAATAATTTTAATCTCATAATTGGGCATTCTAAATTTTAATATCACTGCCGTTTAATTCTTTCCACTATTATACAGCTATTATCTAAGAAGGTTAAGTAGAGAACAGAGTCTTTTTCATTTTTCAGTCCTTCTCATTCCTTTGGATGTCCTGTTATAATAAAACTGTGAAGTACGAGTAAAACTTGTACTAAGAGGCGTCCATGCATACAGAGTCACATATAATAATTGAAGTGTATAAAGGTATACGGTAAATATGTAAAGGTAATTACGATCGAACTATTACAAATATTGAGCGCGTAGCATCGAGCGGGCAATTTATCAACAACACGTACCTATGGTTTTTACACGAAATATTTCACACTAATCTTGAGACCCTTATTATTCACGACCGATTTGCTGTTCTATGTTAAAACTAAAGCAAGTAGATAATAACTTAGATTTTAGACACTATACTTGCAAATTTTTTCACAAGTGTGGCTTTTTTAATTTCTGAAACACAGACCTCCAAAAATTACTAATAGTGCAATTGACTGACACACTTATAATTAAATTTCCAACCTACTTCGAGTGGACTTAGAAGATTGAATTTTGGCACCTAGCTGACTGAGGTTTTAATTATACGTGAAAACATAAAATGATTAAAATTGAATAAAATATTTTGAAAATTTTTATAATTTGTTTTAAGTGCTTTTTAATAATAATGAGTAGTATTACATTGACGAGGTGTGTGTACTCTTACGAATAAACACAGTTGTGTTTCACACTTCAGTTCCTCAAGAAACGGTCGGGAATACAATTTGGCTTACCGTAGCCGTCAAAGACCGTAAGTTTTGTGATCAACCTAACACACCATTGCGGCGACAGTCAACAAGTTATCACCAAACAAACTTTAACCCTTAACCATCTACCATCGTTCTCAGAGACCGCAACAAATGTTAGAATTTAAATATTTCAATGTGTACGTGTCGTGCGACAGAGTGCCTCCATTTGCCTTTTCTACACATTGAACCGTATCGCGTTTGCGTTTGTTGAGTTTACACGTGGGCATAGGTGTTTTAGTGTCAGAATGAATAAAAGCAATGAAAGTATTGAAAAATGGCTGCGGCAAGAGATGTCAGATGAGGAAAATAAATCGTACGAGAATTGTAGTGACGTGGAATCTGATTTGACCGAGTATATTGTGCAGATTGAAGATTTTGAAACCAATTTTGAAATTAAGGTTGGTGATGAAGCAATTTCGATTCAAGATAGTTCATTTTATGCCGTTTTTTTCTGGGCAACCACATCGAATATTGCTCGTGCAAGAACACCACAACATAATATCTTACAGCAAACGTCGGGTGTAAAAACAGCCTTCCTTATGTACTTTCTATTTCTATATCGCCATTGGATATTTGGAGTCTTTAATTTACAAATGATATGCTATACAAAATAGTACGCACTAATAAAAAAATAAGGAAAATCAGGTCAAAATATGAAAAGCAGACTTATGTTCCAGATTTAGACCTTATAGAGCTAATATATTCTATTGGATTTTTATTTTATATTACAATATTCAAAGAAAATCACGGGTATTACAATCATGGTATAGTATTGATGGCACCGGATGAGAAATGTATAGTTGTATTATTATTAAAAATAGACTGGAAGTTCTGATGAATGCCATGCAATTTGATGACGTCAAAATGAGAGAATAACGACGTGAACTTGACTTGGCTGCTTCTATTTTAGGACTTTTAAGCGTTTCATACGGAACTGTCAAGAAGTTTAAACTTGTACCTGTGTAGATAAGATGCTGGTTGCTTTTCACGTTCGCTGAAAATTTAAAATGTTTATGCCTAAAAAAATAGCAAAATGTGGTCCAAAAAGTATGTTCATTATAGATAGAGACGGATGTCTTCTAAATGCCTATATATATATCTTATAGGAAGAACTAATAGGAACGTCATCGCTAATAATTGGTTTTCATCAGTAGAACTGGCCAATGTTTTAAATGAAAAGCACCTTACTTTTGTGGATACTTAGAAAAAGAACAAGCTTGAGATACCGCTGGAATTCAAATCATTCAGATAGCGGTAAATTGAGTCGTCGCTCTTTCATTTTACCAATAATATCACCTTATCCATTTTGTACTAAAGAAAAATAAAGCAGTAATTATGGTTCCAAGCATGCACCATACTGAGAGTATTGAAAGTACTAAGAAACCTGAAATCATATTACACTACAACTAAACCAAAATAGATGTTGATCTACTTGATCAAAGATACTTAAACTACTCTATTTCTTTTCGAACACGTAGAGGGCCATTGACTATATTTTACAGAATGTTGGATATATCTGCGTTGAATGCTTATGTCATAAGTTTGAGTAATCAAACTTAGAAGATTGAAAGCCGATTCAAGTTCCTAAAAAAATTGGCAGAACAGCTTGCAAAACCACATATGGAACGTCGTGTATAAACCCGTGTAATCACATTCAGAACTCTTTACGTCTTAATCTACAGATAAGTGAAGATTATCGAATACACCTGATGTAGAGAAACTTTAAGTATGCAAAACATGTTTCAATTGCGACCTCAAAAAAAACGCAAGACGGCTTATTTATGTTTCATGTGCAAGGTAGCAATTTGTTTAGGGTGTGCGAAAAAAGTTTATTTTGTAGTTTGTTTCCTATAGATTTTTCCAATTTATAAGAATTAATACCAAAGAGTTAAAATTGTTAGTTTCTATTGCTACAGATTTCTCTTATTAGCTTAATTGTTTTGTGCTAAAATTATTAATATTTGAAGATTTCAAGATTAATACGAGACGTTACTGTATTTTATGTTATTTGAGGCTCTAAAGTACAGCTTGATAGCATTAACAAGTATTTTATTCTTTCTAATGTTTAGTTAATAGCATATGATCCGAATTTAAAGTAATAGTCTGGGAGCGGTCTCCAGGACCGCAAGTAGGTAGTTAAGGACAGAATGGATGGTAGGCGATTAAGGGTTAAAATCCCCCTTCGTGGCATCTAATTTTAAACCGGACAAAATCTAAAGTAGTATATTCCGTATCAACCTACTAGTATTTTTAGCAATGAATAACCTAACTTTCTAATACTTAACTTAATAATAACTTCGTTGAAAATTTATATCTCAATAATATTTAAATTTGATTAATTCTTTTTTCATTACAGATTCGGGTAATTAATTTTGTATGAAACTTATCCTTTATTAAATGAAAAGTGAAGTTAAATAAAAATTTGCTTATAGTTAACAACGAACAAACGGTAAATATTTCACCGTCGCTATTATAAACGTATCAAAAATTGTATTACACACGGATATACTATTTCACCTCAAATTTCAGCTTTCGTTGCTCTATCGCTTGCAAATGATAGAATCGTATTTATGCAACTGTGTTTTGTTCATATGTACTTTGGTGGACCAATAATATTTCTTATTTATCGATATAAATGTATAATCTATCCTGGATATAATGAAAAGAAAAAAGAATAAACTGCGTTTCTGTCTTATAATTTAATTTCATTAATTATCACTTATAAATTTGTGCATCAAATTTATTTATTGGTGTTTCGCTTAATATTAAAAAACTTTTTCGCACTTCACCCGAAATCCAACATAATACAACTTAATGAGTTTTATTTTGCGTATGTAATACAAAAATTAGAACGAAAGTAATCGCTTGCGAGAAAAATAAACAAAAATCAACTTGAAATCATTCTCACTCTTGATATTTGAGTAAAAAAAGGTAATTCTATTGTTCAAACTTAATTAAACAAAACCAAATAAATATGTTTTACATGCCTTAATTAATAAAACATGTAGGGATAAAACGTATGCAAATTGTATGAAAATATTATGATTAAATATATTATTACCTTTTATTTTTCATATAAACTTTTGATAAAAGTGCAACAAATACTTGGGTAGTTTCAAGATCAATATCTTATTTTTTTTTAATTGCTTATGTATTACCTATACTTACATTTTATTTTATGTTCAATTATATAAAATAAAATGAATAACCCACACTTTTAAATAATCAACATCTGGCTAAATTTGATCAGCACGTTGAAGTGAAATTATAACTTGGCTCACAAACTGCATAACAGGAAAGTACGAATTTTATTGTTTCCTGTTTTTTTTTTATTTTGATAATTATTTTTATCCAACAAATTCTCCTTCACGGCTGAAAAAAATCATGAATAAATTTATTCTTCATAAATTGTTATTTACATCCATAAACATTGGTTAATATAGCGAAAACATAAGATAACTGAACAGAGCAAATTATAAATACCCCTAATATTTAACATAACCATTTAGAAAATTAATACTTTCTAAATAACATATGCCGTCATACTAGCTACTGCATTACGACGGACTGTTTCGAATTCGTTCAGCACTAATAAGTCATCCTTGTGTATGTTTAATTTTTGCCTCTTCAATTACAGAAATAAAACTAAACTGAACTAAGTTATTTATTCTTTGATGCTCCCATACATGTACTAAGTGTAGTAATTTTTGATAATTCAAGTATAGGAAGTGATTGTCAATAAAATCTCAATGAAATATCGATAATGTACTAACAATGCTTGTTGAAACTGTAAATAGATTGAAAGAAAAAATGTAACCACGAACAAACGGTAAATATTTCCCTTTGTTATTATAAACATATAAAAATTGTATTACAAATGGATATACTTGATAAATTTCATCTCAAATTTCAGCTTCCATGGATCTATGTGAAATTTCATCTTTCATGGGTTTTTTGACCAAAGCCGAAGTCTACGTGGATAATGTGACCCCATCTTCTTTTCTGACACAGCTGCGTTAACCACATCGTTCGCTGGTTGATATTGCATACTCTAGCTGACGTCTTATGTTTCTAAGCTACTCGTTTCCCGTTCTGTTACGGTTGCGTTTCGTTCGTATTTTAATCTCACCAACTTCACACCTACTACTGCCACAGCTATTATGTATATATACATATATATATATATATATATATATATATACATATATATATATATATATATATATATATATATATATATATATATATATAACGTGCATGTGCATAAGGGCGTATGTCAAGTGCATAAGCTCTTGCATGCGTACGGACTTTGTGTGTCTTATGTATTTTAATACGGATATGTAGCTATACATTTATATTCTAGCGTAAAACACCGACAAATGTCCACAATTCCTTGAAGTGAATTAAAAACTTTAAGACTATTATAGATCCGTACTCGTTTTTTTTTGTAATCATGACTATTCTTAAAAATATGAAAATGGAACATTTATCGTTAGAATTAATTTTTGTTTCGCTAATCTTCATATTTATATATATATACACACACACATATATATATATATATATATATATATATATATATATATAATGTTCTGCACGTAGGAAAAAATAAGAGCAAACTCAAGTAATATATTTCGTTTATGATAAAAAAAAATAAAATAAAAGTAGAAGAGAAAATATTATGAAAATACGATTCAATAATAATAATATTAAAGTAATTTTAATTTAATTTGAAATAAATGAACTATATTTTGAAATTATTAATAAGGCGAAAAGAAAAATTTTAAAAGCACGTTTTGCCGCTTCATCCCTATTTTAATCCTAGTTTATAACATAACCCAGCACTCATCATTTTAAACTTGAAGAAGAATTTCACTGTTTACTAGGAAATTAAGGCCATGACTGGATATTTCGAAATATGGATCATTTTACAATAAGAGATATGATATAACAAATTAGAAAGTTGCCACTAATTAAGAAAGAAAATGTTGTACGTAACATGTCCGTTTCCCAAAAGCTATTTGAAATTTCTTTTCGAAAAAATTATGTTAGAATAATTTAGAATTATCGACCTGTATTTGAAATATCAACTTACGTTCACAAATTATAATCTGTTGTTTCAACACTATCAATTACAACCACGTAGCATTCATTACCCTTAAAGATACGCTGATTTTTATAACAATACTAAATTCACGATTCAACGACTTTATTATGAATGTTAAATTAAATATAAATTTGACTCAAATTTATAAGAACATGTAAAATCTTTGTCAAACTGCCGAGATCTTGCCCCTTTGATCGCTATTGTTATAAGATATTCTCAGTTCACTTTCAGCCTACGTCAGTTACTTCAGACGGAAGACTAAAAAAGAAATTGCATAAGGAATGCTTGAGGAGAGACAACGAAGAGGAGATGAGCTTCATGAAACCCGCAAGGAAATCTTGTTAAGTCAAGATCGAGAAATGAAGGCTCGTGCTGAAGTTGTGGAGAGGGAATTGAAAAATAAATGAAATACGTTTTTATTCTGTTTTGTGTTTTTAAATATTATTTTCTTTTTCTTATTATGTACCGTTTTCATTATTTATGTACCGAATTTAAATACTTATTGAATAAATTTATTACTTTTAATTTTATTTACTTTAATATTTATAATTTTTTCTGCTTATATTGTGTTTTATTTTATATTTTTAAAATTTCACAACAGTCATTTAAATTTTCAATAATAAATCATATAGTCATTATTTTGTCGTATGTAGAAAGGCAGGGTAGAACGTAAAATAGCATTTATTTTTTTATTAGTGTAGCATTTATTTTTTAATATACTTTGTTAACAAGTCTGCAAGTATACATTACAATTTAACTCTTAATTAATATAGTGGGTAAATTTTCACCGCAGTCGCGCATTTTTGTTTAAATTTTCTAAATCTTTTGCATTAACGACCGGCACGGGTTTTCAGATTTTTGCTTCAAAATGTCAAAGAATTTAAATGATGAGCAAGTAAGCAACATGATCGATGATTCAGAGAAAGGCGAGCAAACAAAATCGGCTCTAAATCAGTTTGAGAGCGATTATGAAGATTCTGCAACTAACGAAAGTGATCATGACAAAGAAAGTGAGATAGAAATTGAAAGCGATGCAGAAGAATTATCAGATGATGATGTTCCATTGGCCCAATTAGGGTTCTATGAAAGAAAATATAAATTTAAATTGTCCAAACAGCCACCTCCGTCCTCCGGAACAAGAGCCCACAACATTAATACTCATCTCCCTGATTTGAAAGGTCCAGCGTTGGCAGATATACTTTCACCGATGAAGTTATGGAAGCTTTTGTTCGATGATAATTTTATTCGTTTAATTGTTGAGTATAAAAATAAGAAAATTCTATTTATTAGAGTAAACTCAGAGCGGTGAAAAAAACCAAATTATACAGACTTTGTAGACGAAATTGAGCTGAAAGCTTTTATGAGGCTGCGACATATCTCGGCAATTTTCAAATTCAATCATGAAGACGTTGATTCATTTTGGAACACTGATGGTACAGGAAGGAACATCTTTCATTTAACAATGAATAAGAACATATTTTTGTTCCTCCTTTCATGTATAAAATTTGATGATTCTGATACACGAGAAGTTCAAAAACAGACAGATACGCTTTATTTGATTTCATTGCTATTGAAATTGTTTTGTCTTGAACTTGTGGACCCTCTAAAAACAAAGAAGCTAACTTATGTTGACACAATGAGAAGAAGCAAAAGAGAAATCCCAAAGGAATTTTTACCACACAGATCAAGAGCAGAATTATCATCGCTTTATGAGTTTGTTCCTGACAAAACATTAATTTGTTGTGTGCTAAAAGTCAATAAAAGTATAGTTAGTAGTGAAATTATCCACGCACCATGAAATGAGTACCGATCCAGACACAAACAAACCAGAAAATATGGTTCTTTATAATTCTACCAAAGGTGGTGTGGATGCGTTGGATCAAAAATGTGCTACATATTCTGTGATGAGACGAACAAGATGATGGCCAATGGTTGTGTTGAGGTGATGAATATTGCAACAGTAAATAGTTGTGTCATATTTAGAGCTTCGAAAACTGAATCAAAAATGACAAAAACGGCGAAAAAATAAAAAAACGGCGAATCTTCACCAAAGACCTGAGTCTTCCTTTGATTAAACCTCTAGTTGAAAAAAGGAAATATGAAGCCCACAGATATCCGAAAGAACTAAGAATCTACATAATCTACATGAATAAGAATCTACATAATCGACATGAATAAGAATCTACATAATCGACATGAATAAGAATCTACATAATCTACATGAATAAGAACTAAGATCGTTACTTGTGCAAGTAACGATGATCGAAAGTGTACAAAATCTTTTGTCAAATGCATGAAATTAGTTTGTAAATCACATCCAGTAGATAATATCGAATGTTTGATGTACTTTTCTAACGAATAAGTAATAACTTTTTACCTCAGAAGACTAAAACCAAACTCAATGTGAAATTATCCTAAAAAAAGAGTATTTTTTTGCTATAATTTTTAAACATTTTTAAAAGTTATAATTTTTAAAAGCCAACTTGACTCTGAAGTCAGTTACAACATAAAGTTAGTGTTTATTGGTTTTTTTTATATGTTTCTTTTCTATAGAGTACATTTTGTTTAGGTTTCTAGTGATATATTAAGATTCTAACAAGTTGATTAAAGACTGAAAGTGTGTTAAGAAAAAAATATAAAAAATTGTGTATTTAAAATTGTGATATAAATAAAATTTGTTTCAAGAAAATTGGATATATTTTGTATTTACATAAAAATTATGAAATTAACTATAAAAAGTTATTAAGCAATGTGAATATCATTTTGTGAGATAAATAATTATGAAATTGGGGTTTACCCCACGATATGTAATAAAAAGTCGCCATGTTAGTTAAGGGTTAATAATAGATTGGTATAACAAATATTCAATGAAATGGTATATTAAACAATGGAATAGGATTTTCATATTGAAAACCTATGAGACAAATAAATTTAATGCACGTTTTTGTTTTAGTTATAACCAAATTGAACCATACATTGCATTTAAATAGCAGAATTTTTACTGAATGTAGCTTCTGTACTCGAATTTAATGGTCAGAATACAATATGTTTTTGTGCAAGTATTTGTTAAATTACCAAATATTAGTAATAAATAAGTATTGATAACTTCCTGAATTAAAACCGTCACCGCCTTCCTTATATCATCTAGTCCAATCTAATCGAATGTACATTTTATTATTTTGAATATAGGTAAAGTGAACCATCCAATGCAAACTAACTAACTTAATTTTAATGCACAGTTTGATATTCTAGCTATAGATAAAGCGAATGATGTCGCTGGTCAGAATGAATTTAAGTAATAGAATGTTTAATTTATAATCATTAAATATCATTATGTGTGAATATTTGGTGTCTTCTATCTTACAAAATGAAAAAGTCTCTTTTAAATTTAACTCCGTAGTCAGACATTACTAATTAATCTTGTTCATTTGTGTTTTACTTGAAACTAATTATATTGTCATCACTTTTTATTAAAGAATTTTCCATTTGTATTTAATGATATTTACGTTTATATACAGTGTTAATTATTTTATACATTCCAAGACAGTAGTACTTAATGAGTAAACTCCAGTCGCGCGTCGGTCAGCTCCGACAATTTTTTTTTCACATGTAAAACTTAAACGAAGTCGGCTATTTTATGCGTTAAGATATTAAAACTTACACAATTATTGACGAGACCCCATGGACTCTGTAGACTTGGTAATGCCTCAAGAATATTCCTTCATAAAGAAGGAAGTGTATAAAATATAAATGAATTAGTTCGCAGCGAGGTTTCCTGGAATCTCGCTGGTCGTAAAGTCGGCGAATGCCATGAAAACGGTAACCACGCGAATGTAAAATGAGTTTATTAGCGCTTATAAAAAGCAAAGGACTTACGAGACCAAGGCGATATCAAATATGGATTTGATGTAGAGTTATTCTTGTAAGTCGAGTCCTAAAAGGAGAGTTGATATTGGAGCTTTTAAGCTCAAGATTAAAGGTGTATACCTTTAATCTTTAATGATTTTTGGACGTAAAACACAAACAATGTGAGAAACAAACACAACAATGTGAGAATAGCCTCTAAAATTAAGGACTAACCTTTGAAATTAAGGACTTGTGCAATTTGATATGCAAAATTATTTTCAATAAAAATGTTCATTTAAAAGTTTCAGATTTTTCGCTCACCTTAATATAACTGAAAACAATTTATGATCTCTGTCACTGTACGCCGAAGTTCACTGGTTAAAACACAACTCGTGTCATAAATTTAACTGCTTTTCACTTTTATTAAAATAGTCTACATAACTCACTCACGTCAATAAATGATTTGAAATACGTTAATTACCTCAACACCAACATATATTACTTAAAGTTGAGACCGATGATTCCTCTTGGTGTTTTCAAAATAATAGTTTATTATAATACCACAGTATTGGTCTTTAAACTTGGTCGGTAGACAAACTTGATGTCATAAAAGCTTATTTATTTTATATTATTTCCTGAATGAACTATGCATCACGTTTATCATTGCCGGTTTGATAGACTTTATCCAAAAATAATTCATAAAGTAATTCATTTTATTATAATTATCTTTTTATTTTATATTTCAACTAAATAAATTCTGATGAAAACTTTTTTGCACCATTTTTATATTTAAAACGAATAGGAAAACGAACTGAAGGTGGTAAAACAATGGACGCATGTATTTTGTTGCTCAAGTAACATAAATGATAATCGATGGGCCTGTGCGTTAGTATAGTCGAGCAGTTGGTTCATCCGGTTAGACGAATCTAATTGAATCTTTTTAATTGCTCCGGCCGCCCCATACGCCTGAACTTCCAAACTATCTCATTGACTAACAAAAAACATATTTAATCGATCATGGAATCTTCTGCACTAAGAAATACAAAATTCGGTTAATCGTTTACGTAATATGTCTTGTAAATTACTATTCTCACTCCATTTTTTCACGTTTATATTAGAATTACAATTTACTGTTACTTGCACCGGAACACTTTCACTTCCCATTGCGCTAATTGTTTACTCTGATCACATAGAGCCATAAACGGATTACAGAAGTTATAAAAAAATCTATACGACAGGTTTTTGGCCGTATGGCAGAACGCCAATGCTTTATCTAGACTGTAGAATACCAAATATCATGGTGGCGTATGGTGATTTGACTTTTTTGTGATATGGCTGAAAATTACTTACCTCTTTAGCAAAAAAAGAAGAGTTTTAAAATATTTTCCAAATAGGACCATTTTACAATCCCACTGCGACATTTGCATACAGCGAGCGATGTACTACATAGCCGCTTATAGGTATGTCTAAAATATATTAATGTGTTGTTGGTTCATTATCTGTATATAAATATATCTATATTAATAGACCAATATTGCCGGAATTGGTTAGTTCGTTGTTGCGTTAAATATGTATATATATTTGTATATTTGTATATATATATATATATATATATATATATATATATATATATATATATATACATATTATATGTATGCTCTAAAATAACTGAACCGATTTCAAACATTCTTACTATGAGAAAACTCCATTAGTCTAAATGGTTATGGACTATTTATTATTCCTACAAGTTTATGATTCCGTAAGATAACACAAATTCGTGACTTCAATTGGAGAAAAACTAACGAAGAAGAGTGTTTTCTGAAGATAGTCAAACAGTTACAAATATGACAGAATAATGCACGAATAAATTATACATCTTAACGAGATCCGATGGAGAGTAAACAGTTTCTTTAATTCCATTCCATTAAAGTCCTAGAAATTCTGTGTGTAAGTAGGAGTAATAATATTTATTTGCTTTAAATGACTACCATCAAGTTCATTTAAGTATGCCGTATATACTGAGGTAATAGAATGTTAACTAATCCAAGAAAATTGAATAAATTTGTGTAAAGTTTACAAGGTGATCCCATAAACCCATGTTTCATTTATGGGAACCGCATATTCAATGTAAATAAATAATTAACAAAAATAAAATAGTCTTTCTCAACTACCCAAGTGATTAGTAAATAATATTTTAATAAATCTTGCCCACATTTACTTAGGCAGTATAAGTCTCAAAAAATCACAATTTCCAATTTTGATCCATAAAAAGTAAAAAAATAATTAACAAACACCCAGTTCTTTGAAAAAAAACTTCTTGAAATGTTATTAAAAATAATAGAATATTTCATACGTTCTGCAATAGCATCCCGTTTCATTGAAAAAAAAACTTCTTTAAATGTTCTTAAAAATTATAGAATCTCTAATATGTTGCGCAACAGTATCTATATATTTATACATAAAGTAAAAACTTTGTACCCCTTCTTACAAAAATTACGCAGACGGTAGTGTAATAATGATAATATAATAATAATGCATTAGTAATACATTAAATCAATAAACAAAACATTACACACAGATATATACTCTTTTGTTTATGATTGAAGTCTATGGTCAAACTGAAAAGAGATTAATATTATTTGTCTTTAACATAATTTGTCTAATAGACATTTGTGCTTTATTTATTAGTCATTAGTGAAATACAGCTTGCTTAATATATATATACATATATATATATATATATATATATATATATATATATATTGTAAAAAGAAAATTGTGTAGCAGTAATCTGAATTAAACAAAAATATTTCTAATCTCGGTTTCAGTAATTTCATGAAAGTTTTTTTCCACTTTCATTATACCTCGACATAGAACATTGGCGGGTCGGAATGAGAGAATAATTATGAATCTATATTCGCATACACATAATAATAGACCAAACGCAAATTTAAATAATGTTAATAGTGTACAAAATTAAAAAGTAATTTTTAGAGATACATTAAATGTACATTAAATCTAAGTCCAAGACTTTTTCACAGTTATGATTGTGTATTAATGGATTTATAATGCAGGTTTTGCAATGCGAAACATTTTGAATCTGGAGTCACGTTAGGTGACATGAATACATTCACTTCATGTTGTAATAAGGGTAAAGCAATATTACTGCCCTTATTCAAAATGAATACTTTAAATCAATTTATGATGGACTTACGACTATTTCAAATGAACCTTCAATCAAGTGTAAGTCAAATTTATTTTGAAAACATTTGCAAATACAATTCATCATTTTCTATGATTAGCCCGTATGGTTAGCTCAGAATCTAAGTTCCAAGGCAGTTACAAGTGGAGTGTATCATTTCAAAATACATGATGTTTTTGATCACAGATCAGGTCCAATGACTGCTACATATGGTAGCTCACCATGTTATGCTCAATTATGTTTTTATGATGTTGCTACCAATTATAGATTGCATGAACATTTTAATCAAACATGCAATAACAACATAATGCGCGAAATTTCTCTTGAATTGGAACGCAGTAATCCTTTTATCCGGGCATTCATTGCAATGAGATATCATTGCCAAAAAACAAACACAGTTGAAAATAAAAATAAAGAAATTTGTATGCTCATTAAAGTAAATCATGATTTAGATCTACGCCGTTTCAATGATGCAGTTCATTAGAGAAGATTTCAGCGTGTTGCACCATTCACAAAAATTATTTCTGCAGTGGATAGTTTATATGTATGTGAGAATAGAGGGCTCAAGTTTACATTTCATTCGACAAAATCAAACAATTCTTAGGTCTGAAGTTTACGACAATTTAACAGACTACTTAGAATCAAATATCAATGCCAGTAATGTTGGCCGTAAAGTAATTTTACCATCTTCGTTCAAAGGATCTCCAAGAAATATGTATCAGAATTATTTAGATGCAATGTCAATTGCACAACATTTGGAAAAGCCTATGTCTTACAATGACTTGTAATCCAAGTTGGCCGGAAGTAGTTAACAATATTGGTATAGGAGAAACTGCTAATTTTAATCTTGATATTATTTTACGTGTATTTAAGTCCAAATTGAAAGCATTAATTGAGGGCCTTAAAAAATATCTTTGATAAAGTTGAAGCACTCATTTATACAATTGAATTTCAAAAAAGAGGATTGCCTCATGTTCACATTTTATTCACTTTAAATGAGCAAGATAAAATTGTTAATGCTACCGATATTGATAAAATTGTAGCTGCGGAGATTCCTAACATTCAAACATACCCTATATTTACTTTATTCTAGTTGTATGTATGAGAGATGAAAAATATACAAAAGATTATCCAAAACGATTTAATGAATTTACATGTGATAATGGTACGCATTTAGAAGTTCGTGGTAGTTGCCTTCACAATCGGTACGTTGTACCATACAATCTATATTTACTTGCAAAATTTAATTGCCATATAAATGTTGAAGTTTGTAAATACTTTAAAAATGAAAAGCATTAAATACATTTATAAATACGTATATAAGGGCTATGAAATTGCATTTATTGAATTAGATTCAGATAGAAATGAACAAGGTCAAAATATACAACGAAATTAATAAGTTACAAATTTTTTAATTGGTCGTTACGTCGGATCAACTGAAGCTGTGTGGTGCATCTAAGAATTACCAATGCATTTTTAGTCACACGTTATAGTTAGACTTGATGTTCATTTACCGCGTAAACAGAATGTTTACTTTCGAGAAGGGCAAGAACGTCAAGCAATTGAAAATGTAAGACATACAAAATTATTAGCATTTTATGAGTTGAATCGGTTAGATCCATTAGCATGGAAATATAAGTATATTAAAACTCCTTTGCATTATGTGTGGTAAGATTCTCGAAAAAAATGGAACAAGAGAAGCTGTGAAGGTGATAAAATCATTGCACTTACGATTGCTTTTATTACCTGTCTGTGGTCTAAAATCATTTGAAGCTGTTAGAACACACAATGGAATTATATACATTTCTTTTGTTGTACATGCCATACTCGAGAAATTGCTTCAAATGATAATGAATGTCACCAAAATAAATGACAAATTTAAAATGGTTACATTTGTGCATTAAATGTGCAAGGGTTATGGAATGAGTTTAAAGTATTTCTTAGTGAAGATTTTCTGAGACTTTACAACGAAGAAGCTTTCTTTAATAGAGTTCTATTAGAAATTGATGATATTTTGAATGTTCATAATTTGTCATGCTCAAATACTTGGTTTACCAGTTCCCACATACTCGCAGAGAATAGAAGAAGCAAATGCTATTGATATAATAGAACAAGTTATGCTGTTTTGTGAGTGTTATGAAACTGCAAATATTGAACAGCGTAATCTCATTGATCAAGTGATTAGTGAAGTGTTGTATCATGATACTGGATCCAATGTTTTTTATTTAACCGCTCATGTAGGTTGTGGCAAAACATTCACTCAAACAGAAATCATTCACAAATTAAATTCGATTAATCTTCGTTGTATTACAACAGCTTTCAGTCGCACAGCTTCAACACCATTACTTGGAGGTAGGACTTTACACAATATATTTAAATTATCTATACTCATTATGGAAAATTATATAGCAAATATTACTGCAAATAGTAGCTATGGTCGTTACATAAATTTATCTTCATGGATTATTATTGATGAAGTTTCTATGTGCCCATTACAAGTGTTAAAAATCATAGATAGATTATTGTAGGATCTATGCAATGAAAGTGATAAACATAAACTATCTGGAGGGAAAACAATATTTTTGTGCGGTGATTTTCGGCAAATCTTACCAGTTATCCCATATGGACCACGTGTAACTTTAATTGACAGTTGTGTCACAAGTTGGCATGAATTTCTTTATTTTCATTAAGTTACATTTACTCGAAAAATGGGAGCCTTACCAAATGAAATAGAATTTGTAGAATTCTTGAAAAAAATTGGTAATGATAAAGCCCCACAATTCTCTCAGTTTGATGAAAATATTATCGGAAAACCTTAACAATTAATAAGAGATAAAAATAATATTATTAATGAGGTGTATGGAAATATTTCCTAAAACATACTCTCAGATAATATATTGAACTCCGTTATTTTAACACCTAAAATGATGATTGTATTTTGAATAATGATATACTTAACCAAATTCCTGGTGAACAGATAACATATCATAGCTACGATAAAATAATTTCTGATGATAACAATGACATCAATAACTATCCGGTAGAGCTTTTGAATTCTTTGACTTATAGTGGTTTTGCACCACGTGATTAGTATTGAAATGTAATTGCATGGTTTTGCTCATCAGAAACTTAAATACAAAGGAAGCATTAGTTAATCTTGAACAGTTAGTCTTGAACAAGAATGCGCATCGAATTTATGCATCGTAATGTAATTGATTGCGAAGTTTTAACTGGAATCGCACGCAATAAGAGAATTTTGATTCCATGTATAAATTTAACATAGTCTGTAACTGTTTTACCATTTAACCTTCAAAGAACTTAATTACCAATCATACCTGCATTTGCGATGACAATAAATAAGTCTCAAGCACAAACATTCAAAAAATTGGAGTTTTATTAAATCGGCCAATTTTTTACACATGGGCAATTGTACGTCGCCGCAAGTAGAGTTCGATCATTCGACGGTTTGAGATTTTAACGTATTTCTATAGGAAAGAGATTTTAACGTATTAATATAACGGTTAAAGACCTTTAGCCAACGATGAAAGAATTTTCACAAAAAACGTCGTTTACAGAGAAGTTTTAAATCATTAATTGAATTATCAAAATATATATGTCAAGTTCAATGTATAATATTTTTTTAAATCGCCTGGTTTTTATTCTTTATTTTAGTCTTTATTTTTTGTTTAAATGTTATATAATTTGTTTGAAAAAGATGGGCTAATTAACTGTGTAGCCTTAGCGAAATCTGTGATTATAGAGGTATAATCTTTGACAATGAAACCTTAATAACGTTCAAACTTAAAATTTAAATGAATTATGGAATTGGGGTACAACTAGTACTTAGAATTCGACATAGCATTACATTATAGCATAAAATTTTACATTTAAATTTTAAATTCCAAAAAGTCAGTGTGCTGAAATTTCGTAATTCTTGCCATAACTGGTTTATTTTTCTGATATTATAATAACTATACAGATATTTAGTAACCTTAGGTGCTACTAAAATAATTAAAAGGATTTGTTTTAATCGTGGAAATTTAACATGCAAATTTTCAATGAAAGTTTATCAAATACAAAGATCTTTGGGAAAATCAAGGAATATATGGGGTTTCAAACCCCTCGTAATGATAATTGCAAAGAATTAATATAAACACTAGAAATGTGATGTTGTCGTGTACCGAAAGATTATAGATATACTTATTTCTTTTATCAATAACGCCAAAATTCTTAATAAATTGTTATTTTTCACCTAAATGTAAAGAATTTAATAACGAAGAAAACGAAGATGGTCTGAATTAACCGAATTTCTAATGAAATCGATTACAATAATCTTATCTGTTACTTGTCGATACGAATTTAATATTTCTGCGTCTAATATTAACCCTGACATCGCTAATATAGATAATGTAGGTATATATAGCAGAGTCTCAAACACGATGAAGCCCTTTGACTTTAATTAAAGGGAAATTCAGTGAGAGTGAATCATAGTGTAAACGTGCGCTCGTAAATTAGAGTATATCCTAACTTGACATTTGCGTAACGATATATCTTATATATTATTCCAGATATGAAAACATCAATTATTACAATAAATACATAATTAGAACTAAAAATTATGAATATATCCATATTTTCTCAGAGCTATCAATGTAACAACTTTGATTAGTGTACCTACATTTTTTTTAAAATTCTAATTGCGAACATTCAGCGAAAATTATTTCGACTTCTAGACTATTGGCGAAGGTATATTTGAATAGTTACATTTACTTTTAAGATATTTTTCTGTCTTGTAAAAATAAAAATGTGAAGTTAGTATTCTTGTATCACCTAACTACAATTTTCATCATTTTTTTAAATAGAAATAATATTGAAAGACAGTTTCTGTATTTTTATACACCACCAGTTTTCAACAATTAACTGAAAATTTGACTTTAAAACATGAAAAAATGCCTTTAACGGTAACGATTTATAAGAGTCTTAAAATATTTTTTTGGTACACGAAAAAATATGCAAAAAATATGTTAACCTGAAGCTACCGAAACTAAAATTATGAACAAAAACAGGGTTAGACAACTATGTAAAAGTTATAAAAGCTACAATGATTATTCTAGATATTACAGTTCAAAACATAATCACGATAAATTGTATGGCTGAAAACATAAGACCTTCATCTTAATTATATTAGGTATTGTTAAATATTTATTGCTCTAGGGAGTTTATAGTAATGATAACTTATGGCCTAATAAAGTAAGTTTAATTCAAACAATGTACAGAAAAACATGATATATGCGAATTCAATAAATGCCAATTTTTTTCGCAAACTGTCATTGAAAGAAATATTTGTCCTTAATATTTACATAATAGATAAATAGGAAACCTTGTGTTAAAAAATAAAACTTTCAACGTTCACCTTTTCAACGATCCTTTTGCAATTCCTCGCCTCCTTCCTTCGTCAGTATTTTGGGAAAATCAAGCACTTTGGCCCAAAACTTTCAAAGAGATGCGTTTTTATTTGATTACGACGCCTTTCAAGTAAGTTACGTAATGAATCTAAATTGGAATCTAAGGACATCTGATTGAATAGGGTCTTTTTTATTTTTATTGATCTTTTCTTGGTGAAATTAAATCTGTTATTTTACGTAGATACACTACCAATCCTAAAAAGCCTTACGGCTTATTTTCCTTTTTTCTTTTTTCTTTTGCAGATATAATCATAAAAATAAAATGTTAAGAATATGAACCTAAAAATTAAAAATGAAACACGATAGGAAGCCAACTATTTTAATGAAAATTTCGTAAAGGAACCTTCGAATATAATTCTTGATGGTTATTTTATTCAATCGTTGATATAGTTTTTGCAATCCCGTAAGGAAATAGAGCACTTTCTGAGTATGCACGTATAATTTATGTAAATTTTGAGTAACACAATTTGCCTAATCCAAGTGAGGTATCATTTATGGAACTAAAAGGCATAAACAATGATTTTTGTAGCAAACTCCGTTTTATAAAATTATTCGTGATTATTCAATATCTGCAATCATATAAAAAAATAATATTCGTTAACGTACTCTTGATATCTACATAGTGATATACGTTCTAAATAATCTATGCAGGGTTGTGATGACTCGCTTTGTGTCACATAAATGTGAATTATGTATGTCCATTTTCCATGAACATATGTTGCGAATGCTGTAAATGACTCAAAAATCAGTCTGCTCTCAACCAAATCTTGATGTCTAAAGAAGCACGGCACATAGAATCCCGTAATTCTCCTCTACTCTGTTGACACATACTTTTTAACACTGCATGAGTATAATTGTTCTCATTGCAGTCAAATTAAATTTATATTCTGCATCCAAAAATTTAATTAATACGCCAACAATTTAATTAATACGACTGCCTTTGAGTATGAACAGTGTTCATTTTTTCCAGCCGTTCATACACAATGGAGAAAATAATGTAATGATACCGCTCCTGATATCGGAGTTGTCCATTTAGACTACAAAACGCGTCTTAAGCTTGAAAAAAGTGTTCATCAACAAAAGCTCAAAATTCAAAATGTCGACATCAAAACTCCTGTACTCCAAAATTAAGTTAGAAGCACCTTCAACGATTGCGAGGCCGGCGAACAAAAGATCCGCCAAAACTGAAAAAGCATGTGTTCAACTGATCTTACAAATCACAAGCGCGCTTGCGACCCACACTTGAGGTTTCGAAATTTTTGCTCCTGAATTTAGTCCACAGGCAGCTCCGGTAAGCTAGGCAGTAACATGGACACCTACCCTATCTGTCTCTCGAATGTACGGCGTACACACATACAAATTTTGCTTAGAGTCGATGACCATGCCCAGTCCATTCCCTTTTCAGCTTTCCTTGACGAATTTATTTTTAATGCCAGAGTCAAATTTACTGACAAGGAAATTTGTCAAGAAAATGTGTCGCCCGATTCTCTATCAACCTATGGCTTGCTCCTTCTGTCATTAGCGGAACTATCCTAGAAAGGGTTTTGCAAATAGACCATCCAACAAGACGTTCCACAAAATAGGCACAAGGGCTGAGCCTTACGATCAACCCAAGATCTGCGTCTTCTTAACCTCAACCTCTCCATGCTGCAAAAGAAAAGTATAGCAAAAATAGTTCATAACTATGTCGCGGAGGTTCACTGACACTAACCAGTATTCTACAGCTGACGAAGTGTTACCATACTGGGCATTGTCAACTGCGCCATGTATGTCCAAAAAAATAACGAGTATGTATTCATCTGAGTATGCGCCTATCCAAAACAAAACGGTAATATCGCATCTAATAGAGACATTCCGGAACAGAATCCGAATTGCATTAAAGGCCTTGGCAATTGATACAGCTGCGCCACTGAGTGCACTGTCAAAACCCTCTTAAGATTTTTTTCGAAACTGTATGGTGGTTCCAGTGAACAATAACAAAACATGCGCGTAAAGTTTTTATGTATCCTTAATAACTCAATACAGCTATCTTGAGTAGCACTTATAGTTGCTAAACGATATAAAAATTAGTAAAATATTAAGTTAAAATTTTAAACTGGGAAAATTTTTTACTATTCTTTTCCCCCTCATTACGATACGTTTTGGCTTTAAATCCATTAAGATTACATGAATTTGTATATATACTTTCGTTGGTTCATTTTAGCTTGCAGTACACTTTGTTAATTACAGGTAATATATATTAGAGTTAATAATTACCTAATAATTACTATAGTTTCCGTATCACAAAATTTCATTCTCAGATAAAAAAGCAAATTACAACATTGATAAAAAAGGTACAAAAAGAAAAAAAACATTTTTACGTACATTTGTTCAAGAAGTCGCAAGCTACTAGACGAGCGAAGCTATTATGTCTCTTCGCGACTAGTTACTTCACCCCTTTATAGTATATAACGAAGGCGTCGTATACAAGAAATTGTAATTTTATTTTCCTGCTCGTGTCCGCACTTTCAGGGTTCGATAAAGTTTCGTTTCGCGTGAGGTAACAAAGTTGTTCATTTTCATTAACGCTATAACACTACATAATGTTCATAATTGTTGCATTTATATATAATACGTGGATAAAAAATCGTCAATATGAAATTTATATGCATAGCAGAAGATGTATTTCCTATATTATAATTTTATTCCATTTTATGTGAAATTCGGCAACGAATAAATAATTCACAATTAAATGAAACTACGTGATGTAGTATTATTTCTACTTTCTTTAAGTTCTTTATCACGACGTAGGTTTCGTTGTATTACAACATCTTTTTTCAACAACAAAAGATTCTTTGCTAATAACCCATCTGAAGATATTGTAACACAACGAAACCTAGGTCGTGGTAAAGAACTTAAAGAAAGTGGAAATAATACTACATCACGTAGTTTCATTTAATTGTGAATAATCAATTTCAATAAAATTAACGCCAAATATATTCAATATATGAATAAATAATTAATTGTTAATAGAGGAGTGGTCATTTTCTTTATACTACTTTTATGAAAAAGGTATGGTATTTAATATCTTAGTTGAAATAAAAAAGATCGAAAAAACATGCATAAATGCTAATCTCATTAACTGACATTAACTATAACCGCAACCGAACAAAACCGGAGTCACTCTATTAGATCTTTTAATTTCCTTTTCTAATTATAAAACATTTTACTCATACTGTAAATATTTCAAATTTATAAATCTTTCAACTAAATTAAGAATATCCAGAGATTTAGAAATATTACGAATATGAAATATAAAAGCAGTCAGAGAATTATTGTGACAAATTAATTACTGTAAATTCTTAAATCCAATCCGAAAACTACCTCGATAATTTAACCACGAATTAGAACCATAGATTTTTAGTATTAGTTTTCTAAGCGATATTCTGAACGAAGAACATTTCATAAATTTTCAAATTCATCTGCTTTCAACTTTTTCAACCTTATACTACTGTAGGGTATGTAGGCATATAATTGGGCATGTAGAATATGTAGTTAAACTTTAGTTAAATTTCAGAGTTTCACTTCGAAATTCTTAAAAAGATTAATTTCATAAATGAAATATGATTCTCAAATAAATCACTTCAGGTCGGTTGATAAGTCTAAATAAACAATGTTGCCCAATTGCATAGCAATTTTTTTCAGGATATTGATATTAAAAGATGAGATTAGAATTACTATAAATGACATTCCATTCACGATCGCTAAGAATTTCCATCAAAAGGTAAACGAGATTTATTGAATTATATTAAAACAAGATCCTTTAAAAACACTTTTTTGCTGGATTATCCTTATGCCAAAATTTTAAAAAAATAATTTCACTTTTATTTGACCTTACAGATGTTGCCACAATTTTCTATCATTTCTTTTCTTTGAAACACAAAAAATATGTATTATTTACAAATTTTTTAGGTTAACGCGTACGAAAACTCCTACTTTTTTCCATTAATCTCATGTAAATCCTAAATAGATCACAGATATCATATCCATTTCAAATTTTTACGAAACTTAATCGCTACCAAGGTTTTTTGGAATGTCTATATATTGTACTTACGTTGAATTGAGTTTCAATTCGACTTTCAATTGACGACAATTTAGTAACCTATTTGGTTACTTTGGTTTCAGAATACCTATAAAATAGTATAATATATATATATATATATATATATATATATATATATATATACATATATGTATATATATATATATATATCTATATATATATATATATATATATATATATATATATATATATATATTTATATATATTATAACAGCTCCATTATGCCATTATTTCTAAATATAATAAAACTTTGTCGTTAATGGAGAAAAATTTATGTAGTATAAATTCTTTAGAAGAGGTAATAAAAAAAGAGTACACGTTTATACCTTTTATTCATTAATATTTTAAATAGAAAAAATAAAGCATTATCGAAGGTGTGAAGTCTTTCCCTTTATTCAATCTAAAAAGATACGGGCCACGAAAAGAATTGGATTAAAAAAAATAAATTATATAATTTATCATCTGTACTTGTTGTTGGAAACAAAAAATACAGTATGGGAATATTGTTTTTAATGATTACTTTTTTTACTTAGAGTAAGAATATCTTTGATATAGATTTTTACAAGAGTCTCCGAGGTCACTCGCAATATTCCAAAAAAAAATTATCCAGTTCGTCACTCATACTCCACCAAATACTTTTTGCGGAAAAAAAATTAATAGAAAATTAGGGAAATGCATTTTAAGAACGAATTACATCCCATTCCATAATAAATATTCACCATTTTCCTATCCTGTTATCCGTAATGGAATCAAAGAACTTTACTATTATTACTAAGTTTATTGTAACAAAGATATCGTTCATCTTTCTGCACATTACTTAGTGGCGAAACGCTTTGTTTAAAACAGTTCAGATTAAACATAAATTTGTATACGGCCCCAATTTATTAGCAGTGGCGACAGCATAACTTTATATAGGTATACCAATGAAGGGTATTTAAAGTTTTTTTATCCAAAGATATAATTTTTTCTCAGGAGGCAATCTGTACTCGCACTTCACAACGTACTGCGCTCTCATGACGTATTGTGGTTGCGCTTTATCCATCTGTATAAAACATAACAAAATTCTGAATGTTCAAATTGCAGACGAAGAAATGATACCGCTATTAAAAAACTATTCGTTCAATTGTTTTTTCTTTCAATAAATTTGGAAACTATTGTAAATCAATTAACAGTTTTCATTCTTCTGAAGCGTTTATGTTCGTAAAATATTTTTTCAAAAATATTTTTTTTCAAATCCGATTTGTAATTCCAGAGATTGGCGAGAAAAAAGAAATAGACAAACTTTTCCTTTTTATGTATTACAATTGTTTACGGTTCATTCTTAACTGTATTTTTTATAGTTATTAGATGAGCACAGAACCGTACAGAGCAATCTTCCTACATAAAATACTTATGACAGTCATTAACATCCTGAAACTTTCTTGTAGATTTCATTATTGTGTATAAAACAATAACGTGACAAGCAATTGAATATTTGTCTATTTAAATATACTATTAATAATGTATGTTTCCTGAGAAATAGCTTCTCATGCGTATTTCGGTTAGTTTTGTCTGGCTAGCCTATGGACATGTTATATATGTGCTTGTGTTGTTGTGATACTACCGTTTAAAATAAATTTGTTTTGTACAATGCGCACAAAACGTAAATTAAATTATGTGCCATACTGTGAAAGAAAAAAACGGAACTTTCATGAGATCTCTTTAGTGTCCATCCTTTCAATTAGGATGTCGTTGTTAGAAGGTATTACATAAAAGATTGAATATGGACGTTTATGAGATGGGTGAGTTAAATACTCATTTCTTTTTCATTTCCATGTATTCTATATTCAGTTGAAAGAGAGAGATATGTAAATTCCAAATACATAAAAGAGATTTAGGTATATAGTCATACATTTCTCCATCTCCACCCTGCTTCCCTCACATCCGAGGCTGCTAAAATCATAATTATGAAAAAAGAATGTAACTAGAAGCTTATACACAGTTTATCAAAAAAACAATGCAATGATTCAAAACTTTATGGTTTTGAAAAATTCACGACCTTTAAATATAAACTTAAATGTTTATTAGACAATACACTTACGGTTATTAGGAACGAATACAATATTCGTGTATGTTTCTCTGTACTTTTCGGTTTTCTGTATTAAGTTCCCGCTGACTGATCAAATGTGGTGCATCAGACATTTTGGACTGGTTACTGAACATTCTCGTGTAAACATGTGTGACTTAGTCCGTGTGTGAAAAATAATGATTTAGATGGTTCAAGGGCTCTCACCACATAAAATGCATTCGAAAGATATTACTTTGTATAAACTTGCCAAAAATTTAACAAAATAAATCCATAGAATTTACATAAGTACCGCAACATTTTTAAAATAAATCTTTACATTGTCTAATGATTGTCTAATGATTGATGAAGATTTTTTGTTTCTATACGGTATTCATTATTTTTTTTTCTTTTTAAAATATGACGAATTGTAGCTTCTGTATATGAGTATAAGAGTTGTCTGTTGCAGTGACAAGAGAATTAGTTTCTTTCATGATGTGATCAGAGAACATCTAATGGCTATTAAAAAAAAAACTAAAAGTATCGTAGTTTACACAAAGTTTCAAACATATATTATATTTTAAAGCACAAGCGAATATATATATATATATATATATATATATATATATATATATATATAAGTTTACTTCATGGTATATGTAAATCTCAAAATATCCAATTAGAACTTATACTTCATGTATTAATATTGGTGTCATTCTATGCGATATATTTTTTAATTGCTTCAAGTATTCACAGGTATGTAAATTTTACAAAATTTTTTTTTAAATTTTACCAACCTCATATAGCTATTTTCTTCTATATATTTTATGTAATTTCCATTACTTATCTTATTGCAAAAAATTAGTAATCATTCACTTCTTAAAATTTGTATCCATTTACAGGCGATGTTTCTGTTTTGTTTCAGAACAGTATGTAATACGATGCTGTTTGCGGCTCTAAAAAGATATACCCAGATATTGGATATAATTTAATTTTTTAAGAAATAATGAATAATATTCTTATTCGACAATATTAAATAGAGGAGACTTCAAAGGCATCAAAATATAAATAGAAATGTAATTAAAAATATTGCACACGGATTCATGTCACATGTAAAATATGAATCATACATGTTTCGCATAGCATTGGATAGCATAACAAATTTGTGGATCAAATATAAACTAATTTTAACACACAAACCAAGAGGCTTTTTTTCAAGGTTTTCTATTATCAAGATTATTTCAAATTCTATATTTCTGGAAAGAATAATAGACAATCAGTTATACAGCGATGAATTAAGATAAGACACCTTCTTTTTATTTTGATTTACATTATGTACCCAGCGTAATTAGTATATTCATATACCATAACAAAAAACGACCCGAAGAAATTTCATAAAAAAAATACATCATTTGTGGAGCAATGAGATTGCCTAAATGTTCATAAAACTCACCCAATCGTAGGTTAGTAATAAATACCGTGATCAATAGTCATTATGCAAGGTAAGATTAGCACCTATGATAACAAACACTTAATTTAATACACATTTGATAACCACGGTCTACCAAAAATAAAAAAATATAATTAAATTAAAGCGTTTTCAAGAAATATTCCATAATAAAAACTTAGCTTTTCAGAGTCAAAAAAAAACGAACACCGCTATTACACTTGTGCATACACTTGCAGTCCTGTTATGTTACAAAGTATTTTATTTCTTTGATGACATAAAGTACAATATTCCTTTCCTTATCCTTAAAACAAACTGTATTCAATATCAGCTTCCAAAGTGCCCTATGCATAAGAAAATAACCAAGAAATAAACTCTGTTCTGACTTTTACATTTATTAGTCTAAGTTAAAATGAAAGTCTCTTAAGGTATTGAAAGCCTGTTTGACGACTTTATTTAAAACGAATGCTGACAAAGGTCGAATGTTTGCCTGCTGAATGATGGCGGGTAGTGTTTTCTGTAGGTCGTTAATGGCCTATTAAGGTTTATTTATGTTAATAAATTCAATGAAATACTATTGTCCTCATGTTTTACGAGACATTTACGGAAAAATAATAAAATAATGTTTATTTCCCAGTTTGTCCTCTGAAGTAAAAAGTAGATAAATACATTTTGTTCTCGACCGAGCATAAATAGACAATTGCTTCACGCAGTAAGTATAAAATAAAAATTAATGGAAAAAAGCAGGCAAAAGTATAAACCAAAATAAAACAATAATTATTAAAGCTGTATAAATTATTCTAAGAAAATATTTATTGTTCGCTAAAAGGAAAAATGTTGATTCCTACTGCACTTCAAAGTATGCTCCCAAAAATTCAATTATAAATCTAATGCCGTTCTCACCCACGACAGCAATTTTAAGTATTGAAAATCAAATTGGAACTTCAGAAGATGTACTCTGGAACTCGCTTTTTATGGCAAATTACACAATTACTTTCAATTCTTTCTTTAGTACTTTCAAACGTCTTCACTCATGTACAAGATATTTAGCTAATTTTCAAATATAATTCAATTGTATTTAATACGTAACAGAATTTCAGTACCAAATTAACGCCACAAATTAATGTTCATTACACACTATCGATCTAAATATTAACGAATTAGGTAACTGATATAAACTACAAACATTAATATTTTTGATCATTTATGTAATTTTATTTTCAAAACTCTAAAACAAATATATGGAGTTAAATTTTTTCCGCAAAGTTTTTAAGAAATTCTTCTTGAAGTAATCCTTACATTACATTTGGATCTCAATTATGAACTTTGTTTTCAATTCAAAAATTTAATTTCACCTAAAACTGATACCGTACGTTTCGAAAATAGTTCGAATCCAAAAGCATAAAACCTTTTTGCTTCTTTCTTCACCTTAGATAAAAATATGCGACAAAATATTATGGCTTTCATAGCGCTTGAAATCACCACCGATTCTTTCTGATGGAGGTCGTTTTGTTCGTCAATCGCTTATCTGTAACAAGTATATCGTTGATGAGCTTTGTATGACAGCTACACTTGAAATTAATGGAATTCATAGACTTGAAATAAGAATTTCTTGACGTTTATGTTCCTATAAGAAGAAAAAGATCTAAAATAATATCGTGTTGCTACTATTTCTCAGCATTTTCAATATTCACAATATTTTCGATAATGAATTACTTATTACTTATTGACTTATTCATAATCAAAATTCTACCGGTTTTTTAATTAAGTTTTCTTAACTCGATTTCTTTTAAAAAAATCGTGTGTATAATTAATTTTTTTTTTTACTAGATTTCATGCTAGATGACTTGAATTCTTATAGATTACATCCGGATGCCTAATTTCAGTTCACAATGTTGTACCCTACGAGCAGCTATACGATCTGATAATTTTTTTTGTGTAAAACACATTACTAGTTTTTATAATAAATGCTATTATCCATGTAGGTTTCATAGACTTCTAATAAAGATTAAACCAGAATGTGCAATTTCGACCTTGGGTCTATGAAGATAATATAGAATATGAAGTGGGGATCTCTTAAATTGGGGAAACAAAACATGGAAATTTATCCTGTATAATATGAACTAATAGAAATTCCTTGAAAGCTTGAATATTGTAAAATAAATCAAAGTTAAATGTAATTTTGTGTAAAAGATTGCAAAAATATTACGTATCACTAATTGCGATCATTTTATATTTTGAAGTTGACAGCAAATCATTGACTTGTTCAGAAATGATAAAAGTTTTATCGTTGATTACCATTCGCTTTATATGGCTTTATGTTTAATGTAGAAATAATTTAAATGAGAGACACTAATTTTTGGTTCACCGTCAATTATAAAAATAACAAATTTATTTATATTTTTGTTTTCATATAAACCGAAAATCATCAATTATTATAATACCCTAATTACTCAAACATAATTAGGGATGACTACAAATTATTGCTAACCAATTTACTAATACTACTCTTTTGGACCATGTTATGAATGTGCCGAGATTATACGTTCATCAGAATGGATCCTAACAAATTTTGTTTGTAAATTAGTCATTGCCGAAAGGTTTTCGTGTAACGTATATGTGACGTTAGTATGAATTCTATTCAAATTAAGGAGTCATTATTATCGATATACTTGTCCGAAAACTATTGAAAAAGATGTTGCTAAATACGGTTTTAAATTATAAACTATAATGTAATAAACGTTGTCTCGGGTAAGGCGATCGTATGGAATCCAGTCAGGATCTCAAACTTTCTCCTGTACCACCAGTACGTAATTATAGTCGCGTACGTAGTCATGTTATTGCAATCAATTTCTGCTATATATATACTTATGCACACATGTACGTATGCATATATATATATATATATATATATATATATATATATATATATATATATATATCTTCATACCGCGTAGAAAAAATCACCAATGAATATTTTCATGTACAATGTAACGCTATATGTAATGTGTACATACATCATGTATTAAGCAAAATACTAAGTAAATTTATATTATAACAGTAACAAGAAATAATAAATACGTAATAATACACAGAAAAGAAATATTTATGTTTTGACGCCATTTGGAACATTTCCATTCCCATGCCGCCAAATTTATCTGCGCTTCAACATAAACATTCAAATATCTCGATAATTATTACGCAAATAACAAATAAATTGCTATTCCGTTTTCATATTAAAACCTTAAATTTTAATTTCCACATTTTCAAATGTTCCTACTATATTCGGTATATACAAAAGACGCTTTTTTCAACATACACTGATGTATTCACCTCGACGTCATTTATTTCACTATAAAAATACTATTTATCACAAAAGTACATCAATAAATAAATATAGTAACAATAATAACCACGAAATAAATAGTGTTATTCGTTACGCATTTATATACACGTTCAATCTTTCCGTAATCGTTAGGCAAACAGGGCACGACACGTCACTATTGCTGACCAATACATACTACTTAAATAGTTATGAAATAAACTGTTTGACTAAAACTTGACTAAAACTATTTGACTGTTTATTTCTTTCTTTATTGTTTATTTTTTTAATTCCTTGTTTCTGACGATACATAATTTTGTATATTTTTATAAAATGATGTTGGGTTGAAGCTAACTGATCTGATCGTCGGTAGTACTCATAAATACCACGTGCGTTCGAGGGGTTTATTTTATTCCTATACTCAAACTTCTTATAATTAGTCAAAATATACTGCTAACCTTGAGTACTATAGTTTAATTATTTTAAAGTTGGTTTCTTTGTTCATGCCTAAATTCATCTTAAAAAGAAAATAGGAATTATTTTAATCAATTTATGGGCATTGACAAATTTCAGTCTAAGTATTCTGATTCTGCGATCTTTCATTTTCTCTATTGTCGTCCTGAATATACTATCATAATTACTATTTACCTTTAAATTTTTGTAATATGTTATTTTTGTATTTTTACTAAAGCTTGTATTAAGAAGATGCAATATGTATCTAAAAGATAATAATCATAATTTATCATTAAACAACACAACTGCATTATATAGAATTCATAATATTAGAAGTTGATACCCTGACAGATGACAGCGAAGGATGACACTTTCTTCTGCTTACATGCATTGACTAAAGTATTATTTTTGTACTATTTCCTAGTATTTTTATTATCCCTTGATATTTTAGGACTATTTATGTTTAATGATTTATTAATAATTTAAAGAAATGCGATATGTAGAAGCAATAAATACATTTATATTTTGTTGTTAATGTTGAAAATATAGTCCATTCATCACAACATTACAAATATTTTATTCGAGGGGTAATGTTGTTCGCGTCCGTAGGAGCTACCTAACCATAACCCTACACGTGCCCCTCGGGTGGTGCCAATTGAACAACAAACGCCGAGTCGTAGGCGGCGGTCAACTAACCTACTAAGCAAGCCTAACAGCTTTTTATGTTGGAGGTAGGAAATGATCTCCACACCTGTAATCTTGTGGTCATGTCTCCCAAGAACGGAGACCTGGGCTTGGTCGCCTGGGTCGCGAGGAAGACAACCTCTTAACCTGAAAAAATAACCCTAATCCTAAGGTGTGACCGTGCCGATAGGATGAATGGCTGCAGGTAGTCAGTCTCTAGCGTAAACCTCGATGAAACTGGCTCACATCGTTGAAAAGTGCCCTCTCACAGGAATGGGCGTTACCCTGTGAGTGACCTATTATATCGACCCTACTCGTGGGAACAATATGAATTCCAAACAAGAAACAATATCACAACCACAACAGAAATTACTTAAACAACAAGTACTTCATCAAAGCTACTTCTCTAGGCAAAGATCATCATCCCTCTCTGATATAAGCAGAGGACAGTCAACAACTTCAAAAAAACAACCTGAATCAGACCTGTTGCCTGTTGAAACTACAGCAATAAAAGATATCTCTCAACATCCTGCCCCACCCATATGGCAACATGTACCACTTCATCGTGGCAATAAGAAGAGGAAAATGTACGATTCTCCACCACCGTCTAATGGAATTGTAAATAAGAACCGGTTTAGCAACTTACCGCTTGATCCAAATGATGACATTGCCCTTTCAAAAACTCAGAAACTCAACAAACCACCACCAATAGTTCTGAGTGGTATAGAAGACGTCAACGAGTTAATAAAACTAATTGAAACTGTTAGCCAAAAAGATAATTATAAGCTCAAAATGATTACCAAAAATATCCTTCACGTGCTAATGAAAACTCCAGAAGAATATAAGAAAATTATCAATCTCCTCAGAGATAACGGGCTTATAGGGTATACTTTTATGCCTAAGGACTCCAAATGCTACCGAATTGTCATTAAGAACTTGCATCACCTCACACCTTATGAAGCTATTGTTGAGGCAGTTCAAGCGACCAACAACAAAGTCAGAGGTGAAATAATTAATGCACGATACGGCCCCTAAAAGAAACCGACTTCAACGTTCTTCGTCAATATCGAGCCTAGCATTAACAATCCTGACGTTAAAAACATTGCATTTATCGCACAGCAAAAAATTAAGATTGATGATCCCCGGAAATCAAAGTTCATTGTACAATGCCAACGCTGTCAACAATATGGTCATACCAAAAATAACTGCATGAGACCATTAAGATGCGTGAAATGCGGTGAAGACCATAAAACCTCAGAGTGCAAAAAGAATAGGACAACTCCAGCCAAGTGTGCTTTATGCTGCTGCGACCACCCTGCTAATTATAAAGGATGCCAAATATACAAAGAAATACTAGCTCGAAGGACCAAGAATCTCGCCTCTCGCGCTAGACTACCCTCTCAAACACCTGTTATCAACATACCAACTACCACCAACTTTGACACTAAGGGTCATAGTAACACCCACAAAACATCTTATGCCGATATTGCCAAAGGTAGGCAACCAACAACACAGCAATCTACTCACCAACAATCTAATAAATTAGAAGATATACTTGCCAAACAAAGTGAGAAAATGGATCTCTTAATTCAACAAATAGGCTCCCTACTGGGACTTATAACTACCCTGATATCTAATCTGACAAAATGACTTCTCTACACATCGCCACGTGGAACATAAACGGACTTGCTCCCAACACTAAAGAACTTGAGATGTTTTTGAGAACCAATAAGCTTGACGCCTGCCTTATATCAGAATCTCACACTACATCAAGATCACGCATATGCATTCGTGGATTCTGCGTTTACACAACTTCACACCCCGAAGGGGGAGCTCATGGTGGTGCGGCAATAGTAATTAAGGAGAACATTAAGCATTGCCTACTCGAGTCTTGGGAAACCAAGTACCTGCAAGCTACAACTGTACGGATCGATGATCGTGCCGGACCCCTCATCCTCTCAGCAATATACTGTCCACCGCGTCACACCATTAAGGAGAATATGTTTACGGAGTTTTTCAAAGCTTTAGGAAACCGATTCATAGCCGGTGGTGATTGGAACGCTAAGCACACACATTGGGGATCTAGGTTAACAACTACGAGAGGTAGAGAATTAAAATGTAGTACTGAGATCAACAATCTAGCGACCATTTCAACCGGAGAACCTACATATTGGCCTACAGACACCGAGAGAACTCCTGATCTTATAGACTTTTTTATCACAAAAGGCATTTGTCATCAAAATCTCCTAATCGAGTCAAACCTAAATGGATCTTCTGATCACACACCAATACTTCTTACTGTAAGCCCTATTGCGATACCCCGTGATACCCATAGCTCCTATCTAACTAACGCTAAAACCTATTGGAATGGTTTCCGAGAATATCTCGACGAAAATATCACTCTCAAACTTCCGTTAAAAACTGCTGAAGATGTAGACGATGCATGTCTATACATTACAAACCTGATCCAAGTGGCAAAGAGGACAAGCACACCCACACTGAAGCATTCATTTGCGAATACACCGCTCCCGTTTGAAATCCGTCAAAAAATTTATGAAAAACGCCGCCTTTGTAGAGTTTGGCAACTTTCCCGAAACAGCGAAGACAAAACGCGACTGAACAAAGCAATAAAAGAGCTAAAGATTCTTCTTGCTGATGTCACTAACGCTGCAGTTAAACAAAGACTGGAAAAGATGTCACCCAATTGCCATGGGACCCATTCTTTATGGAAATCTACCAGGAATATGCCACAGCCCCAATAATGTTCACCGCCAATCTGGAATGTATTATGTTTTACTACCATGCCAAATTTCAAGAATAAAGCTTATAGTAACAGACATTATGAAACAAGATATTTTAACTATTTAACATTTTCTTTCACTGTTTATTATAAAATTACACCAACAATGTGGAAATCATTGGGAGATTTTTTTTTCAGAACAGCCGAACACGACTGACTTATAGCGCACTTCAGCGCTTTAAGGTTATGTGTACATCGTAAGTCCTACAAATGGAAATTGAATATGCTGATAACATTGTACAATGGAATTAACTAAGGTAACACCCAGATGACGCCAAACAATAGACGGCGTTGTATTATTTATCATTTCAAAAATTAGTTTTTGGATAATTTAAACGGAAATTATTCATTCCTATTATTTTATTTCCCATTACTATTAGTTTTTTCACGGTATAAATAGTATAGTTCATCAAAAATCTATGAAATTTACCTTTCCACCCAGCACCTGGTATTGGTTATGTAATATTATATTATATAAATACTAGTTTTCATGGAAAATAACATCCAATTCTGTAAACTACATAAAATGAAGGAAGGAAAAATTAAAACTTAAATGTTCACCAATTTCTCAACTGTGGCAAAACTTTATAAATCAATTAGTATTATTCTTCGAATTCGAAATCTATTGTTAAAAATGGCATCTTCAACATTTACTTTTATGTTATTACTGTTGAAAAAGTGGAAAAAATATCACTGCTGCATACTTTATCCCGTAAGGATTTAGTCTTTGCGTTTAATTCACCTGCCACTTATTCACATCTATGATATCGTTGAAATACTTACATGGAACAGTAGATGGCATGTATTTTCTGTACTCGAAAAATACATAAATTTGTAGTTGATTTAAATTATTATTAAAAAGTTGCAAAGTACGTAATTAAAACATTAATACGGATTACCCAAATTATTCTAATTTAAAAATAATTAAAATTACATTAACTTTCATTGGGCAACCTGTAGGTAAAAATTTATTCATCAATTCACAATTTGATAAAAATCCTTTAATCTTCATAAAAATCTTATAAAACTTATTTTATAACCTACAAATACACTATATTATAATTAAAGGTATGGCTGAGCTCGAGCAACTCACATCCGACAAGGTTAACCCGACGTAAAAATATAAAATAATAAAAAAAATGTAAATGACCTCCAGAAATTTCCGTTTCCTTTAGACACAGATTTATCAATAAATTTTCCATCCTTAAAACATTTCTAGAAATTTTCTTTACTTATATTTAATTACGGTATCAAATTTACGCATATCAAACTAATCAATTCAAGTTGGTCGAACTCCAACGTCAGTTTTCATCTAGCTATCTATTTTTATCATCGTACTGTATTTCATTGAAATTGACAGACGTCAATTTAAATTTCAGAGATAAAAACGGTCAAAGTAAAGTTTTACATGTAGACGGAAAAGTATTATTTAAAATATAAGACAGACAAATAATATCGCAAATTAAACAAATGTTGAATTTATTCATACTGGAACGGCTGCTTATTTTTATAGAGTCCCAAAACAGAAATTATTTGGTAAGCACTTGCGTAAGAAAGGTTTGCATTGCATGAAAAATATTTTAACAATTTATCAATTAAATGTAACATAATGGCTTTGTCTAAAATTATGCCACGCAGTATATGATTCTTTTTCAGTGCAGAAAACCATATAAATAGTAAGAGACAGACTATGTTTATAGACGGCTACAATATTGATAGACTTTTCCACCCAATTCAATGACGACACTGCTTTTACCTAATAACTGAAGTAAAATTAGAAGTTTACAAAATAGTACATGTAAATAATATTTTAAATGTTGTTGTAAAACTTTTAGCCTAAACTTTATCATTTTCGTTAACTTGTAAAATGGTTGGACAATAATCCTATTATTAAGAGTACTTTAATTGGATGAAGGGTAAACAAATATAAAACAGGAAGTGATAGTGGATTTGTTTAGGTATTTCGTATCAAATTCTTAACCTTAATTGTGCATCTATTTTCTTTATATTCGGGTTTAGACTATTTTATGCCGCAAATTCTTGTCTTCCTATAATCTAACTTTGAATTTCAAAAAATTAAAGAAAATATCGTTATTCGGTTAGTAAGCAACTGATTAAAAATATTATTATTGAGTTGTATAAAAATGTATTGAATTGTATAAAAACTGATTAAAAATATTATTATTGAATTGTATGAAAGTGTATTGATATTTGCAAATTCTTTAATCACAAAAAAGTTTTTAGTGCATAAATATCAAAACTTATTCTCTCTGATTATTAGTTATTTAACGAAATTTAAGTCACCTTGTAGATTGTTTATGAAATCTTAATAGGTATTAAAATTATAACTATAGCATTTTTTGACTTAATGACCAAATAATACAGTTCCGTGTAACGTGTTTCCGTGAACGGTTAACGAAATTTTAATGGTTTAAGGATAATTCTTCAAATCTTTCGCTTAATTCATATACCATCAGTCAACGACGGAAAATCATTGAGAGATTCTCAACAAATAAGTACGTTTGGTAGTGAAAATAAAATGAAACTCGCATTATTTGTTATTATAAAATTTATTTAATAATTCTAAATGAACAAATATTTGCGTTCTCATGGATGTAGTGATATTCTAAGGTAATATTCTTTTAAGTATTTTTTGAATTTTCATTTAATATTGAATTAACGTATGAAATATAGAATTAACGCATTCTGCATATATTCATCATGTATATCACATATGCATCATATTTATATATATATATATATATATATATATACATATATATATACACACACACGTATATATATATATATATATATATATATATATATATTTATATACTTTTTTTTTAAGGAACGCTCTGATGTTTTGAAGAAGAGATAATAATCATTTAAGGAAAAGAGGAAAAGTGTTGTCTTAACGTTTTTTGTAACATCGATCAAGATAATATTATTTTACTCGTTACTAAAATTTCCTTTTAATAAAAAGGAAACAACTGAAATACTTGTTTGGAATTATTTATTAACTACAAATAATTGCAAACAATTATTTCAGTTGTTTCCTTTTCAGTCATTACAACTATGGATAAAATTGTACTGATTTCGGCCGTTTTATTTAATACTTCACGGTTATTAATATTTAGATGCATTTTGTTAAATAATATAATTAAAAGACGTGCCATAAATTTTGTTTCAATTAATCATTAAATTTAATTGAAAGACAAAAGCATACACATTTAAACCGAATCTCAATAGCGCAAGCATTGATGGTACGCATTACTGTGCAAAACTCAATTCGGTTAAATGTTATAATAAATATGCGCGTGTTTGAATTGTACTTATTCTTTGCATTTTCCCTTTGATTACAGTCAAGCGGAAATCTTCATCCTTGGAATTCTGTTTGACATGTGTACTCTTGTTTCAATACGTAATTATATGCATGTGCTCTAGTTCCGCTTATAAAGATTGAACGTCGGAAGTGGTAATTCGATTAATCCCATTTGAATACAAACGTGTATTAGATTGACTTTGTTAATCGAATAGATCACTTTAAGTGCATCTGTCGCGGAGGATGTAGTAGCTACGGCGCTAAATGTCTACTCACTTTAATGATAATACTCACTAAATTGTTGTAAGGTCATAAATGATACGTATCCAAGTAAATAGTTTGATTTTATCCAAGAAAAATTAATGTCAACATTTAATAAAGCATATGAATAAAAATGGTTTTGAGACAACACAGTACAATAAAATAAGGAAAGTTGATTTATCGCGTAATATTAATTCTAAAATTCTCGCAATAATATAATATTTTTAAAATCGATCAATATTTTGGCTTAATTTTTTTAATATAAAAAAATAATCGCAAAGTTTTCTTTTTAAATTTGCTTTTACGGCATAAACAACAAACGGGGTATTTTTAGAAGAAAATGTATATAATTGGAAAAGAAACTAATTATAAGATTAGGTTTTACAGATTAGGATCAATTAAAGAATTTCAATAAATAATTTTTAGGTAGTTACATGTTATTCACTTATATGTTTATTACTTAATCACATCTTTGAAATAAAAAAAAATGCATTAATATAAATAAATTAGATATCAATATTATATAAATATATGGATACTAATATTCATCAAGATACATTAACATTGTAGGCTTAGAAAACGTTGATGTACAATCCAACGAAATTATTATTGCAGAAAAAATAAAAATTCAGAAAATTTGCACTGAAACGAGTGGCCTTTTATTAAAATGAAAATACAAATTAATATTGCATAAAGTGACTACTTTTTTAAGCCCTAAAGTCTTAAAGTAAAGTTTTCTGACATCTTGAATGATAAAATTAAAATGGAAGAAAAAACTTGAAACGATTATCACTTGGGAAAAATATCATTACTTGTGCAAATCTTTAAAAAAATGTCTGTTTTTAATTTATTCCTTAATTATATTGCGAGATAAATGGCAAACCTTAGTACTATATATATATAGATCTCAAAAAGTCTCTGTCAGAATAAAAAAAAATTGGAACGCTTGAATCTAAGTCTAATGATAAACAATATTAGCATATGATACATTATTTAATTTACCTTTAATAATTTACAATTTTTAAAAATAACATTTTGTTACATTTTTCTAATTTGGACAAATAGCCATTGACAAAATTCGGTGTGACAATTCTGTTACTAGGATTAGTCAATAATTTCTATGTATTTATCATCATTATCACTTAGCTTTAAAAAAATATAGGGATAGAGTCAAAATGAGTACGTAAGAGACCAGTTCAGGGGTAAAGAAAATTTAATTAAAACATTAAGATTTTATTGAAATAATTAATTAAGTATTAAGCCTTTTAAAGTTATAATAAAGTTTGTCGATTTTTTTAATCCTACTAGTTTTACTATATATTTTATCTACCAACCTTACTAACCTTATTTCCTAAATTATAAAGCCCTTTTAAACGAAATATATTAACTTCCTCGTGTTTTGCTTTAGACTTAATAGTATTTGATAATATTTATACACTTGCTTGTTATCACATATTATACATTCATTATCATTATATTACGGAGACGAAAGAGATTTAGAAACTTATAAGGATACCGTGAGTTCAATAGAAAGATAAAAATATAATACAATAAGATGAAGATATTTTCAATTATTTCTTTGTGATGTAATTTTAAAATAAAACCCATGCCAATGACAATTTTGTTTTCCTAAACTCTTATGAATTTAGTAGAGATTGACACAAATATTAAGTACAAATGTATGGAATGTAGCAGTGGCGGTCGGTCAATCAAAATTATGGGAGGGCACCATCTATGGTCTCAATGATAATTAAACAACGTAAGCTCATTCCATGTAAAACCCTGGATGTAATAACATGTAAAAATTTGAGCCTCCTACTTTGAGAACAAGTACATAATAAAACGATTTTATTTGTTTCGCACCTTCATTCGTGTTTGAAAATGGGCACCAAACAACAGTAAATGGCGCCGTTTTTTCTATTATTGACAGGCGCCGATATAATCGACATTTTAAGTGAATTATATCCCAAATTAAACAAAAATATGATCAATTTTCAGTGAAATAGATGTCCGAAAACTATCTAATTGCAATGTTATCATTCAAATATTGTTTTCACAAATAACATATTTCATTTATCGTAACTTAAACAGAAGCATTTTTTTATTTCCTTGTTTAGATGTTTGAGATCAGTAACTTTATATCAGAACTAAAATAAATTAAACAAGGAAAATAAGAAAGTTTTAACTTGGATTCAACCACAAAAGTTGTTTGTCGTAAACATTAAAACGATGTGTAAAACTTATATTTCACTGAACAATTTTACACTATAAAACGGATCGAGGAGGCCTTAATTTTTTTTAAATCACTTTCTTATAAAACAACAATAATTCATCGCTTTTAATATTTTAAACCGAATTCATTAAGTATTTTTTTTAATAAATGGCCACAATATATATATATATATATATATATATATATATATATATATATTTACATATATTATTAGGACGAGCGTGCATGTGAGTTGTGCAGAAGGAAACGAGACAGACTGCATTTTGCACATTGTATTTTGCACACCTTGCTGTGTGACTATTCGGAAATCGTCATCGTTAAATATGTGCTCGAAATAGTTCCATAATTTTTTATTTAGCGTCGATTACATTTAATTTAATTAACTTAAACATTTAAGGATACACGTTTTTACATAATATAATTTCAATAGAAAATATTTAGCATTGTAAATAAATGTTGATATCATATTAATAATTTTTAGATATAGTAAAACACATTCGAAAAAAGAGCTTCTTTTACACCTGTTTTATTTAATTTTGTAATGAAATGTACCTGGATTTAGCTGTTCATCAGTGGTACAATTTTTTAAATATTGTACATAGAATACCTGGGCAATGTTTCAGGTAACTGTATAAAGAACAACATACGATACAACACGTAACATATCCACATATGCGTACGCTGTTCATTACGTAATTTGTCATCGTTTACAACGTTTGCGTTTGTTTTAATAGGTATCTTTGTGTCGTGATTTTCACATTTCCACAACATAAAACTGATAATTTATTTTGATTTCTACTATGTCGATAACGGAACGTGCTAATATATTAGTCATATCACTATCTTTCGGCTCATTGTCAATCAATTTTGACTTAATGACATCGGTCACTATGTGTAGGCTAGAATGTTCGATGGCCATTTTCAAGGGCATATATTTTTCAAATAATCCAGCCAGCATGATGGATCCAATCCACTCATCATTAATGCCAAAAACTTTTGACCCACTTCAACGATCTATGTTACATACGACGTCGTCGATGTGCAGTTTTCTAGGCGAATAGATATAAGATTTTACTGGAATAATTTTTCTAGTAAATCCTGTGTAATCGAATAGTGCTCTAAGTTTTCCCACAATTCCTTCGTTGTACAGGCATTTTTCAATGTCGACGGATCGATAATTAAAATCAATTCCGCTTTTGTTTTTGCATTGCCTGCAGCTTCTATGGTAGTTCCCGTCCCTAGTTTTATACATTGCACCATACCCTACAAAACTAGAAAATTTTCTGCTGCGCAAGACGAGTCACTGTAGTTTTCGCGACCTTTTAACTTAGGTACACTAATTAAATAACTCGAACTAGTACCAGGCATAACTTAATCGAAGTGTACAAAGCCATGCACCATTTTATTATTTCACCGCAATATCCAATCGCGAAATACAAATATATTATCCATCAAACTGATAATACTGACAAGTAAATAGATGATTCACGCATAATTTGAGCAACATGGGACTGGGTTTGTAACCTAAAATAAAACAATGTGTTTTCACTTTTAATCAACGGAAGCGACTGACTTACTTTATTCAAACTTTATACACAATAGTCATAAAGGGCACTACTGGTTACTTATATATTTTGTCCGGATACATTTTTATAACAACTTAATTGTTTTTTTTTAAATTTGAACGCCTTTTAACCATATTTATGCAATACTTATCAATGATTACACTTTTATTTAATTTTGTTCCTTTCCACCACTCAAATCCCAAAGAGTAACTTGGAAAAAAATATACAAATAAACGTTTAATCTGTTCTAGTAAAATATTACCCTATGCGTTTGATCGGGATGAGGCTTTTCTCTTGATAACAAATTTGGGCATTTCCAAAGCCCTAAGAGTCTAAAAATGTGGAAAATAAAATATGTGACTACAAATTGTCTTGAGTTCGACACCAAATCATTTTAGAGTCTTTATAAAACCTTTTGAAAAGAAAATGCAGACTGCAGATTATGTAGTAAGGACTGCTTTTGTTCTTCATAATTATTTCAGAGAAAAATGTTTTCAAGAATTTTTAATCAGGTTTTTGAATGCACAAATCAATTAATTTACTTACAACAAGAACGAAATAGATCTACTGATTATGATGTTAATTTGAGAAACAATTTTAAATATTATTCCGGCTTAGCAAAGTTGGATCAGTATCATAGCTAACGCTGAGTGTACAAAGAGGCCAGTATAATCATTTACATGTAAGTCCAAAGTAGGGTAAACTTAACATTTTTTTATTACTACTTATTTGTTTAAATTTTAATTAGTTAATCTTGGAAATGTGATAAATTACGCAAAGAATATTTATTTTAGTTAAATCATAGATTTGTGAGAAGAAGCTCACGTTGTATTATTAGTAGATGCCAACAATTTTTTATGTAGGTGATTGCTCTAAGTTCTTTGAACCCGAAGTAAGTTGAACATATTAGTCTATTGCGTTAAGCAAGTACCAGAAATTATTCAATAGTGATACAAAAATATATAAACTAATATTATTTGACTAGTACATTTAATAACAAAGTAATAGTGTTGTATATATAACACAACTTTACATTTTGTAATCACCGATAAAATTATTTAAACAATAAATAAATTGCATAGTAATACAATGCGTAGTATAATAATTTATACTTTTTTACACATAAATAAGAAGATTTTAAATATACGTGACCAATTTTTTAACCGTACATTTATAAAATTTTAAATTGGAATAGAGTTTTGATTCTATTAAATTCAATATTCATGGAGTCCTAGTAATCATATCGATTGAATGCGTGCTATCGGATAAAAATATATCAATAACCGTCGATCGTCATACCGATGCACCAGCCTAATAACTACAATCACGCGCCATAAACGTTGATGAACGTAGCTGCATAATTTTGTCAAATATATTTCAAAAACATATTTTTTTGAATTTATTTTTTAGATCCAAAGAGTAAAATAAAGCTAATAATTATATTACTAGTAAAAAGGTGGATCCATATAAATTCACTAGTTGAAGATGTGACTAGGAAAGTTGGGAAGAAACGGGAAATTGGAAACTCGGATTCTAGTTTCATTCATTACATGAAAACAAATAATGCACACATGAAACAATTTCATTGCTGTTAAGTTAAATGCAGCTTTAATATCTGTACCTAAGTACCATTTCTAATACGAAAACGGTTCGGACAAGTCTATATTACGCGATGAGGATAATTTACATTATATCCATGAATCTATTAATTTTACTATTATGAGATTGATTTATAAATATGCATTAATTTTATTTATTTTTCAATTAATAACGCCGACCTAGAACAAAACTAAGTAGCACCAGGTTCTAACGGTTAATACTGAAACAGTGTGTTATATCAATAAATCACGATAAGATAAATTCATGTCGAAATAATCTCAAGTGAATTTCGAAGAATTTAAAAGTGGAAATTAATCTAACTGATTTTGGTAAAAGCATAGTAGGTAAGATGTATGTATATTTTAAAGGGATTAAAATTAATCAATTTATTAAGCAGATTTAATAAACAAATTCACATTGTCGATCAATTCATTTCGTGAAGGAAATTTAAAAAAAGAAATATTTGATCGTTTTTTAAATATATCCGGCTTACTCTTTATGATCTGTAGAAAATTCACTTTTGTAACAAATTTTACTTTACAGCTGATGAAGGATTAAATTGAACCAAAGCATTGACTTAATTACACTATTAAAAATACGTACCTATTAAATGTTTCATAATACAAACACGCGATGAACAGGTTTACTTGCATATTGCGGCAGGCATAATTAATACTAACGGGGTGCGTAATAAAGGGGCTCTGCAAGGTCGTACGTATCTATACGAACGGCCGTATACGTTCTAATTATTTCATATCTAACCTTAATCTGTTCCATATTACGTATGTAATATTAGCATGTTCAAATCCACATTCAGCATTAATCGTGTTGTGAATAAATATATTGGCTCTTTGACTTAGTGTTCTAGAATGTTAATATGGAAGCAAATATGAATTCCGTAACCAATATTAACAAATAAGAACTGTGTTTCGATTATTGATATGTGATTAAACAATAATCGGAACTGAATAAAGACTTGTATCGTATTATGAAGAAGCACACCGAAATAGTACCAGATAGTATCTTTGTATAAAACCTATAATAATTTATTATATTTATGTATTATTCAAGAGTATCATCGCATGATCGTATTCACAAATGCAAACTTTGATTTGAAAGTATTAGTACGTATATCCACCTAAACTTAAGAATCTTAGTCACTATGTTTCATTATGGTTTGTATTTGTTTTCCCCCATAAATCTGATGACTCCATATTATATCGTTAGAAATCACATTTCGGCTGTATTTAGGTCATTACAAACACCCGGACTTTAATTATTTCAAAGATTTATAGTGAAGTCATTAAATTTTACAGTCATCTACATTGCTTACATTACAACAACAATATGCACTGTAATTAAGTTTTCAAATACTTTTTTACTCGTACCTTATTATTTAGATGTCTTCATATTTGAATGATGATGGTACATCTAGAATTATTCAGATAATACACTCTCGTCGCCGTAACTTTTTTACTTCAGGGAAGGAGCTGCTCGTGCGTACGAAGTTTCTTCTGTAAATTGCATTTCGCAATTGGTCGTGGAATATGAATTAGAGAAAAGAGCTATGTTTACTTTCTAACCGGGATATAAGGAGAATTTAAGGGAATATTAGAAGAAAAGTCAACCATATGAATAAAATACTGTTTACTAAACTATCTTTAGAGAAACTACTCTCATTCAATCATCGTTAGGATTCAAATTTAACCGACTATTCTGGTAGTTACCTTAGCTTTTTAACGTTTATTTATCTTTAATTAAATCTATAAATTACTCTGTTAAAATTAACAATTGTTCAATATGTGACACCTCCTCTATTTCAAGAAAGATAGGTTTGAAGACGAAAAAAATTGTAATGGCACTTTTTATTTCAGTCATCACATGAACTGCAAAGAAAATGAATAACTTATATAATTTGTAAGGTTTAAATTTACAAGTGGACAAGTAAAGACTTTTGAACAAAATATGTGTACAAATCTGCATGTAAATATTACTGGCTGATAGCAATATATATAAGCATTTCAGAAAGGAAGTGTATCGTTAATTTTTATCATTTTAACACCATTACTTTTGTATCCATCATATTTGTCGGACAATTGACGTAACGATATATTTATTACAGTTGAAGTAAAAATATTAAAGTTGATGAACGATTTAATATGGCGCGAAAATATTTAGGATGGCTAATAAGGTACACAGATTTTTATTAACGATAATCATTTATATTGACCCTAAAATGGTTTGTTCGAGTAATTCAATACACCTTCAAAAACATTCATGAAGCACATAGTATCGATAGTATCACCATATTACGTAGCGCTTTCTGTAGTCACAATAGGTCTGTGGGACAATTTACGGAAGCAAATGGAATATTAAAAATGTTATCAAACACATGTTTGGAAAAATTAAATTAAATTTATTAAAAATTCTACTAAAGATTTGACTGTGAATTTAGCATGTCATAAACATTCAGCAAAATAAAGTGTTGATTAATAAAATAAGAGTTATTTCTACAAAAAATGTATTAAATTAAAATAATACATCCCTGAATTTAAAACAAAATCCAAAGACAGCTTAAGAAAAGTTGAAACCACCCTAAATAGTATTTTTTGCATACAACTAAAAATACTACCAAAAATATCGAGGAAAGTTCAAATAACAATTTCAGAATTAAATTAAAATGGACCCAAAGAAAATGTGCAATGTATATAAGGAAACAATTCTCTGAACACACTGAATGCAAAAGCTGCAGGATAACAATACAAACATTCTATGTAAGAATTTTTTGCAATAAATGAAATCTGTATTTATCATTATAATTTTTGAGAAGGAGTGTTATAAAAACTAATAATGAATATTTCAAAACATAAAATATAGAAAAATAATACTTGAACAACGTTTGTAATGTATTTTTTAGCAACATTGTTCTATTTAATATCAGCGTCTTTTCTTTATTTATTTTTATCAATTTGCGCTATTTATAACTACATTAAAGAAAAAAGTTGTTTTTGTCTTATTTATTGTAAAATTATGCAATATTATTTAGTATTATGTTTTCATTTAAAATCATTATTAATAGAACATTTATAAAAAGGAATAATGTACGCAGTGAATATCGTCAATACCGCCCGCAAATTTAACACTATACATATCAATGGAAGTTTGTACAAATTCGAGGACTTGGCAAACCAGCAGGAGAAGTTCTTTCCGTGGACTAATTAACTCACTTCTACTAGCTGGTAAACTATTGGAAAAATTTATCTTAAATCGACTGTTTCCAAATCCACTAACTAAATAATACCTATAATACATTACATGAAGATCAGTTCGGCTTTAATCAATATCGTGACACCATTGAGTAATTGCACAGGCTGACAAACACTATCAATCACACGCTCGTAAATAAATCGCGTTGTTCAACAATCTTTTCGAATATTGGTGAAACCTTCAAACAATTCTAACTGATAATAGTATCTCTTACTATAGAAAAGAAAATAATAGGAGAAAAAATTAAGTTCGACATTCCTTTAAATGTCAATATTGGCACGTCCGCAGATGATATCCAAAAAAATTCAGATAATAAACCTGCAAAAATATCTGACTTAAATAGAAGTGGGTAAAGTAATGGATAATAAAAGCAAACCGAAATAAATCCATTCATGTTATATTTAAACCCTGGAAAGGTTATCTAATCATCCTGAAAGGCGAAAAATATGGCAGGATAAAAACTAAAAAATGTCTTGTAATGCATCTGGACATACGACTGACATGGCGGAAATACATCTGGATTAAACGTAAATAGCACAACTCAAAGCTAAGTAGCACGAAATGGCTGATCGCTAATAAATATTGGCAATCAAGTGTATACAAAATGGCACTGTGCAAAACTATACTCAAACCAATTTGGATTTACGCAAAATACCTTTGAGAGATCTTACGGATATTACAAATTGTATGTACAAACACTGTAAGTTCTCCCCATTCGTTGTCTCTGATTATTGTTTTATTAAACGTTATTGATATTTCTTTAAACTACATACAGTTTAGCATGTAGTTTAAATAATTATATACATAGAATCATTTATCTGTTTAGTCGTCATAAAAAAATCGGACGTTTGTAAAAATTATCGTGATAGAAGCAATAATTAAAAGGATTTTTTTTCTTGGCAAAGGATATTTTCATCTTTGACGAAATCTTCACATTTATTCTCCAATTAATGCTTTGATTTTAAAAATCATCGATTCCTTGTAGTTTACCAAATGGTTACCATAAAGAGTTAAGTTAAAAATAAAGAAAAGAAAATAAAACTTCAATTACGATCATCCTGCTCGTGATGCGATGAAGTAAATACGGGAACACATTTTCAAGCAATGACTAAAATGACATAAAAAAATGACTGTTTAGATGAGTTAAAAATCACTCTCAAAAATTGTCCAATTACACACATAGGTATATAAAAAGGAATAATTTCACCACATTTTTATTGTTATTTAAAAAACGCGTCGAGCGATTTGTCTAAAAAATTAAATCAATATAAAATTATGTTTTATTAACATTTTGAAAAAATATTTACGGTTTAGTTTTGGTAAAAGTTCTCAAAAAAGTATAATTAACGCCACAGGAAAAGTGTACCAATTTCAACACAGTTATATTTTTTAAATGCATCGAGCGATTTGTTTAAAAAACCAAGTAATATTTACAAGACATATTATAATTTAAAAAAAAAAGAAAAATTATTTTCCGTTCAGTTTTCATAAAATCGAAAATGAAATTCATTTCAAAACTCGAAACTAACACTTTTACATTCAGAATACAGTGCTGCACCACTGCGCCAAATACTCCCTTGGGAAATAAAGGTATACGTGCTGCGGACTTTTTCAGTATTGTTCAAATAAAGTAAGATATTGACAATTTGATTTTTCTTGATATGTGCAATTCATATGCTATCCGGATGTCAACTTCCAAATACCAAAATAATATGATCACAATCGAATAAATAGGCAACAAAAACGTTTCCATTTTTAAAATTCATACAATAATTGTAAAAAAGTTCTACATTTGACTACGGTGAAAATAAACTGAAAAACATTACTTTTCACGTTTTAAAGTGAAATGTCTATATTAAGTCTTATCTCCGTCATTAGCTTTAAATTGGAAGATAAGTCGTAATTTAAGACTTTTATCAATTGTCTAGTTAAAATTCATTTTAAATTAAACGAGAAGTAATCATCACGTGCTGCGAGTTGAATGGCTCGGAAATTTAATAAATTGTTAGGGGATTTGTCTCAGGTTAAAGTTTCAAGGCTTTGTTAAGTTGATTTATGTATTCAAATAAGCTTTGCCTTTAGATTAATTAACACTTTCAGTTTGAATTAATTGGAAACTGATTTTGCCCCCGTCCTTTAATTTTGTGTAAATAATTTTCTTTTGTTTACTGCCCTTCAGATTAAATTCGATGCCTATGCTAACACCCCTTATGTTTATGCTTACTAGAGCAAGTAGTTAGTTTATTTTTATGAAGAAGGCATATTTGTAATCTCTCAGGTCTTGCACCTGACCCGAGAGATTACAAAAAGTATACGGATTAATTAAAGATGATTCTTGTCCTAGTCGACTAAGAACTATATATTCAAAGTTAAGCGTTCGAGAACTGACTAAGAGAATTGGCTGGCCGAAGAGGCTAAAATGTAGCATTACTTCAGAAATAATATTTTAATTAGTACAAGATGTCGACGAATAGCGTTAATGAGTTCGTGATAAGAGTCATAGCGCGAGGTTCGTGTAGTGTACATATTAAATAAATATTTTGTACTTTCCCAAAAAAACATTTATCAAATGAAGATTATTTTAATGATAATATAAGATTAAGATGTTATAACCCACCTAAATTATTATTTAAATGTTTTTGTATATGCATACTTACATTTATGTTTTTGTCTAGGATATTTATCTCTACGATCCATAATAAAACTCTATTCACATTCCTATTAAACTTTATTTCCGGATGAGATGTGCCCCATATTTAATTTTATGACAGCTGCTACAAATAATGAACTTCATAAAGATCAACCGAGTAGTCGAGGCGTGAAATGAGACTAGCAAACAGACCCTTTTACCATATTAGTTAGGATGAATATAAAAAATAGTCGATTTGTTAATTAAAGTTAAATGTAAGGATTATAAATAAAACTTAAAACAATAATTTTCCAGCCTAAAAGACTTAATTAATTTATTAAGGCAGGGAATGAATTTATTGATTTCAAGTCGAAACATGATTGAGTTTCAGAAAAGTTAATACTATGACATTTTAGATTTTTCCAAAAATGATGCTACAGTTAAAATAATATTCACAAAAGTGAAATCTGTAAATAAATTCTGAATGAAATAATATTAAATAAAGGCATCAAATAGAAATTCAGTAATTTTTTAGTAAATAGGATAAGTAAAATTAATATTGAATATATTTGGCGTTAATTTTGTAGAAATTCATTATTCACAATTGAATGAAACTACGTGATGTAATATTATTTCTACTTTCTTTAATTTCTTTACCTTTGCTAATATCCCACCTGAATATGTTATAACACAACGAAACCTAGGTTGTGGTAAAGAAATGAAAGAAAGTAGAAATAATACTACATCACGTAGTTTCATTTAATTGTGAAAATTAATATTATAAAAATATTTTGCGTGATTGACGACTTTTAGATATGGTTGATGTCTCGTTTTTTGTCTAAAATGTCTAACGCAGACCGTGCTTCAGCTTTAATTTAATTTCGTAGAAATTCATTATTCACAATTAAATGATACTACAACATGTTCAGGGGGTATTGTAATACAACGAAATCTAGGTCGTGGTAAAGAACTTATTGAAAGTAGAAATAATACTACATCACGTAGTTTCATTTAATTGTGAATAATGAATTTCTCCAAAACGAACGCCAAATATATTCAATATGACTATCCCTTCGATTTCCAGTGTTGGCGATTAATTGTATACATCAAAGATTGTGATTCTCTATTTATGGTGCAATCAGTAGTTTAGACCGTTTGAAAGTACCATATTTCTTTTATTATAAATATTAACAGTTTAAATAAAATTTATGTTATTTAACTTGCCAACCATTTTCATTTTCAGTTATCTGTGCTAAATTAATGCAATATTAAGCAATTGGTATTTGTGTGTTAATTTTTTCCGCATATAACTTCTATTATTAAAAAGAACGATCTCGAAATTTTACCGTGACCAAAGAAATGACCGATTGTGAACTTGTGATATCCTTTTGAACGATACTTAAAAATATGAATATATAACATAGTTGAATTTGTCACGACGAATGAAAAAAATATACGAGGGGCGGCCTTACCTAAATTGGTCGACCGATAACTTTGGCTTATTGAATACTTCTGTAAGATGTTTTCGTAAATAAATTCCGTGATCTATTTAACTTGGCCCACAAAAGATGTTGGACAAAGGAATTTAGTAATGTTTTTTTGTTGAAGAGAAAATAATGAACGGTTAGCTTTTCGAACCCAGTTTAAAAAGGAATGTTTAGAATTTCTGTATTATTTTCTTTAAGCTTTGAGTTGATGATGCACTCATACTAAATTTTCAATATTTATTCTTATCATTAGCTGATAGAAAATTTCCTAACACTTTAAAAAATATTCCATTCGGAAGGCTGTCTTTAGTAAACTATGCAACTTATCAAGACTGTAGTATAAACACAAGAAAATGAGTTGTATGCCTTTAATAGAAATTTAACTCTTTCATAAAACGCACGTTTTAATGTAAGCGTAAGATTCGAATTAAATAATTTCCAACAAAGACATGCCATTTCAGTAAGTAATCATATATACTATATTTTTGCTGAACTTGTTAGAGTTTTATTTTATCACGGTTGTCCTAAAATTCGAATGTACATACAGCACATGCTTGCACGCGTGCCTATGAAATTATCATTTTTTTTATTTGTTATATCAACACGGGCACCGTAAGAAGCGGACAATGGCCATATCGTATTTCTACAGCAGCTATTTTGAAGCTAACCAGTGAACAAAGAACTTACTAATGATAAATTGTTGAGTATAGACAGAAATTAAATGGTATGATGGGCAATTGCTTGCTTGCTTCTTGGTTATTTTGATAGATCAAGAAGATTCAGCCAAATCGTTAGCGTCATTTCCGTAAAAATCTAACCCTGTGAGGTTTACATTAATAAAGTGGCTTTATTTTTAACTATAACCTTGCTTTATTTCTAATAATCATTTCACATTTTTTTCATACAATTTTCTTATGAGAAATTATGATTTACCCCAAAGTGAAAGAGTGGAATTTTTTCATATTATACGAAACAAATATTTTACAAAATGAAACTTTCGATGCTCTCTCCACAATAATAACTGATATGCGATAGGAATCCACACAAAAAAGCCACGTTTTTCCACAATGCCGTTTCCTGACATGACTAATTTATTTAATTTTGAGGTATTTATATTCAAGGTTTAATCAAATGGTGAATTATTTATTTTCGGATATGTTTAAAATGTCCATGTATTACTTAAAATAGCATAAAGTTTTGTGTATTTGTTTCTTAGTTTTTTAGGGTTTCAAGGAAAAACTATTAAGCTTATAGATTCCAGGTGGCAGTATTTTCATAGCAAACAGTAAATAGTAGTTATAGTAAATAGTAAACATTCTCAACTTAATAAATATTTTATCTTTTCCATTTATATGGATAAGGACTTTTTATTGTCTATGGCATCATGTATTGCAATTATTTCTATATTAGTATAATTTTTTCTAAACTGAAAATTGGTTTTATAAATAAGATTGATATTTTTTAAATATGTGTTCGGAAAAAAATTCATGTATACATATATACATATATATATATATATATATATATATATATATATATATATATATATATATATATATATAATAAATAGGTAAATATCAAAATTCACAACAATGACCAATCTAATTTAGCCTTAGCTAATGTTTAAAGATTTTTTAACTTTTTTAATATTAATTATCGTTAGGTAAATAGATGATAACAAGTTTATATACTAAGGTTAGAGTGCATAGTATACGGGAATATTCTTACATCCAAAAAAATCACTAAATTATCAATATTTGACGAAAAAAAAGACAGTATAATTTTATTATCAAATTTATCTTCAGCAGAGGCTGACGTGACCCCTTGAGGTTGATATGTATTCATGACTATAGTAGAGTGTGAAACAATGAAAGAGAGATAATATTTAATACCTAATACATTTCGTATTCCCCTGAAACTAAGCTAAGAGTAGTGCCAAAGTTTTGTATTATATTTATTATTACTTTATATTATTATATGCAAGATCCCCTCCGATTTTAGGCTTGTTTCTTAAACATAGCTTTAACATATTTTATAATATAAACGTATGCCACTTCCTTCGACGTCATTATTCGTATTTATTCTGCCTATCACCGGAGGTTGAAAGTTATAAATTGTATAATACTTTTTCCAATGTCACATTTGAATCAATAAAATGTCTCATGTTTATTATACCACTGTTTTTTTATTGGTTCAGATTATACAAAAAAAGGTGATACATGAAGACAAGACGATAACAACGTCCGTCTCTTGTCTATGTTCACCGATCGGTTTCAAGTTCAATTTTTCTTTCAGTTGAGTTTTCCCGATTGAGTAAATATGAATATGATTACTTCGCAGTAAAACTTTATTTCTAATTCCATGAGAATATTTCGCCCAAATTATCGAAATATCTTGTATCACGCCTGTTTTACATGATCAGCCATTAAATTAAGTCGTCGTGGTGGAGTGTTGGGCTGATCACAAGGCATACTGCCTTTGACGTCTTGGCGTACCGCGGGGACCTAGATTCGATTCCCAACCGCTCGTCGAGCGAGGCAGGACTGGTGTTTTGGTTGGCTGTAAGAGATCGCTCTTCTAGTAATAAGTATGTCATACATATCAATTAGATACATTAAAGTAAACAAATGAATAAATTACAAGTGCATTTTTACTTTAATAAATACGATGTGTTATTTCTAATTCGCACAAGCGCAAGGTTAATTAATAACATTTCCATACTAAAATAATTACCACCGAAAGGAAACTTTTTTTAAATACAAGACTAATATATTTTTATGAACATTCATGTTAATATTGTTTAGCGTTATAATGTATATAAAGTGTGCACATAATCGAAATATAATTTTTATACGTATATAAATTATGTACTTAAAAAAATTATGTTTCGATTATTTGTCTAGTTTCTATTTTAATATTTACACATATTTTAATTGCAACAAAAATTTTAACATTATTATTATTAATCATCGTTAGGAGCGCTTCAGAATATAAATGCTTAAACTTGTTAATCGTACATGCTTAGTTTACAAAAGAACTTAACTTTTATGAACTTGACATTTCAGAGAAACTGCAAATAAAAATAATAAAAATAGTTCTTCAAAGACAGATTTGGTTAAAATTTCACACAACATTTAATATCTACTTACCTGGTACATGGTACTAACGTCAGAGTGATATGGAACATAATATTGTGCATGCGATCTGCTTCCATCGAACACCACATAATTTTAAAGATGTTTTAGATGATTTCGATAATACTAACAATGAGGATATATAAAGTGGAATATTTAACTGAGTAGGACTATTTCTGTTCAGCTATTGGTATATAATGAAGGTAAAATTTGAGATTTTAGGAATGTCCTTTATTATTGAACATTAATTATTTGAGTTGAACTTACTTAAATTGTCACATCTTTGTCTCACGTTATTCAGTTTCCCTGCTTGTATGTTGCGTTGTTCAATCTATGATAAAATTCATATATTTTTGAAATAATCATTAAAAGTTACTACCCATCTGACCGATTTTATCATATACAGCATAAGTTGTCCCCTTAATTTACGTTTTAAAACAATTGTTTTTCCAAATAATAACTTTAACCGTTGCATTTTTGTATGAATTATACATTTAGGATATTGAATGAAATAAACTTAAAGAAATGTAAGGAAAATTAATTGATAGAAATCTTCATTTACACTAGAAGTTTGGGCACATGGGCGTTTAACGGAACGGATCAAAGGAATTTTATTGACGTTTTAAAGATATGGAAATTAATTAGATTTATTTTAAATTCTGATTACAATATTTACTTTAATTACATTATAATTTACCAGTATATGAAATGCAATGCAATCATTTAGGTAGCACTTCGTATACTGGTAAATTGAATAGGAAATATTAGGTTCGTATGTTTAAATAAAAACTCATTAAATATTCTTAAATATTAAAAGAATTTATAATCTGCCAAATATGTTTTATTCTTTTCCAGGTGGCTAGAACAAACAAAAACTTATTTCTAATTTTCTATTATTATCACATGAAATTGTAATTTGAGTATTTGTATAATAAAACCTTCCTTTATAGGGTACATATTATTACTGTTAATTGAGTTTTAATTAATCAAACGTCTCATTAAATGGGGAAAAAGTTATAAATTTAACTCTTTATGGGAAGTACAAAAACCTCATTAATTTACTATTATATTAATGAAGTCTTAGTATTACAACCACTATCTCAACGGATTTGAAATGCTAATTGTTGATTATAGTGTATAATGTATTTATTTTATGCTGTCTTAGTTTCAACTTAGACAGCAATATGGATGCCATACTAAGTTTAATAAGTCAAAAATATCGTATTTACTCGTAGGATAATCAATTATATCTTTGATAACCTGATTCCATTTTTCCCTATTGCAACCTACTGGATATATTAAACTCTTGTTTACATTCTTTTCATACTTTTCGACTTCCTAGTAATTGATTTGTTGAAATTATTGTTAATATCCGGTTGTAAATTCTACTTATCCATTTCTTAAATTGAAATCTTCAAATATTATCACATGGAAAACTAAATAATAGTATTCATTTATATATATATATATATATATATATATACACACACACACATATATATATATATATATATATATATATATAAATATATATATATATATATATATAAATATATGTAAGGGCCCATCCAAACTAGTTAATTTTTGGCGGAAATATGAGTTAACATATATAAACAAGTCGTACTACTACAGCATCAGGTTGAGAAAATGGAATCTAAAGTCTTCCGAAAAACTCGGTTTAAGACCCATAATATTAATACGAAAACATATAGTCTTAAAGTATCACAATTTAAGCAGGCAGTACCCTGCATGAGTACTAAGGAGCAGGAACCTGTGTTAAATGACAAAGTATCTGCTTGAGACCAACAATACTAATTTGAAAACAGCAGATCGTCAAGTTTTATGGTTTAAGCAGAATGCATCCTCACGAGGTCAAGTCTGAGAAGTTGGAACTCGGAGACCATAGACACGGTTATTGCTTAAGACTTCAACTAACACTTTAAACCAGCAAACTGGCAAGTCTCGCGGTTTAGGCAGGCAGTACCCCCGTAGCGACAAAACTTAGAAGTTACAACCCTGAATTCAATATAATAGTTTCTGTTTCAAGTCCTACAAAACTCGTTGTTTGAGTCCTTTAAAACGTCTGATCTTCAAGTCTCACGTTTAAGCAGGCAGTGCTCTTACAGTATCAAAACTGAGAAGTGGGAACTTAGTTGAGATTCAAAATACTCCTTGAGATCTAAAATACCAATTTATAAACATTATATTCCGAAATCTCACCGTTGAGATAGGCATTCTCCCTGAACAAACAATATTGGGGAGTTGAAAACTGGAGTACAGAGGCAGAGTTTCTTGTTTGAGACCTAAAATATTAATTAAACACAGCAGATCCACATGCCTCACGATTTAAGCAGACAGTATCCCAGAGCGTTAATACCCAAATTTTGTAATAGTTGGAACCCAAATTTGAGAGTTTTTGCTTAATTCATACAATACTAATTTAACAATAGCCGACCCTCAATTTTCACGGCTCAGGCAGGCAGTACTCCTGCAACATCAGAACTGAGGAGTTGAAACCCAAGTATTAATGATGAGTCTCGGCTTCAGATCTAGAATATAATTTTAAAAAGTGTAAATTGTCAAGCAAATATCTCAATTTAGGGAGAAAGTACCCCCTCAACATTAGACCTAAGGAATGGGGTTCGATGACAGAATCTATGCTTTAGACTGAGAGTATTAATTTAATAACAGCATATCCTCAAGTCTCACGATTTTGCCAGGTAACGTAGTGCGAGTGGCACTATCAGAATTAAGGAGTTATAAACCGAAATTTAATTATAGAGTCTCTGCTTAAAAGCCACAATACCAACATAGAAACAGCAAGTTCTGGAATCTCACGATTTAAGCAGGCAGGTAGCTCTGATATAATAGACCATACAGAGAAATGTCATTTTACTACTTTTTAATTTCTTTAAAAATAGTGAAATGAATTTCAAACAAAAAGTAGTAAAATGAAATTTAATTAGAAATTTCATTTTATGCAAACGAAATGGCTTCCACTATCGTAACACGATTTGGTGAAAAAAATATCGCCTGTCATAATATTCTTAAAACTTCTGGAACAAAAATTTATAGCTCTAGAAATTCACGAGCGTGATTTAAGGGAATTAAAGCTGACGCTACATAGAATCATAATTAGACATCGTGTCTACTTTAATTCCTGTTATAGCGTGTGATTCAACATGCTATGTAAAACATCGCATTTTCATGATCATTCCGACGTTGTGTAAACTCATTAGTTAAATGGTAAACCAAGAATGGCATCTATTGGAATCGAATTTTTATTGGGATTATAACTAAATATCAGTAGAGAGGTAATTTCTAATGAATAATTTTTCGGTATTTCCTTGTTCATAAACACTTATCACATGTGCAGTATTTCGGCACCATGTTAATGGACTTCATTTTTTAAAATTGTATTATATTACTATTGATTCATATTGTATTAATAAATATTTGTTAGGAATTTACTTGACAGTGCGAATGAGAGCAAGTGACGGTTGTATATAGTCATATATGGAAATTAATAATAAATTTCAACTGTAATTAAATTACTCCTTAACGAGAGTGATGGATCGTTTAATTTCTCTTTCATTATTTAATCAATTGATTTGTTATAAATTTCCTTTTTATTAGGTCATAATGTAAGTAATATGTAAATGCAGTTAAATTGGCAGCTTTATATTTTGATATTGTTTATAAACTGCTAGGTAGGTATTAGAAAGACATTGGATCAAATTAAAACTGTAATCTCATCACCGACCGTTTCAATTTTTGCCCTTAAGTGGCAAAGCAAAAAAAAGTAATCAAATCACGCCCCCGCCACTTCTTTAAATATTGAGTTTAAGGGCAAAAAGCCCGCTTGGAATTGATCCGATAATATTACTAGATTATGCTTATCCCTCACCTAATACTCGTCTATCGTTGAATTATAAAATGTGTTGATTTCTTTTTTTTGACATTTGACAAAAAATAATTAATTTAAGGTTAAATTCTTTAAACAAGTATTTATCGAACAAGTACTACAATGCTAAATTCAACACTTGTCTCGTAAAGAAACATTTCGAATTGTGCAAATAATGCATGTAAACCTTGAATTAAACTGATTTTAAAATTACTATTGAAGGGATTATTTATTGAAAATGTAATTATAAACATCACACCTATCAATTTAACGGTGTCTGATCTGGACTTGAGTGTCTGTAACAAAATAAAAAGGATGGTCAAATACGTGTTACTCGTATCTTCAGGGTTCCATACCTTTATGTAACACGATGGTAAAACTCAGAACAAATATAGACAATAGCCAAAAATGAAGCTTGACACGAAATAAAAATTATAATTTTTTAAATCATAAATTTTTGCGTCTGGTTGTACTGTGACAAATTTCATAATTTTAGATTAAGGGAAGGAAGGTGCTTAATAGATTTTTACGTGTGGACCAGTCAGTATGAAAATACATGGCGTTTAATACACCATATTTTTGTGGTATGTGAAGCGTTATGAAATATTTTCTTTTGCTATATTTCAAGTTTATTTCTTATTTTTCTCGCTCTTCCGAAGTATGTAAAGGTGAATTTAGTATTTATTAGATGTGCATTTCAAAAGACGTACTCAAAAATACTCATCCATGGATATATTCTTACCAGTTTTTCTGTTATTAAGGCATTGACTTTGTGCATTATGCATAAAATTTCTCATATGGAATCATTTTTCATATGACGGCTTAATACCGAAACATTTCTCATCTTATACAAGTATATAAAATACATTTTGCATTTTTCTTAAACGATGACAATATATTTTTCGTGTTTTGAAAATCAGTTTAATAAATATATTTTTCTTGTTTTCTAAGAATACACGTGTGCCCTCGACAAACGCAGTTAAAAACGGAAACGTCTATTTCTTGAAACAAAATATTCTAATCCTTATATCTTAATACTGCCTAAAACTATCTCAAATTTTACCTGATATTTTACTAACCTCAAAGATAAGATGGGATGGATAGACCTAGGAGATCAAAAAAATTTTTAATGAAATATTTAGAGATCGGGAGAAAAAATTTTTTCAGACAATAAAATAAAAATTAGAATATTTTCTGTAGAGAGGATACTTATATCTGTGTGAGATTTCTTATATTTTATAGTCGAATGACTTAGCTCTATTTTTACAACAAATATTTTTGTTGACTTTGAAAAAAAAACATTAGATTAGAAAATCGTGTACATTCGCGGTTTTGTGCCTTTTTTTCTGTACCTAAGATCCTAAGACGGAGCATTCATAAAACACTTATGTGTCCACTCGTCTGTCATAGCATTTCCTTTTAGATACTGTTTGACATACAGACTGGTAATTTGTCCTAGTGATGAGGTACTGAAAGAGAGACTTACAATGTTTCGAAAACTATTTTTTCCGGAATTTTTTTGTTATCCTTCAGAAAAGGTTTAATGTAAAAATTTAAATTCTGATGTTTGATAAAGCATATTAACTCACGTGGATATCGATAGTTAACACTCGAAAATATTCATAAGGAAATTTTAGAGGCAGCAATTAACTATTACAATTTATCTTATTTCATGTATTGTATAGTGATTAAATTATTTGAAAAAAAAACGACTCATAACATTTTCGAAAGCATATTTTAGAATTTTGTTTAAGATACTCAAGATAGAATGTGTTTAATTTCAAATGTATTCTGAGAACTATAGTGATATTTCACAGTTTTTGATGAATTTTGTAATATTTCCACGCCTGTGTACTAGGCAATATATTGAAAAATATACCAGACAATGTATTAACAAAAGGAATATTAATATTTTTAAATAGTTAAATGATGATACTAAATGTTTATGTGTAAGTCTACATTTAAAACCTTTTTTAAAAAATTTGTATTTGCGTTGTTCATTTAATACTAATAAGTATTAGTAGAACTCGCACCATCCGTGTGTACGAACAACACAAATATAAGTTTCTGAAAAGATCTAATCAATAATAATTATATACATATATGTGTATATAATTATATATATATATATATATATATATATATACACACACATACCATAATAGACTATATAAATATGTTACAGGGGTAATAAAAAATATACGTTAAGAACAGTATTACCAAAAGGGTCAGCGATATCGAACGCCAGATTTTCGTTCTCGTGTAAGAAACTTATTTTGTTTTTAATTTTGAATTGGATATTTTAATTTCTTTCGTGACATCATTATATTAATATTTATATTAGGAAAAATTGGACTGACTGTATCAATTATCTGAACTTGAGTAACCAATTTTAAGATAAAAAAGTTACTTCTTTTAACATTATTTCTTTTTGCCGAATTTAGTAAGTGTGCTTTCCACACGCATATATACAGATTACACCCAGCCACGTTTGTAGCAAATATGTTATGGAACGGGCATTGAATGTAATACAATATGCATGAACATAAATTTATTTAATTGCACAGTATTTATTATTTAATTGCTTAAATTTATGAAAAAAGCTACAGTCGAATAGTATTTGACATGTAGTGAAGAACGTGCAGTTTACTTGAATGACCCTACGAGGGAAAATATGAAGTACATAGCCAGTATTATTCCCTCAGTACAACTTCGATATGCAGTAGTCTCCAAAATCTCATGATTGAAATTTGTAATCATTCGAGACATCCAGCTAATTTTTTTAATTGAAAAATGAATTAATGAATGAAATAAAAACTATTGTCTTTGAAAATGGCGATGTATTGAATACCAGTAAAGTTACGTTTCTTATTTTCATCAAAATATCTTTAAAATTAACGGAAACAATATTTTGATGTTAAAATAAAACACTAACCCGATCAGTTTATTATTGACTGCATTTTATTTGTTGAGGCATTATGTGAATAAAGACAAGTACACAATTCAAATATAATTTTTTTTCTTTAGGTAATGCATTTAATAAGTTGTCAATTATTATACAGATTTTGCCATAGTTATAAATTTATAGAATTGGCTATTTTTGAAATAGAACATAGTTTTTAAAGGCACTGAAAAGCATCATCGAATGAGACACGGAAATTTTAAACACAGTAGTTACTTACTACTTTATTCGACTGTACATCTTTTTTAATAATTTAATCATTCACTGCGCTCTCGTAAACCGATCCAGATTTTATAACTATATCTAACATGCAATAGTACGCGGCCTTATATTTATGTTTTGCTTGATAATATTTTGGTTTCATTCTCCAAAACGAAAATATTGTCTTGAAACTTCAATATAGAGCATATTTTATACCCAAATTTTTACTGAACTAAAATCTAATTATTAACTAATGGTAATGAACTTGATTCGAGTATATGTAGCGCGTCCACAGCATCTGCGTTTGAAAGTCGTATCAAGTCGTTTATATCCCTGAACGTGACGAGCAATGTTCCTTCCATAAGACGTTACGTTCTATTTCCCATTTCGTTTCTAATTCCACGTTGCTTTTTAATTTGTTTGCTATCGATAATCATGAGGTCTAGGATTGATTGTTCGTATTTATATTTGTGAAGGTATATAACTGGTCAGTATAAGCAATCTTCCTCAAAATCAAAAGTTAGCAAATTTAAAAAAAAATTTCTTTAAAAGTTTGCTACCAGCTGGCGATCGATATCGCTGACCCTTTTTATAATACTGTTCTTAACGTATATTTTTTATAACCCCTGCAACATATTTATATAATTTGTTGTGGTATGTGTATATATATATATATATATATATATATATATATATATATATATATATATATACACATATATATAAAATATAATAATTATATACACATATATGTATATAATTATTATTGATTAGATATTTTCAATAACTTATATTTGCGTTGTTCATACGCACGGATCGTGCGAGTTCTACTAATACTTATTAATATTAAATGAACAATGCAAATACAAGTTTTTTTTAAAAAGGTTTTAAATGTAGACTTACACATAAACATTTAGTATCATCATTTAACTATTTAAAAATATTAATATTCCTTTTGTTAATATATTGCCTAGTGTATTTTTCAATATATTGCCTAGTACACAGGCGTGGAAATATTACAAAATCCATCAAAAACTGTGAAATATCTATAGTTTTCAGAGTACATTTGAAATTAGATATTTTCTATCTTGAGTATCTTAAACAAAGTTCTAAAATATGGTTTCGGACACGTTATGAGTCGTTTTTTTCCCAAGTAATTTAATCACTATACAATATATGAAATAAGATAAATTATAATAGTTAATTGCCGCCTCTAAAATTTCCTTATGAATATTTTCGAGTGTTAACTATCGATATCCACGTGAGTTAATATGCTTTATCAAACATCAGAATTTAAATTTTTACATTAAACCTTTTCTGAAGGATAACAAAAAAATTCCGGAAAAAATAGTTTTCGAAACATTGTAAGTCTCTCTTTCAGTACCTCATCACTAGGACAAATTACCAGTCTGTATGTCAAACAGTATCTAAAAGGAAATGCTATGACAGACAAGTGCACACATAAGTGTTTTATGAATGCTCCGTCTTAGGATCTTAGGTACAGAAAAAAAGGAAAAAAGGCACAAAACCGCGACTGTACACGATTTTCTAATCTAATGTTTTTTTTTCAAAGTCAACAAAAATATTTGTTGTAAAAATAGAGCTAAGTCGTTGATTGACTATAAAAATTTAAGAAATCTCACATAGAGCCATGTATCCTCTCTATAGAAAATATTCTAATTTTTATTTCATTGTCTGAAAAAAAATTGTCCCCGATCTCTAAATGTTTCATTAAAAAATATTTTGATCTCCTAAGTGCCTACCCATCTTATCTTTGAGGTTAGTAAAATATCAGGTAAAATTTGAGATAGTTTTAGGCAGTATTAAGATATAAGGATTAGAATATTTTGTTTCAAGAAAAAGATGTTTTTTCCGTTTTTAACTGCGTTTGTCGAGGGCACACGTGTATTCTTAGAAAACACGAAAAATATATTTATGTATTTGATTGATATTTGTATATTATTCCTTTAGTCACGGTACGCCAATACAACTTCAGCTCATTTAATCAACTTCTATACAAATTCAACTCTTGCATTCAACGTATATTTTTGTGCGATGAAAAAAAAATGATATTACCTGACATGTGATAAAGAAAACGTATATAATTACGATAATCACAAAATGCTTGCACCGAAGAAGTATAAATATTTTTATTAATAATATTAAATGGACTTCAATTTTTAAATGTGGACCCGAAAATATAATTTTTTTTAATTTAGACTCGTTAAATTCTATCAAACTTTATATTCGCTGCTAAAAATATCCTGCGATATTGCATATCCCTGCATTCGATTATGCAAGTATGGTATTCAAAAAATACCGCGTATAGAAACCAGAACCGCCAGACATATTCTCTCCTTTAAGAAAAAGGCATAATGTATTTTATATACTTGTATAAGATGAGAAATGTTTCGGTATTAAGCCATCATATGAAAAATGATTCCATATGATAAATTTTATGCATAATGCACAAAGTCAATGCCTTAATAACAGAAAAAATTGGTAAGAATATATTTGTGGATGAGTATTTTTGAGTACGTCTTTCGAAATGCACATCTAATAAATACTATATTCCCCTTTACATACTTCGGAAGAGCGAGAAAAATAAGAAATAAACTTGAAATATAGCAAAAGAAAATATTTCAGAAAGAAAGTAAAATTTATTGCAGAGCTTTTTGAAATTTCTTTTCAAAACACGTGTCCTTACTTGAAAAGAAAATTCAAATTCGCTCAAAATTTCACACATGCAGCTAATATCATTAAACAAATCAGTGATAAATAACAAGTCAAACGAATAAACGAATGTCACCATTGATGTTCATCTTTGTATAAATATTATTGTCATCTCTTTTATGGTGGTTTTTTAGGATTCCGTATTCAAACGAGTAAAAATTAAAATTCGAAATGAAAGAAAGTTAAACTGTATAAGAGATAAATTTATTATACCTTGGTCCGCCGGCCAATCAAGATGTTTTCTATTTAAGAACGGTTAGAGGTATTGATTAATACCAAATGTTAATATCTATGACTCCATAGTCCGGTAAAAAATGTAACCTTTCAGATACCAAAAATATGGTCTATTAAACGCCACGTATTTTCATACTGAAAATTTATGATTTAAAAAATTATAATTTTTATTTCGTGTCAAGCTTCATTTTTGGCTATTGTCTATATTTGTTCTGAGTTTTACCATCGTGTTACATAAAGGTATGGAACCCTGAAGATACGAGTAACACGTATTTGACCATCCTTTTTATTTTGTTACAGACACTCAAGTCCAGATCAGACACCGTTAAATTGATAGGTGTGATGTTTATAATTACATTTTCAATAAATAATCCCTTCAATATTAATTTTAAAATCAGTTTAATTCAAGGTTTATATGAATTATTTGCACAATTCGAAATGTTTCTTTACGAGACAAGTGTTGAGTTTAGCATTGTAGTACTTGTTCGATAAATACTTGTTTAAAGAATTTAACCTTAAATTAATTATTTTTTGTCAAATGTCAAAAAAAAGAAATCAACACATTTTATAATTCAACGATAGACGAGTACTAGGTGAGGGATAAGCATAGTCTAGTAATATTATCGGATCAATTCCAAGCGGGCTTTTTGCCCTTAATCTCAATATTTAAAGAAGTGGCGGGGGCGTGATTTGATTACTTTTTTTTTCTTTGCCAATTAAGGGCAAAAATTAAAACGGTCGGTGATGAGATTACAGTTTTAATTTGATCCAATGTCTTTCTAATACCTACCTAGCAGTTTATAAACAATATCAAAATATAAAGCTGCCAATTTAACTGCATTTACATATTACTTACATTATGACCTAATAAAAAGGAAATTTATAACAAATCAATTGATTAAATAATGAAAGAGAAATTAAACGATCCATCACTCTCGTTAAGGAGTAATTTAATTACAGTTGAAATTTATTATTAATTTCCATATATGACTATATACAACCGTCACTTGCTCTCATTCGCACTGTCAAGTAAATTCCTAAGAAATATTTATTAATACAATATGAATCAATAGTAATATAATACAATTTTAAAAAATGAAGTCCATTAACATGGTGCCGAAATACTGCACATGTGATAAGTGTTTATGAACAAGGAAATACCGAAAAATTATTCAATAGAAATTTCCTCTCTACTGATATTTAGTTATAATCCCAATAAAAATTCGATTCCAATAGATGCCATTCTTGGTTTACCATTTAACTAATAAGTTTCACAACATCGGAATGATCATGAAAATGCGATGTTTTACATTAGATATTGAATCACACGCTATAACAGAAATTAAAGTAAACATGATGTCTAATTATGATTCTATGTAGCATCAGCTTTAATTCCCTTATATCACGCTCGTGAATTTCAAAAACTATAAATTTTTGTTCCAGAAGTTTTAAGAATATTATAACAGGCGATATTTTTTTCACCAAATCGTGTTACGATAGTGGAAGCCATTTCGTTTGTATAAAATGAAATTTCTAATTAAATTTCATTTTACTACTTTTTGTTTAAATTTCATTTTACTACTTTTTGTTTAAATTTCATTTTACTACTTTTTGTTTAAAATTCGTTTGACTATTTTTAAAGAAATTAAAAAGTAGTAAAATGAAGTTTTTCTGTATGGTGTATTATATCTAATTCTGCATTAATACCTTTGTTTCTTTTTTGAGCGATCTTTCGAAATATCTTACAATCCCTCTTAATAAAATAAATCCGAAAGTTAATTTGTTTGTCAGTTTCTGTGCTAACTAAAAACTCAGCAATAAGACAATAAATTGCTGTCAAAGAATCACGGTGAAATTGTGAGGCTTGAGAATTTACGGTGTTTAATTTCGTATTTTGATTCTCAAGCAGAGCTACCTGCCTGCTTAAATCGTGAGATTCCAGAACTTGCTGTTTCTATGTTGGTATTGTGGCTTTTAAGCAGAGACTCTATAATTAAATTTCGGTTTATAACTCCTCAATTCTGATAGTACCACTCGCACTACGTTACCTGCCTAAACCGTGAGACTTGAGGATATGCTGTTATTAAATTAATACTCTCAATCTAAAGCAGAGATTCTGTCATCGAACTTTGGGGCCCCATTCCTCAGGCCTAATGTTGAAGGGGTACTTTCTCCCTAAATTGAGAGATTTGCTTGACGATTTACACTTTTTAAAATTATATTCTAGATCTGAAGCCAGACTCATCATTAATCTTTGGCTTTCAACTCCTCAGTTCTGATGTTGCAGGAGGACTGCCTGCCTGAGCCGTGAAAATTGAGGGTCGGCTATTGTTAAATTAGTATTGTGTGAATTAAGCAAAAACTCTCAAATTTGGGTTCCAACTATTACAAAATTTGGGTATTGACGCTCTGGGATACTGTCTGCTTAAATCGTGAGACTTGTGGATCTGCTGTGTTTAATTAATATTTTAGGTCTCAAGCAAGAAACTCTGCCACTGTACTCCAGTTTTCAGCTCCCCGATATTGTTTGTTCAGGGAGAATGCCTATCTCAACCGTGAGATTTCGGAATATAATGTCTATAAATTAGTATTTTAGATCTCAAGGAGTATTTTGAATCTCAACTAAGTTCCCACTTCTCAGTCTTGATACTGTAAGAGCGTTGTTTGAGTCTTTTAAAATGTCTGATCTTCCAGACTTGAAGATCAGACGTTTTAAAGGACTCAAACAACGAGTTTTGTAGGACTCGAAACAGAAACTATTATATTGAATTCAGAGTTGTAACTTCTGAGTTTTGTCGCTGCAGGGGTACTGCCTGCCTAAACCGCGAGACTTGCCAGTTTGCTGTTTTAAAGTATTAGTTGAAGTTTTAAGCAATAAACGTGTCTTTGGTCTCTGAGTTCCAACTTCTCAGACTTGACCTCGTGAGGATGCATTCTGCTTAAACCATGAAAGTTGACTATCTGCTGTTTTCAAATTAGTATTGTCGATCTCAAGCAGAAACTTTGTCGTTTAACACAGATTCCTGCCCCTTAGTACTCATGGAGGGTACTGCCTGCTTAAATTGTAATACTTTAAGACTATATGTTTTGGTATTAATATTATGGGTCTCAAACCAAGTCTTTCAGAAGACTCTATATTCCATTATCTCAACCTGATGCTATATATATATATATATATATATATATATATATATATATATATATATATATATATATTTAAATGAATACTAATATTTAGTTCTCCATGTGATAATATTTGAAGCTTTCAATTTAAAAAATGCAGAATTAGAATTTACAACCGGATATTAACAATAATTTCAACAAATCAATTACTACAAAGTCAAAAAGTATGAAAAGAGTGTAAACAAGAGTTGAATATATCCAGTAGGCTGCAATAGGGAAAAATGGAATTAGGCTATCAAAGATACAATTGATTAACCTACGAGTATACACGATATTTTTGACTTATTAAAGTCAGTATGGCATCCATATTTCGGTCTTATTTGAAACAAAAAACTTCGACTTAAATATCCACTGGATGAGGCGATCTATTAGTAAAGGGTCGTATTTGTGCGACAAAATTAAAGATTACAAAATTTAGTGTAATAATAAGGTAAAAATGATACGAGGTGTTCACAAAATATGTCAAGTATTCCCCTAACCCTGTACACGTACGTTTTTGTATAATAATACACTAAAGTTCTTTCTTTAAAATCAGCAGTCGGCCAACGACATAGCTTTCCAAATCACTAGATTTCATCGACGACGTATTGTTAATGGATGCATTAGACACGTAATTTGTGGCACAATACTTAAAACAGCACATAACCAATTGTATTAAAATAAATACATTATACACTCTAATCAACAATTAGCATTTCAAATCCGTTGAGATAGTGGTTGTAATACTAAGACTTCATTAATATAATAGTAAATTAATGAGGTTTTTGTACTTCCCATAAAGAGTTAAATTTATAACTTTTTCCCCATTTAATGAGACGTTTGATTAATTAAAACTCAATTAACAGTAATAATATGTACATTATAAAGGAAGGTTTTATTATACAAATACTCAAATTACAACTTCATGTGATAATAATAGAAAATTAGAAATAAGTTTTTGTTTGTTCTAGCCACCTGGAAAAGAATAAAACATATTTGGCAGATTATAAATTCTTTTAATATTTAAGAATATTTAATGAGTTTTTATTTAAACATACGAACCTAATATTTCCTATTCAATTTACCAGTATACGAAGTGCTACCTAAATGATTGCATTGCATTTCATATACTGGTAAATTATAATGTAATTAAAGTAAATATTATAATCAGAATTTAAAATAAATCTAATTAATTTCCATATCTTTAAAACGTCAATAAAATTCCTTTGATCCGTTCCGTTAAACGCCCATGTGCCCAAACGGCTAGTGTAAATGAAGATTTCTATCAATTAATTTTCCTTACATTTCTTTAAGTTTATTTCATTCAATATCCTAAATGTATAATTCATACAAAAATGCAACGGTTAAAGTTATTATTTGGAAAAACAATTGTTTTAAAACGTAAATTAAGGGGACAACTTATGCTGTATATGATAAAATCGGTCAGATGGGTAGTAACTTTTAATGATTATTTCAAAAATATATGAATTTTATCATAGATTGAACAACGCAACATACAAGCAGGAAAACTGAATAACGTGAGACAAAGATGTGACAATTTAAGTAAGTTCAACTCAAATAATTAATGTTCAATAATAAAGGACATTCCTAAAATCTCAAATTTTACCTTCATTATATACCAATAGCTGAACAGAAATAGTCCTACTCAGTTAAATATTCCACTTTATATATCCTCATTGTTAGTATTATCGAAATCATCTAAAACATCTTTAAAATTATGTGGTGTTCGATGGAAGCAGATCGCATGCACAATATTATGTTCCATATCACTCTGACGTTAGTACCATGTACCAGGTAAGTAGATATTAAATGTTGTGTGAAATTTTAACCAAATCTGTCTTTGAAGAACTATTTTTATTATTTTTATTTGCAGTTTCTCTGAAATGTCAAGTTCATAAAAGTTAAGTTCTTTTGTAAACTAAGCATGTACGATTAACAAGTTTAAGCATTTATATTCTGAAGCGCTCCTAACGATGATTAATAATAATAATGTTAAAATTTTTATTGCAATTAAAATATGTGTAAATATTAAAATAGAAACTAGACAAATAATCGAAACATAATTTTTTTAAGTACATAATTTATATACGTATAAAAATTATATTTCGATTATGTGCACACTTTATATACATTACAACGCTAAACAATATTAACATGAATGTTGATAAAAATATATTAGTCTTGTATTTAAAAAAAGTTTCCGTTCGGTGGTAATTATTTTAGTATGGAAATGTTATTAATTAACCTTGCGATTATGCGAATTAGAAATAACACATCGTATTTATTAAAGTAAATATACGGTTGTAATTTATTCATTTGTTTACTTTAATGTATCTAATTGATATGTATGACATACTTATTACTAGAAGAGCGATCTCTTACAGCCAACCAAAACACCAGTCCTGCCTCGCTCGACGAGCGGTTGGGAATCGAATCTGGGTTCCCCCAGTACGCCAAGACATCAAAGGCAGTATGCCCTGCGATCAGCCCAACACTCCACCACGACGACTTAATTTAATGGCTGATCATGTAAAACAGGCGTGATACAAGATATTTCGATAATTTGGGCGAAATATTCTCATGGAATTAGAAATAAAGTATTACTGCGAAGTAATCATATTCATATTTACTTAATCGGGAAAACTCAACTGAAAGAAAAATTGAACTTGAAAACTATCGGTGAACATAGACAAGAGACGGACGTTGTTATCGTCTTGTCTTCATGTATCACCTTTTTTTGTATAATCTGAACCAATAAAAAAACAGTGGTATGATAAACATGAGACATTTTATTGATTCAAATGTGACATTGGAAAAAGTATTATACAATTTATAACTTTCAACCTCCGGTGATAGGCAGAATAAATACGAATAATGACGTCGAAGGAAGTGGCATACGTTTATATTATAAAATATGTTAAAGCTATGTTTAAGAAACAAGTCTAAAATCGGAGGGGATCTTGCATATAATAATATAAAGTAATAATAAATATAATACAAAACTTTGGCACTACTCTTAGCTTAGTTTCAGGGGAATACGAAATGTATTAGGTATTAAATATTATCTCTCTTTCATTGTTTCACACTCTACTATAGTCATGAATACATATCAACCTCAAAGGGTCACGTCAGCCTCTGCTGAAGGTAAATATGATAATAAAATTATACTGTCTTTTTTTACGTCAAATATTGATAATTTAGTAATTTTTTTTGGATGTAAGAATATTCCCGTATACTATGCACTCTAACCTTAGTATATAAACTTGTTATCATCTATTTACCTAACGATAATTAATATTAAAAATGTTAAAGAATCTTTAAACATCAGCCAAGGCTAAATTAGATTGGACATTGTTTTGAATTTTGATATTCATCTATTTATTTATGAGTGTTTTGCCTTTCTTGCAAATTTCGTGGAATTTTTTTTCGAATTTTATTTATACACATGTTTAAAAAATGTCAATTTGATTTATAAAACCAATTTTCAGCTTAGAAAAAATTATACTAATATAGAAATAATTGCAATACATGTTGCCATAGACAATAAAAAGTCCTTATCCATATAAATGGAAACGATAAAATCTATATTGAGTCATTGAGAATATATCTCCAATGTATCGTCAAGTACATTGCACTGACCGGCGATTGTTTTTACTCATATTATTTTACTTTGTGCGGTCTCGCTAATGATCGTCTAGGGATTTGTACACCGTAAACGCGTTCATCGCGTTTAAATTGTACTATTCCTTATATATATATATATATATATATATATATATATATATATATATATATATAATTAGTGTGCCTGTAATACTTTTCAACCCTTTGTTTTGAAAGATCCTGGATCAGCATCTTTTTTTTCCAGTTGACATCATTAACTATGTCATAAAAACTAGGAAATTTACGTACATACTATAAAAATACTAGCATCTCGAATCTATAAGCTTAGTAGTTTTTCCTTGAAACCCTAAAAACTAAGAAACAAATACATAAAACTTTATGCTATTTTAAGTAAGACATGAACATTTTAAACATATCCGAAAATAAATAATTCAACATTTGATTACAACGTTGAATTTAAATACCTCAAAATTAAATAAATTAGTCATGTCAGGAAACGGCATTGTGGAAAAACGTGGCTTTTTTTTCTGTGGATTCCTATCGCATATCAGTTATTATTGTGGAGAGAGCATCGAAAGTTTCATTTTGTAAAATATTTGTTTCGTATAATATGAAAAAAATTCCACTCTTTCACTTTGGGGTAAATCATAATTTCTCATAAGAAAATTGTATGAAAAGAATGTGAAATGATTGTTAGAAATAAAGCAAGGTTATAGTTAAAATAGTTTGATCATTTCTTATTTGGTTTTCGCTATGGATCTTCCACGTAATAACTAGTTTAAAAAATAACGCAGTTACCGTAGTGAGCGCTATCAGTCCCATTCATGTCGTTACATTAAAACTACACACTTTTTACGTAATTACATAAACCGTCGTAGTTGTACCCTTGAGTGGAACGTGGAACGTACAGTATACTACAGCATTGTCTGACTTCCCGATGACTTCATTCACTTTTTTAATTGTGAAATAAACGGCAATTTTATTATGAAAAATTTGAAATTAATAAAAATGACATTGAGCACTTAGTATACTTTCATTAGATACCTTAAATTACTGCGTAAATATTAATAATAAGGCAGAATACTGACAATAGGTCAGTTATGATAGACTCGTTGGATACTGTAAAGTTTCTTAAATTTTAAATTTATTTATTCATTAAAAAGAAATTAAAAAATTAAAACCATATTGCCAATATTTAAAATCTTGAAGTTCAAAAACTTATAGTTGGGAAACATTAAATTGTTGTCCTTTTGGAGTTTTTAGTTTACGAAACCATGTATATTTAATAAAATGAGAAAAAAGGTGTACAAATTATAATATGTTGATAACTTAGTTCGCAATCTGGCTCTCTCCACATTTTGTCGAATGTTAGTTTTTGATACAGATTTTAATTACAGACATTTCCGCGCGTTTGTAAAAAATAACTCCCCTCATTTCACAGTTTTGAATAAATAGCCACAAGAAAATCACATAACTCCACTCCACGATGACGGCCATTTTGTTTGGCGTATTAGGTGTGTACGCATCGTGCTTCATATTTTTAGTGACATAACTAAGAAATTATTTTTAAAAGTGCATTTTCTCGTGAAAAGCATGATGACTGTGGATATACCGTAAGTGGTTTTTATATTATTATTTTAATGTAACGTATTAAAATGTGTATTTTTGTGATTAATACAGGGTTTGGAGTTGGCTGTTTTGCCCCCTCATATTTTACTTGTTTAATGGGAGTTGATCGTTTTGCTTTCTTAAAGCTTGAATTGGTTCATATTTTAAAATAAGTGGTTTTTGTAATATTAAACAAATAATTGTTTAATATTATAAAGCAATATATTTTCTCGAATGTTTTCATTGCTGTATCAAAAAATATGTACTTCCTTCAATATAAATAACCTAATATTTGCAACAAAGTTAGCACCTACCTAAGCTGCGTGATTTAGTATACGTATTTTTGATATAGCAATATTAATATTCGTGATACTATTTTATCACATAATATAACTGACATACTACAATCCTTGACTATTTAATTTTCATTAACTTATTACCTTTTTAAGATCATTTGCTTTCTGCTTTTTTTGTTTCATTTGTTGTAGAAGGCAATGTCTCATGATAAAAAAAATTTGCATTTGCTTGAAAAATAACCGCATGTCGACAGAATCACAAATCATGACGCTATTTTATTTATAAACAACTGGTTTCCAAAATCATATGATACTTCACTGCATGACAGCGCAACCCTAATCCCTGCAATATCTTCTATTGAAAAAGAGCAACAGAGTGTGATTAAAGACGATCATTTATATTTTAAGTATAAAGAACATCAAATTGCCAGTTCAAACTTCCATTCCATTACAAGAATTGATTTATCTCCTGTTCCGTCTACTTCATATACCAATATTATAACGACGGAATATGAAATAGTTGAGAATATTGGAATTGAAGAGATATTAGAACCTGAAATTAGAACCTCTCTTTCTCTAAGTTTATAAGACCCCAATCAAGTTATAACCGCTTTGAATATTAATGATAGTGACTCCATCCTATTCCTATAAGAAGATTGCTCACCAAACAATTGTGATATGCCATAAGAGCTCTTATGCTCTACAGTAGTTAAAGCACGTAATTATTTATTACCTGATATTCAAGCCAAACTAGTTTAATACAGTGATTCTGATAGGAGTCCACAAAATCACTTCTAAAAAGAAAAACAAGCTGTCAAGTGAATAAGAAAGGATGGGCAAGTGATATTCAAGCCAAGCTAGTTGAATACAGTAGTTCTGATGGTGAGTCCACAAAATCTCTTCCAAAAGAAAGAAACACTATCGAGTGAATAAGGAACAATAGGCAAGCCAAATTAATAAAAAGAATAGGGAAAGAGGATAAGAATATTATGGTAAAAAGAAAATCGAAAATACATGGAAGAAAGATATAAAAAAGCCAGTGAAAATAATGAAGCAACTATGTAGATGCAAGGAAAAAAGAACGGGGCTATTAAATGTCACCTAATAACTGACAATGAGAGAAAACTACTGTTTGAAAAATTTTGGAATATGACATAGGGTTAAAAATAGTTTATATCAACGTTTGGTGAAAGTTGTATAAGCGAATAGATCAAGAAACCGCAAGGATCCAAGTGCATCAAAAAGGTCTAACACTTTGGTATACTACTTAAAGAAAGATGACCAAATGATAAGAGTTTGCAAAACTTTATTTTTAAATACATTTTGTATTCGAAAAATTAGCGTTTGGAGCTAGGAGATGGAAAATAAAGCGCCATATACATTAACCGAGGTCAATAAAGTTCCATTTATTACCTTAAAGTCATTTGATACAGAACTCAAAATATTACAGGATTATTCTAGATAAAATGGCATTTTATCTAGAATAATCCTGTAATATTTTGAGTTCTGTATCAAATGACTTTAAGGTAATAAATGGAACTTTATTGACCTCGGTTAATGTATATGGCGCTTTATTGCCGAAAAAGAACAACAGAGTTATATGTGCAACAAGATATTTCATCAAAACGACAGCTTTATGGTTTGTATTCTAAATATCATGAATGAATCTGTACAGCCAAAAATTCAAATTCAGGTGGGGTTGCAAAGAAAATGTTATATTAGACAATGCAGTGAAGTTGGAAACTCTGAACAACATATATCCTGCATCGCTCTGCGATAATTCCTTTATTATTTTGGAAATTTTAGATTCAGAAATAAAAAAAATTCTTCTCGAAATGAAATCGAAATCCGCTGGCAGTGACGGAATAAGTACAAACGCTCTAGACGACACACCCACCATCACTGCCATATTTAATACTTCCAGATTACCATCTACATTCCCTTGCGAAATAAAGAAGATACATGTTATTCCATTGCCCAAAATATCTACCCCTAATCAGCCCAAAGATATTTGACCTATATCTATATTACCAGTACTATCAAAGTCTTTGAGCGGATTGTACATTCTCAACTTGTTAGGTTTTTAAATACCCAATATTTACTTGATTCCCTGCAATCCAGCTTTAAGTCAGAGAATAGTACTTCAACTGTACTGCTAAAAGCGATTGATGATGTTCGCCTATCCATGAATAATACCCAACTATCTGTTCTTATATTATTGAACTTCAGTAATTTTTCCATTTTTGTGGACGTTGACATTTTGATACATAGGCTTAAATCATTAAATTGGTCGCAACCATGTGTTAATTGGTTCAATTTCTATCTTCGTGATTATAAACAGGCAATCAAAATTTCCAAAAATTACTCAAAGTCGATCAGTCTCATTGCTGGAGTACCTCAAGGTGGTGTTCATTTGCCACTTCCTTTTTTTATTTTCATTGATACCGTAGTTAAACAACTGTGCTCCAACTATTATTTATATGCTGACGATCTTCAAATATTATTTCACTGCAATGTCGATAAAATCTCTTCATGCATTGATATATTAAATGCAGACCTACATTTGATCAGTCAGTGGGCTGGTAAGCAGGGTCTTTTGATTAACCCAATTAAATCGCAGGCTATTCTCATCGGTAGTCAGAAACTTTTGTCAAAAATATCCATGTCTGAGTTACCGAAGCTATTGATTAACGGTTATGTTATTCCTTTTAATTCAACTGTAAACGACTTTGGTCTACTAATTGGCCAACATCTTACATGGCAATCGCAAGTAAATGATGTTAGTCGTATAATTTTCTTTAAAATATACCTTATCAAAATTAGAACGACTTCAAAACCTGTGTATTCGATATATATTCGGGCTCAAAAAATTGACCATATATCTGAATATTGTTCACGTCTTATATGGTTAAAAATTCGTGATCGACGCAACCTCCGTCTTCTATGTTTTGTACATAATATCCTCAATAATTGCGTTACACCTTCATACCTTAAATCTAGATTCCAACCTTTCATCCCACGACCTTGAATTACGATCGAAAAATAAGTATATCCTCCTAATTCCTTAGTAAAGTACAGAATTTTATGGAGAATCCATTCACCGATTGTGGAATGAACTACTACAAATATACAAAGTGCACCCTCGTTGTTTGCCATTATAACCCATGCTTGTCCCTCCCTATTTCTAAGGTATCGTTTTGCTTTGGTTTTTAATTAATCTTTTTTTATTACCACACATTATTATATATTTTAAGTAGAATTAATTAATGTTTAAAAATCACTTACTGTCTGCCATAGCACTTAATGTTCTCATCTGATTCATTGTGGTTGGCTCTAAGAGATTACTTTTTTGCCACTGTATACTTAGTTTTTAAATGTTGCAGAAAAATAATAAATAAATAAATAAAATAAGAATTGCAGAAATCGGGTGAACGAGATATTACAAAGAAGCTATGAATAAATTAAATACTTCATGATTTTGTATCGAAAGTCGAGTTGGAAATAGTAAATATCGAGTTAAATTCCTTGGGTGTAATGGACTGATTCCCGAGATGATATTATACCGTATTATTATGCATAATTATTAGACGCTATGGGATTTAAACTCACACTTATTTTATGTAGCTGTGCAGTAATCATTCGCGTACTCGTTGCATTAGACTTGAAGGATTACATTATTAATGGAAGTAAAATCCAAATATTTGTTTAGAGTGCTATTTGACCGCATTAGTAAACAACGGCAATAAATAAATTTATTGTCGAGTTACAAAAATAAAACTATTTATAAAACTTGTCAAATTAATTTTTTTCGCTGATTCGACTGACGACTGAGAATTTTGCTACTTTAAGTAAATTATTGGGTCGCACAGAAAATTCTGAAATAATAAAACAACTTTTATTCTTATTTTGTACTGCTATTAAAAATAAAATTATTCTAATACATAACCATCATTGGAATTTAAACTCTTCTCCAATGTTCGGGTAAAACGAAGATACCTGTCTAAAAAAATTTAGGAATATAAATATATAAATAATATAAATAAAAATAATAGAAATCTAAAAATTTTTGTCGAAAAAATGTCAATCTCATTTTCCAGATTTTGTTCACTGTCGAGTCTTTTGTCCTTCAAAATGATTAGATAAGGATCTAAACGAATAATTATCAATAGATGAAAGATCCGGAGAGAATAGTGGATAAGCAACTACAGTCTAGTCTAACTTTATTATTTTGCTGGGTGCCTTCAAGAATTCATAGGTAGGCCCATTTATAGTGGTACAAATAATTTTTTAGGTGGAAAATATGGTAATAAACCATTTAAAAAAAATTACTTCCGCAAAACTGACCGCTCTGCTCACATACCAAATTTTACATGCTTTAGTGGAATAGTTCTCAAACAAAAGTAATTTGTGTTACTGAAGAAAAGATTGTTCAAATAAGTACAAAAAAAATCATAAGTTATAAACTATTAATTTTCACGAAACTAATATTGTTTTTCTTTAAATGACTTGTCATGATATTCTCCATCCAAAAACAAATTACTTTGAATGGGGCATCCTCTATATGACGACGACGAGCATTATCACGCAAAAGATTAAACTGACGTTTGCCACGAATTTTTTTAGCAGTGATAGATATCATTGCTCAGTTAAATAACTGCGCACAATAATTAGTACTATTCATTGTAAGTTCGGATGGTAGAATGTCTCAGTGCATAAAGCCTTCATGGTTTAACCAACAGGCCATCATGACCTTCATTTTTACCCGACTGAGGTACTGCAAGGAGGGTGTTTTGTTCATTAATCTAGGTATGTCTAAAGGTATTTAATTATTTCTGGATGTTACTGTCTAGAATCTGAATGAATATTTCAATTTGGATAAATGAGGTACATTATTATATTATTTTTCGGTGTATAATTAAGTAAGTGACTTGCATTATATTTAAAATGGCGGTTGAGATTTGTTATTTTGTCTAACGCGGAAAAAAAATTCAAAGTGGCTATCAAGACGGATGTCAAATTAAGTTCTTATTGAATATATTTCGAAATAATATTATATGTTGTAAAACTAATGTAAACTATTATATAATATTATGTCGTAAAACTATGGTAAAATATTATAACATGTTATAAAACTATTAGTATAAACTCTCCAATCAACATTGTTCAAAACTTGGCTTTGGGATATTTGGCAATTTTTGAATTAAAAATCCAAGCTTAAATTGTTAATTAACTGACAAAATAGAGAAATTTGTTTACCCCAATAATGCCCCCAAACACAAATTGAATAGCTTCGAAAGATCGTTTCTAATAAATTTATTATTTTATATTTTGAGATATGACTTCAAATTAATTTTTTTTTTAGATAATTCAAATTGTGTGACAAAGTATTACTTGTGTTATAAACCGGTGAATAATAATTTTTTTTTAAAGTTTCCTAATTGCGAAATAAATTACTTCTTACCTTCAATATTTATAAGATACATAAAACGAAAATGTTTACTTTTCACAATAATGATATATTGGATCAATTACAAGGCTTACGGTCTTTGATGGCGTGGTGCATCGCCGGGTCCCGGGTTTGATTATAAACTGGTTTTATAGCAGAGCTGGCCTGAGTTGGTTGTAAGAGATGGTTTTTCTGGGAATAAGTTTACCACATGTATTAATGATGTACATTAAAGTCTATAAATTAACAAATCAAAACAGAGGTGTCTAGAAAGGATTTATATGGTATCATATATGAGATGGATCTCTCTATGCTTATAAAGATATAGAGAGAAAAGCGGGTCACTTCTAGGCATTTGTTACACAAGTTTTCTCAATAAATCTGTCAGGCAACTATCGACAAAAAATTATTCTAAATTTCATTAAAAAGACCGCGATTAACTAGTCGAAAATTCTTAATTGCTGTGCGCTGATTAACTGATTTAGAAGGAAGAAGAGGGGGAGGGGATACACTTATGATAGTTATTAATTACGCAACGGCTGAAGCCTTAGCTTCCTCACTGATACTCATTGCGTGCGAAATAATATACAATTTGACTCAAATGGCTTCAGTAATTAATATTATCAGGAAATACACAATCAATATTACAGATCCCCTTTTACAGACCTAGGAATTGCCGACAATCGACTCTATATCTACAGATTTAATGCTGTTTAACATCATTCAAACGATGTTGATATTACCTATTTAATCATTTTGGGACAATATTTGGAAAGACAATTTTTATTCATTTCATCTACTGATAGAAAACCTCACTAAACTGACATCGGACATCTCATCAGTAATAGCGGTAGATTTAAGGTAAATTAAATGAATTTTTATAGTCATTTTAATCTTATATCAGAAGATAACAATCACTACTGGCTTCAACGTTAGAAAATTATAAATGAATATTGACAATATATTTATTATTTTCATTTTATAAATGACTTGAATATTGCAACTCGTATTTCATAATTTCATCACTCTTTTTTTTAATAAGAGTTCAAATTTATTTGCTGCATGAGTAAATTTCTTATATCTCTGTAACCCAGAAAAGTAATGAAGGGAATGCAAAAAATTACAAAAAAATATCTTTTGAGTCATTGTAGATACAATCCCTATTGGTATTGTTGATTCATTAATTAACATATTTTGACTCTTTAAATGGACTCGTATATATATATAATCCCTTTCAATGTATCCTGCAGTTATATTATATATGAAAAAGTCAATTAGATTCACTTTTTATCTCTCTCTCTTATGTTCTTACGGACAATTCAGTGGACAATCGTGGAAACTTGGTGGAAACTATTTTTAAAATTGTTATGTTTTAAACTGTAATAGTAACTCATTAATACGAAGAATATTTATTTATTTATGTATCAACTTTATGCATATTACATACGGCGAAATTATTACTACATGAACGATCTCTTCCAGCCTACCACATCAATTGGTATTGAAATTTGGTTTGTAGTTTGTATTTACAATAATATTTTTGTATTTTACAATAAAAACTACATTTAAAAGAGATATCAAGTACATTTAAAAGAGAAAAAAAAAACAAAAAGATAAAAGTATTTGTAATGAAAACGATTGACATGAATTGGGATTGGAGAGAAAGGAAAGGACAAAGGCACAAAGCAAAAGGGTTCAGGAGAGGTAGGACTTTTTATTCGATATTGGAAGATATTTAGACATTTGGTTTTCTTGTTATCAGGACCCAGGTGATTCTAAATTTTTGCTGCTTGAACAGTAAAGGATTTTTCATACGATTTCGGTAGGATTTTTTATAAGGCATAGAGGTTTGGGAACAAGTACGGGGAGTAAACTTTCAAATCATAGCCCTAGGCCGTAAGCCGACTAATTTTTAAATTTGCCAGTGAGGTAATTTGAGTTCTATGGAGTTAATATCGATTGTGGATTTTTAACCATTTGAGAAGTGATCTATATTCAGAAATGTGATCATATTTTTGACGTCGAAGATATAACGAATGAATACGTTTTGAAGACGTTCTAACTTGTATAAATATTCTTCATTAAAATCAGAATAGCACACATCTCCATAATCAATTAGTGGTAAGAATTGTATGATGTAATTTTGAGGACGTTTCCAACAGTGTATTCTGCTGAAAATATAACGACTAATATAATTTACTTAATAGCGCCAACAAAGACTTTTTTATCGATTAGCAGATCCAGGTTTTTAACAGTTGATATTTATGGTATTATTGTACTATTTAGCATTAATTGAGGTAAACCAGATAGATTTATTTTTCAGATCAGTCTCTGACTACCAAAGATTATAGCTTGAGGTTTGCTTGGGTTATTTAAAAGGCCATTTCATGAGCCGTCTGACCATTTGAGGCAAGATCCCGATTAGGAATGTCGATGCTTTTTGACGCGCATAGACTTGTAGGTTACTAGCATAGAAATGATAATTGCTGCAGATATTCTTAACATATCGTTGACAAATATTGAGAAAAAGAGAAGAGATAGAACTCCTCCTTGAGGCACACCAGCTGTAAGACCTCCCCACCTGGAAAAGGTTTTTGATGACTTAACAGATAGCCTGCTTCATGGAGATATGAGCTAAACCACTCAAGTGAATATTGGAATATTAAGATATTTCAAGCAAGCTAGAAGAATATCGAAGTTGACAGAGTTGAACGCACAGCTGACATCAAGGATCACGATAACAGTGACCTGTGTATTATCAATAGCCAATCGTATATTATCAGCAACCTTAACAAGGGCAGTTAAGGTATTGCGATCAGCTATAAAGCTAGATTAAAGTGAATTTAGAGACATACAAATATTGAAGGAAGTAATGCGTTGACCATCAACAATAAGTTCAAAGACTTTAGACAGAAGCGGTAGGATAGATATAAGCCAAAAATAATTATGTTGCGTGGTAATAACATTTTGGGTACTGGGAAAATACAGTCTTTTTCTACTCTAAAGGATCGACAGCAGTTACTAAAAAGATATAAATTTCCATGGGATTGAATTTTGTCTCAAAAAGTTTGGCTTTAGCTTCGGACAGAAAGGTTGTTACTCATATTAGCGTCAATCGGTGTTGAGTAGATACGGATTAAGACGAGACACTGTTCTTATTTGCAAACTTAATAACTGGATAGAGAACTATGGATAATTTAAAGAAATATGAATTTGAAAGATCTTTCAATGCCTAGAGTGCCCAGAAACTTTAAAATATTATTAAGAGTATAATCTTTAATATGTAATGATTTGGAAATATAATATTTTTTGGTACTTCTGCACATTTGCAAACATTTATTTCTGAGCACACTAAAATTCTCCCAGCGGTTTGCACTGGAATAAAACCTATACCTCACTTTAGAGTGATCACGTTTAGTCATCATTTTTCTTATTATGTCACTTTGACAAAGAGCAGCTCTTCGCTTAATTTTGATAAGTATTAAGATACCATGTTTATCGAGAAGTCATCAACAGAGTGATTGATCGCAATTATATCCCAGTTAAACGATTTAGCATCCTCAAAAAACCATGGTAGATTGATGCAATTGATTTCACGGAGAAATATGCTTTTGAAAAGGTTTTAGAGCTACTTAATTTATTGGAAATATGAATGAAGATCATGTTGGGAAATGCCGCGTGCTGGAAGTTGACCGTGGAAGGATACATTTCTAGAGCAGGTTATTAAGGTGTGATTTAGAAGGGAATGACAATTATGAACATGAAGGGTAAAAAAGGATGGGCGAATGGTAAAGTTGCCACCATTGATGATTTCTTGAAGGTTTCCGCTTCTAGTATTATGCTTGTATAGTATTGAAATCACCCTTAATTACTGCGGCCATGAAAGTAAGTAGTGCTCAACTATGCTTTCGAAGTCGCCAAAATACGAAACACCAGGAGGAGAATACACCAAGTAGTAACTTGGTTTGAAAAAAAGTTACTTCAATAAATAAGTATTTCATAACGGACGTGCAGACAATGGAAGATTTTGCGATCATTTTGAAAAGTAGGTCAGCCCGAAGGTATATAGCAACATCACGTCTAGAAGCATGATCGTTGCGTATTAACACATAACCCGGGAATGAATACCGATTGGATGGAAGTGAAGTTTTGAGCCAGGTTTCACTAACAAACCAAACGCATATTATACCCTGAGCATTGATGTGGCGGAAGTTAAGATCTGATTGTGAGAATAAAAAAACAGATTGAAATATATTATGTGTAGGGTTATAGGCAGAGTTGAAAAATATATTTTCAGGTAAAGACTCCAGCGAATCGTCAGAAGAAATGTAACGTAGAAGATATTTCAATATACTATAAAGTTATATTAATTTGATATTAACCGATGGCAATAAATGTAAACAGAAAGAAATTACAAAGAAAAAAAAATGTGTCTGTATATATATATATATATATATATATAAATAAGATAATGTTAAAAATAAATTTGTATCTTTGTTTTACTTTAGATTACGTGTCCGTGTACGACGTTTGTTGCGGTTAGTAATTTGGAAAGTCAATAATTGTTGAGGACGTGTAATAATTCTTTGAACGGAATCGGATCGTACGAAAGTGAACAAATCCTGCCGTGGTGATGAGCGTCTCTGTTATAAGTATGCTGGTACATTGTAATAATTTTTGAAGAGACCAAATTTTATAATAGTCATTAACGCAAGCAAACCTCACAAGTATTGGCTAGGAGTTTTAAGCTGCATATTAACTGCACCCAAGCGTATCCAGGCTAGCTTCCTTTATTAAAAAGCAACCGAAGTTCTTGATGATTAAGTGCTATTAGCGAAACCATGTTGTTCACGCCGTGCGATAGAATAGTGTTACGATGGCCCTTTGCTTCCAACTCCTGCACCCGGTTTCCCAAGTATGTGTGTTTTGCCACCAATGAGCTCAATATTTCTTGGATCTTACTACAAAAATTTACGAACTTAGCACTTAGTATCTCGAGAATGGGTTTCGAGACACTCACTAATGCACGTAAGTTATTCATTCCTGCGTTATATATTTCCTCCAACGCTTTAATTCGACGTCCATTGCAATGTAGTAGGAAAAAGAATCTATATATCTTGCGTACTAATTGTGTAAATAACAGTTGCAGCTGTTTTATGGGGATTGGTGTATGATTTAAATTTTTAATTTTCTTTTTTGAAAAAGGCAAAACTTTTATTTATTAAATTAAACACAACTTCATGATTTCTCTTAATACAATATAAAAAAAATAATAATATGATTGTACTTAATAGAAAACCGAGGAATTTAAACTCTAAGCAGCTTTTGTACAATCTGCGTACCAAAAATATTGTTTATTTTCTTATTCTCGATTGGAATAGTTAAACTGATGATGTAACAGTATGGATGATCAGAATTCAAAATGAATTTAAATCTTATATACATAATGCAGAGAAAAAAATTGAATCGCTTATTGGGAGATCGAAGGAATATTAAAAACATGTCTTTCGCAGTGTTATTATGATTCTTCGAATTTACTTCGGGAAGTCATTTGCTAATTTCTAGAACTAGTGAAAGTTTAGATTCGAGTGAGAGACTAAGAACAAAATTTATCAATATTTTTACCCGAAAGAGGAAAAATATTGGTGGATATTTAAGTAAGAGATAAATCGCTTGCTCTTCTTAATACTGCCACAAAGGATAGGCGATGCGTACTTTGCTGAAAGAAATTATGAAGTAAGGTAAGGTGAGGGTGAGTATTAGAATCACATAATATCAAAATAATTATACCTGTAATACCTTGGGTAACATAAATAACATATTTAATTACTTTCGATGAATATCCTAGTCGAGTTAATTGTATTATTTCCTACCTACCACAGTTAGATTTTTTGCTGTTTGAGAAACAAATTTGAAGCAAGGGGGCAGATGACACAAACGATTTGGGGTCAATTGAAACGTGTTACTACTGCCCAACTGCTTGTTTCGTCCTTGTGCGTGTCCCAAACTTTTTCAATAAAGTATCTTGTTTTATTTTTTTAGATGCCAGGAAACCGACTAAAAATATAAATCGCGGAAAGGCCAATTTTGAAAATTATAAGCAAGCATATGACGATATGAATAAAATGGCACTCTAATGAGGCAGGCGGCTGAAAAATATGCCACAAATTTTACATCCTTATTAGATACAAGAGTGATAGAAATAATCCAAAGATGAGACTGCATAATCAGTGAAGATGGTTTATTCTATATAACAGCATATGCTATATTTACTTTGGATTTTCTAAAAAAGAAGTACAGATACTAGTATTTGAGCTTACTAATAAATACAACCTACGAAGACCATTATCATTGGAAGAGGACGAGTTGGCTGGGGATGATTGGTTTTGAGATTTCATAGCAAGAAATCCAGAGTTATCAGCGAGAGTCCCTCGAACCACTAGTTTATCAACCGCCACGAGTTTAAACAGAACATATAATGAATTCTATGACAACTTTGAAAAAGTTGTAGATCGCTATCAATTTAAACTTCAAGATATTTATTACGTCGATGAAAATGGAGTCACCACGGTACATAAATCTAATAGAGTTATAGCCAGATGACGAATGAAAAAAAATTGTATCGGTCACGTCTGTAGAACGGAGCACTCTCGTGACATTGGATTTTGTAGTGAATGTCTAGGATATGTACTTCCTCCGGTATTTGTTTTCACTCGTATTCGATACCAAGAATATTTTATAAGGGATAGTCCCGTGGGTGCAATTGGCACTGTAAACCCATCAGAATGGGCGCAAAATTAAGTCTTTCTGCAATTCCTAAAACATTTTAAAAAGTATTACAACTAATCCATTAACCAGAAGGTGTTGCTGGTACTTAACAATCATATCTCACATATACACATCAAGTGTGTTGACTAGTGCAAGGAGAATGGTATCATATTACTATCTTTTCCATCGCATTGCTCTCATAAGCTGCATTTGTTTGATAGGTCGTACTTTGGTCCATTTAAAAAAGAAATAAACTCCGCCTGTGAAGCTTGGAAGTGAAACTAACCTGGCAAACAATGAGCATCTATGACATACCAAGCGACGTGGCTACAACTATGCCGTTAGAATTCACCTCAAGTAATATTCATAATTGGATTGAAGAAGACTGGATTTATCCCTTCAATATAAATATTTTCACTAACTTAGATTCCGCTCCATCAAATGTAACAGATAGTCCAAAGCTTACTACCGAGACGAATGATCAAAGTTCTACAATTAATGTCATATATATTACAACAACGAATCTGCTGGAGTGGAGAGCGAATCTGTTAATATTAAAACACAAAATCTAGTTAACTTTAGTAAGTCCTACATTTGTTGAATTTCAAGCAAGGGCCTTACCATCTACAAGCCACAATAATTTCTATTCACTAGAAGCGGGCAGGTCTTTTTCTAAATATGTTCTGCGAAAAATACTCAATATGGATGGAAACAAAAGGAAATCAACAATACATCGATACCTCAGAAAAACAAATTGAAAGGGAAGGTCACAAAAAAAGGGGAAGGTCACAGAAACAGGCTAAGGCCGTAAACATATCTTGGTGAATCAAACAAAGAAAAGAAAATGGAGAAAAAAAAGAAAAATATTACAAAATGAAGAATTTTCTATAGATAAAGAATTTAAAGAATACTTATGTCTAGTTTGCGCAGAGAGTTTCGGTCATAACGGCTGGGTACAATGCTCTGATATTGGGTTGTGGGCACACACAGGCGATCCAATTTATTTACGCCATCATTTTGAATCTGATTAATGATAATAATACTCTAATGTTTGGACAAATTGGTCGCTGTTGATTTGATAGAAGTTAATTATTATTAGAAAAAATCTTTTAATAATGTTGATTGTTAAATAGGTTAATCTAATTGAGTACCTCGCTAGAATACATATTAAAACTATTCTCTGACTAATTATCTTTTCTAAATTAAAACTAACGAAATAATAGTAAGGAAATATAAGGTAACTTGTAATGATAATAAAACTTGGGTGAAAATCAATAAAACTGATTATTTTGGTTAAACATTTCTATTATTCACAAAAACCTACTTTACCTCTTTCAACGGTACTTCCGGTTAGTTTAAATATTTGCTCGAATAGATGAAAATACCTGTTGTAACTAACCCCCGGCAAATGTTTCACACATTGTCGGGGTCGATTGAAATATTTTCTGAAGATTTTTAGATAGATTTTACCTAAGTGAAAAGCCTATATTAAACAAAATCATTAGTCACAATTAAATGAAACTACGTGATGTAGTATTATTTCTACTTTCAGGTGGATATTAGCAAAGATCTTTGCTAATATCCCACCTGAAGATGTTGTAATACAACGAAACCTAGGTCGTGGTAAAGAAATTAAATAAAGTAGAAATAATACTACATCACGTAGTTTCATTTAAATGTGAATAATGAATTTCTACAAAACTAACGCCAAATATATTCAAAATCATTAGTGTTACCATACAGCCAGATAGACCAGCTATAATTAAAACCTACTACCAAACGGAGGGGGTGTAAAATAAAAATCACACGAACTATTTTCCCAAAAACGTATCAGTTGACCCCAATAAAACTACAATATTATGGCTCTACTCTCATATACACTTGTGTTGACGGACAATTAGCTACTGCAACTTGGGAATCTAATAAAAGGGTAGATTTAAATAGTAATGCTTTTAAAATGTCAATAGATACTAAAGGTTAGAATAAAACTAAAGGTTAGCTGCTTGTGATCACTATGCAAGTCATAGTCCTTAAGCGATAGTTTTTGAGTGTATTTGAGTGCTTGTGGTTCATTTCAGTGTATCAATTAACCCGTGTTATTAATTATTAAATATCAGTTGGAAGCAAACGGCTCATATATTAAGTGAACATGTATTTCATTCAATAGACAGTTACGATGTTATTAGTAAATTAGCGTAATTAGTATCGCGCCTGTTACCTCACCGGAATTAAATGGTGCCAAGAAAAAATTACGAGATGGGTATTTATCTCGTACTATCATTATTCACATAATTTAAATTTATATAAATCTATAGATAATTTCGCGGCGCGTAAAACATTTTTTATTCATCTCGACAAATTAGTTTCTTTTCTCTAATAAATCACCGAAGCAAAGGATATTACACACCGAAATAGCGACGAATGCCTTTTCTTTTCATAACGAGGCAGTAATATCATTTACGTATATTAAAAACCTTACATTAACATCGAATTGATATTGTAAATACATTTTAAACCATACAGTTTTACCCTTGTAGTCGAGACGAAATGCTTTTGCCCTTTTTGTCAATTTATTTATTACAAAATTGGAAAATTTTGAAAGTAAATTCTCTTTAAAGATTTTTTTCTAAATATTTGATAATTATGATTTAATACCCAATGTCATCCAAAGTAAAATAATGTGCACAGAATTTTCTCTTAGACGGTAAATGATCTCAAAATTTTGTTAAACATTTAACCAATAATGTCAATCTAGTATTTGCATACCTATAATCGTAGATATTCCAAAAAAAAATCGATCTTATTTAGGTTTCAAGGAGAATTATAGTAGGATATTTATATAAATAATTACAATATATTATTTTAAGTTAATGACAGATTCCAATCATGCCTCCAAGTGTATATTATGGTGTTAATGTACTAATCTTTAATATGTTCATGAGGTTTACAATTTTATAATATACCCCACGCGATTTTATCTTTGATGTTTAGTGGTAAGAAAATGAAGCATGAAGCATAAAATTGACACGAATTATATTGAAAACGTTTTTGATAAAATTAATTTAATAATTAAGTTATAATTCTGGCACTTTTTTAAATAGAGCAAAATACCTAGAAATGTACATATACAGTCACTAAACCATCATATATTATTCTTAGATTTATTAAATAATTTCCTAAATAATCCTTACGCGCTAGTATAAAACAAAATTTTATGATTATCGTCCAATTTACTTAAAAGTATTCAATTCCATTCTGTTAAGGCGTGAAATGAAATTATTAATAAATTCGAGGGATGATGCAATGCTTCTCTCTGGCTTATTTTTTCGTCTATTTTTTACACGGGCCTCGCTCATTAAAATAATTGGACCAGATAAGTATACTTTCTATATTTTGATACGTTGACCAAAATAAATGAAATGATAGATTTCTCAGGTTTCATATGATCTTCAGTGCAATATAAACGTAAAATGTATTGACGGTTTATAAATTCGAAATTATTATTTTTAAATGTTTGTGTGGTCATTAAGAAATGATACAATATTATTTAAGATTGCATTCATGCGACCATATCTGCAAATTAATTTTACGGCTTTGCTGTTAAAAGTAAGTATATAAATATGACGTTTCTTCAAATATGCTATTGTTTTAATTCAATTAGATGTAGTTCTAATAGTACGTTAATATAATCATTCAAACTGACAGAACCTTGAGACATGAGCCCTGAGAGAAAATTCAAGAAAAATCATTTGAAATATTTGATCAATAATGCAATTGTGAAATTCAATATCTTAAGCCGATGTATTCTAAAGAAACGATTCTCTCTTAAATGGAATAGTTCATATAGTCTTCTACATACCTGCTACAATCAGAACATACTGGCGACGCAATATGCTTTTCCGAAATAATATATATCACATGAGTATTTTCGCCCGGTTCCTAGCTTGCCGTAATAAGGTTTTGCACAATTTCATTAAAAATATGTCCGAGATTACTTGTATCCATGTAGCTTATCGAGGAACTCCATTATTTCAGATTGAGTTTTATGTAAATTTGATTTAAGAATATCTACATATATAAAGATATTGTGCACATAAACCTCTCGTTTTCAGATGTATGGGGAATATGTGTGTTAGGCTGAAAATTATCAAGGAATAATAATAATATAATTGGGATTATTCTTATTCATTGAAGTGAAAACTTCTTTTGGCGCAACTTGTCGAAAATTTTGTTATGTGAAAGATTTGCGATTTCCTGTCGCATCAAGCGTAACGTGTATCGGGTTAGTAAGAATAATTTTATTTCGTCACATACGCCAGTCATTGGTTTAGAGATAAAGCACTGGATTAACAACGGAATGCAAAGGAAGCCTGTTTTCGTGCTTATGTTTTTTGTTCTTTGATTTTTTCATATCATACATTACAAAATACTACTTTTTAGTAGAAGTAAAATGAAACTTCCAATCTCCCGCACTCAGGGTACACAAACATACACATATAGATATATATATATATATATATATATATATATATATATATATATATATGTGTGTGTGATTATATATATATATATATATATATATGCGTATGTGTGTGTGAGTCCACACTTATAATGAAGACGTATATTTACTCTTCAACAAATGTATTTATTTGTAATGGAATAAATTTTGCATGTGAATGTATTTGCATGCATAATAAGTTAGTGCTTTTAGAACCATAAAGAAATTAAATTCTATAAACTTTACTATTAATGCATGTCTTAATTTTGTCTCAGCTTTAATTGTAACGAATGTTGTTTTTGTATACTTCATTAAAAAGTTGTTTTCAACAACCGTTATCTCCTAAATAAAAACTTCGTTTACCGAGGAAAATCAAGACGATCATAGGCGTCAGTAGCATAAATTTATTCTAAATTAAATTCTGTTATAAAAATTCCTGACCTAAAAAAAAACTTTAGTAGTGTTTTTATATATTCGACTTCCCTTTTTGTGAATCATACTATCTTTCAATTCGCCGGCAGATGCTTAATCTTTTTGAAGACTTATTTAATTTCTCATGGCAATCGTGTATTATGTAATATTTTACTATGAACAAAGTGATGTAAAAGTCAGTATAATTGAGCAAAGTACCATAAAATCTTTGACATATTCAATGTAGAGTAGTCTTCAGTTATTATAGAAATTTCATGGGGTTTTGTGAGCCAAAGAATCATGTAGAAACACTTGGGCTTCGTACACGTTCGTTTGGGTTTGGTACAGAAAACGTCATTTAGTAGGCTTTTCATATTAAAATAAATATTTAAGAATCCCCTTTTAATTTTTTATTACAATTCGAAAAATATAGAAATTTTTTAAATTTTTTACATATGTCCCTCATGAATTCTTAAATATTTATGTGCGTTGTTTAAAAAATATATACGCATTAACGTAACAAAGACGTCAATAATTTCAAAAATAAAAGTAATTGTTGCACATAATCTGTAACTAATTAACACTTGTACGCAGAACGTGCGCAATACAGCTCGTAATGCGATAATTATATGGACCAGATTATCTCTCTGGCTGCAAGAGGATAGAATTGCTGAATTAGCAATAAAACTGAAAAAATGTGTAACTAATATCTAGAATAGTCGGGTGCCCGCTAAACGGTGCCGTCAAAGGCCGTACACTTTATGATCAACCCAACACACTATGATGATGACCATTTTCACTCGTAATATAAAGATATTCTCTGAAAGGTATTTAGTTAACCTCTTATACTAATGACGTCCGAAAGAAAGTTTGAGAAATAATATTTGAGAAGGCTAGAATACAGTGCTGTGTATTTATGGAAAGTCGCCCTCGAATTTGCGTATTTTAACCAAAGGTCAAATAACTGAAAACGGCTTAGGAATACAATGGAGAAAATATAAAATTATTATTTGCTTTCTTTGATAAACTATATGAGAAAAAGTATTAATTGCTTGTAAGATTCCTTCCTTGTAGAATTTTATGGGTTTTCGATTGTAAAATTGGGTATGTTCAACCTTGATCTACGTCTTAAATTTGATATCGCGTAAATATTTTGATAGCGAGCAAATCAAACGATAATAAGAAGACGAGGGAATTTAGCAGTAAAGTGAGGCAATTATTAACAATTAGACACCGACCTAATATTTCTCCTGGGAACAGGTTTTGGGGAAGGTTTATATCTTCTGAAGATTTTCAGTAATATTTTTAGAATGACACCTCATAACATTCTAAAAGATATTATTATGAGATCCTAATAACTCACCCTTACAATTGATATTTCACACGATTTTACCAAACTTACCGTCTCTAAGAAACTCTATAAATGTTTTGCAAGATCTGTCGGTCGGTTTCAATATTCATATGTCCGTTAGTCAATCTGTCCAGCATAGCTATTTTTTAGCAGAAACTATTAAAAATTAAATTTTCGTCTAGTCACAAAACATATTAACCTTCGACGCCACAGTCAATATTAAAATATTTTTTATATAATTGTTCCTATTAACAAAATAAGTAATCGGTTTTTTTTATATATATATAAATATATATATATATATATATATATATATATATATATATAGTATATATATATACATATATATATAAGAACGTAGAACTTGTTCATTCCTTTTGAAATAAAACAAAGTCGAAATTCCATAAAGAGAAAATATCATCAATACGTACGAAAATAACGTTTTACAATGTTTAGAATTTTAAATGTGGTGTTATACCCCAGAGTAACATCAAAGCTGTCATTTAGCTGTCATACGTTGAGTTAAATTATTAGACTTAGAAATTAAAAAAAAACGAAACAACTCCATATATAAATTTGTTTTCATATTTTCCTGATACAATTTTTTTTTAATATAATGTACATTAATATACTCTAAACAGGAAATAAATTAACCAAGATTATACTGAAGTTAAACGGTATTATTGAGATATTAACATTAGGAAGACTTTTACATACACTATTCCCGCGCATTTACTGCGCCGGGCTAGGGTTGGGATGGGCTGGACTGAGCTGGGCTAGGCTGGGCTAAGCTTGGTTATGTTATATTATATTACGTTATATGGCATTGCGTTACGTTTAACATAACATAACTATTCTAATATAATAAAATGTTACATCATGTGAAGAAAACCTGACCATTCATACCCTGGCCTAGCTAAGACTAACTTCAAACTGATATGATGTATTCATTGGATAATTATTGAAGGTTGGCAATGCCTGTGTATTTAAATATTTGTTTTGTGTCATATTTTTTCAATTTTTATTGTTAAAGATATTACGATGGCAGAAGAACTAAAATATGTGGATTCATTATTTTTTTTTATGATTCATTAATTTGTAAAGGTAACGCAAACACATTATATATTAGTCAGCAGAAATTAGTAAATTTCTTCAAGGTTACCTATTTAATGATATAAATTTATAAATCATGTAAAACGTCTTTTCATTGCGCAATATATAAAATCTATTGTTTAGTTGGATATTCACATTTGAGTAAATTATTTTGTGGTGCATTTTTAAACAAAAAAAAGTTGAGAATGCTTGCTGTTAATGTGATTTATATATGTAATTTCGCTAACCCCATTGAAAGACATAAAGTTACAAAAAAAAACGCTTTCATAACTTTTCGTAATTTTGACAAACAATGTATAGTAATAACCTATACCTTCAGTTATCCGATGAAGTTATTAAGGACAACTTAAAAGTTGATTATAATTGGAAAATTTTTAAACGTTTATTCCACAATTAGTCCAGTTGAAGACAAATTTTTAGGAAAGCTAAATTTTTGAGGAAACGATTATTTTGTACAAATAATTAAAAGAGCTGTATCAATAGTGAAAAATTAATTTTCGACCATGGAAATGAGAATTTAAGGAATGCGTATGCACTCTTATTTCGCGTGTAGAGAGAGAGCGAACACACATCACATCTAGCCGTATTTTAATGTCAGTCGAGCTGAACCAAAACATTTTCCTTTTGTGATATGTATTTATTTTTATTGGAAAATGGATGTGTGTGCTGAAAAGTGCAAAAATGATAAATTAAATTGACTATTGAATCAATATTTTGATTTATTGCATTATATTATTCATTTTGGTAATAAAAATTATTCTTAAATAATTCACTGAAATTTGAACTAAATGAAATGTCCAAATTTCCAATTAAAAAATATGAATAATTTAGAGTTCTGTATTGATTATTCCGATAATATAAGTATGTTCCCATAATAATTTACCTGTATACCCTGTATTCCCATAATTATTTACCTGTATACCAAATACATGATAATTTGGAAACAGCAAAGCCTGATATTATAGTTAATGTATTACTAAACATATATTTTTAATGGTATCTATTAATTGGTTTGCTGAAAACTACTCTGTTGAATGGGGATATAACAGTTTGGCTAGAATAATACATTATTTAAATACCAGTCAATTAAATTTGTAATGAAGTCATATGTCATGGATAATATTATTTGTATTTAATGGCTTAATTTATTATTAGAAAAATATTCATTTCAAATATATAAAATATCTCCCGTTGCATGCAACGCTCTTATTTTTTAATTTTTAACTTTCCTTTTTTCACTACAGTTAGTTGTTTGTATTGTATAAATTATATTGATATTTTCTAAGTCACCTTCTAGCATATATTATTTTAACCCTTTTATTAGTGTGGTTAATAAAACCCTTATATTTATTACCATTTATAAGACCAAATCAAGGTACTTAGAGAAACAAGGATAAATATTTTGATATGTAATAAATAACTGTCTACCAAAAAAGAAAATTCCCGCTTGCTCACGGTATTTCACAGCTAGCTATTTTGTAATATGTGAAAATGGGTAAACAATTATTTCTAAATGAGCGTTTATTGATTTTAATCTATAATATTGATGTGTGCACGAGAAAGCTTGTACCTACTCGTAGGCAAAAAAATTTACGCAATATATGTTAACCATTTATTTTTATACACACACACACACACACACACACACACATATATATATATATATATATATATATACATATATATATATATATATATATATATATATATATATATATATATAACTCATATATATACAACTCTACGAATGACTTGAAATATATTTTAAATTTTACCTAAATTAATTATTTCAAAAGTTGTAGAGGAAACTTTGTTTCATCCAATGTAAAATTGAAACTCCCGAATCTTTAAAAATATCAGAAAATTATTTTTCTTTTAAAAACTGTCTTCCGATTATTCAACATCAAAAAGAGAAAAAAATGTTAGTATTAAATAAAAATATTAGTAGTAACTATATGTAAATTTATACATTTTCTCAAATTTTTAATAAATTTAAAATGTTTAAAATTGTAAAACAGGCGCAAAACCTCTTCCAAAATATTTAATCTTCTCAATTACAATATTAAGATTTGTTCATCTTTTCAACCGTTAGCATGGATAAATGGATATTGCTGCGATAAATGTGTACGGTTACATGCCTATTCCACATATTCCACATATTTTGCAAAAAAAAATATTCCAATAGGAAGTTACGTGTAAACAGCCATAAAGAATTAAATATTATATCAAATTTTTGATAAATTATTGACAAAACAAATTACAATTATTTATGACAAACCGTATAATTTTTGCAAATCGCACACAAATTTCTCATCTCACTCCTACATAAGCATTTAAAATTTGGAAAGAGATTCATTGTTTTTGCTCATAAGATTATGTAGATGAGGTATATTTATATTTAGCGCTCGATTTATTTTTACGATTTGCCGTGACAATGTATTAAAAAACATGGAATTACTCGTAAAACAAAAATCGAACGATAGTATAAGTAGACCAAATGATTGTTCATCTCTTGTACTCAACTGGATACCCTATTGTTTAAATGATGATGTTATGAATTTCTTTACTCCATTGCACTTCCCCTCTCTTCTTCATAGGTTTTATTAAAATATTTACGTTTGCGAGCCTGTCAATGGCTTCATCCTATCGCACACACGGTGCGTCCGTGTGTGACGCACGCACCGTGTGTGCGATACACACAAACCACCTAAACGCGAGCGCGCACGCGCGCCCTCTCGCACGTACGCACGCACGAAAACGTAAAGCAAGCACGCACGCACATTCCCATGCACGCACGTATACACGGACGTAGCATGCACAATACGTATAATAACACGCGCAACACGTATATATTTTGTTAAAAAGGTATCTAAAGTAACTTTTGTAAGTATAATATTGATGTTTTCAAGTAGAAAATTCTCTTCAAATTGCCTACCTGAAGATGTTGTCATACAACGAAACATAATTCGTGATTAATCATTTAAATAAAGTAGATATAATATCACATTACGTAGTTTCATTTAGTTCTGAATAAAAAGTAAGTGATAATGAATTTCTACAAAATTAATGCCAAATAAAATGAATACAAGATATAATTTAAATTTGAAATATCATGAAAAAATTAAATTATATATCGACATCTTGACATGCAACCATCTTGTAGGCGGAGACAATACACATTGGATCTAAAATCTAGTGACTTATATTAAAAAAAATTATAAGATGTTTTTTAATATTTTCAGTACTGGGGTTTTTTCTATATATTATAACTTAGAAGTTCGAATGGACGATGATCAGATAACCCAATGTCTGGTATATAAAGTAAACGAACTAGCACAATCCAAAATAATTCCAAAAAAAAACAAGTTCGGTTCTGTTCATTACAAAATTTGTTACCTGCTCAGTCTAATTGTTGATAGTTATTCGTTTCATTCATCACAGACTCTTGTGGAAATAACTCCCAATTATATTCTACTAACAGCTTGGCATAACCTGTCAGAATTTTAATTTAAGTTTCGATTCCTTAATTATTATTTTCACTGCACTAAATACTTGGTGTACCCGTGTAAGATGAAATTATGTAACTTCTTTCTCCTCACCAGATAATAGTTTTTTCAGCCAAAGTTACTTATTAATGTCAATAGTAGTTAACAAACATTAACTAATAAAGAGTTCGGGTATCGAATTAAATTAATTCATTGATATACTTTGTGCAATTGGAATTATTTTCCTTGTAAATGATAAATCTTTTATTAGTAATGTAGTACAAACTACATTTATACAAGTTTTACTTTCCCAAATTAAACGGTATCGATATTAGACGAACTTGACCGGCAAGCGGAAATATTGACATCCAGTAAGTTTGTTTCTAATTAAGTACGCAATATTTAACATGAAATTTAAAAAAAGGAACCAAACTGGCATAATTTTCTTTACACCTTACTTAGAAAAGGAAATTAATTTGAATACGTTAAACATTCAAGTCATAATAGTTTATAAACTTAAAAAAGAGTATTATTTGCTTTTGCCTTAATCTGAATATTAGAATATGTTTTGGTAACTGTAGCCATCAAGATAATTGCAATGGTTCAAATCCTTCACAATTTGGGTAATTACATAATGTCAAGGAAAGCTGTATACTTTGTGTATCATTATTTTTTAAAATTTTGTGTTAATCAAACCGTTTTAAATTAGTTTCAACTATACTGAAATTACTTCCCAATGTGGTAAGATGAACCAAGTTTAATATTTATATTATAATAAATATCAATAGTATTAGAATTAAATAAATCGTGATAATAAATCCATATTTTATTTCAATTCACATTATATCCTCAATAATAATATTCGTTTGATCACGAGGTAGTTTATTTCAGATATATTTTACTTATAAGGGGAAATTAAACTTTGTTAAATTTAAATCGCTGCTTGGCTTAGGAAAATAATTAGGTGTAGTTCAAAACAAAATTTCAAGCAGAGCGTGCTCACGACATCACAAAGGTGCAAAATTTGTCGACATTTTCGACGGTTCATAAATATTAAATTTGATTTCTCTAGTACTGTTGTGGAACTTCGTCAAAGACCTTGAAATTACATTTCTCACAAAATAGACTGCTATTTTTTTATTTTCCTGGTAACTATTCATTTAACGGCATACTTTTAAAAAGAAGTATATAATGGCAAATAATTCAATCTATTTTAATGTATTTTGAATTCACTCACTTTATTTATTTCTACACAATTAAGTAACAACCTTAGTATGCATTCATTTTTTTTAAAAATTTAAATTTGATATTTTTTCATTTAAAATTCTTCTTTCTATATTACACTCACAACTATCAAAAAGAAAACGATTCACATGAACTTGATTTGACCGCAAGGAAGCATCGCAACAGTCATCATACGTGTATATTCGCATCGCAACAGTCCTTATACGTGTATATTGTTATTATACATGTATGTTATGCAGGGTGTCGGATACCTGCTCTCTACTCCTCCAATATTCGATATCCGTACTCTAACGGGCACAATAGAAATGGGGAATTGGAAAATCATAATATAACCGAGACTTAATCTTGTTACTTTACGATCAATTGGTACTCAATAGCTCAGGTTCATTACGCCAAAACAATACCAAAAGCTTTTTAATCCGTAAGTAAATACCCATTTTTTGAAAAAATTCTATTACATCTTAATAAAATTTCTTTGTATGCCCAAGAAATCTGGAGCTACTCATCTTCGAAAATATTTTGAAACAGCGGTAATTACTATACTTTTTTAAAGAGCCTATGAAAACCGTTCAAATATGACTCGGATTAATCTTTTAATACATCGGCGTAGGTAATAGAAATGCTATTTCAATATTTGAACATCCGTAATACGAAATATGAACTATTTCCAATATTCATCACAGGCATTCCCTCTTACTTAAATTATAATTGTAGCTTGCTTACTTACAACTAAAAGATTTTTCATGTTTTTTTTTAGATTACTCAGATTTTTTTTTATATATTCTTAACTTTATTGCCTACTAAAACTACAAGGCAAGAAAAAACCTGCAAGAATGAAAAACTGGAGATCGATAATGATCAAAAATTTTAAAAAAATACTACTTTTATCCATATCTAATGAAATAAAGTACTTTTGAAACTGTTTAAAATATTTTTTCAGAAGATGCAACCTTGTGACAGATAGATTAATTTATACACAGATGAATCGATACTCATAATGGTTCGGCTTACAGGGTAGAAATATCTAATATATATTAAACATTTAGTGTTAAAAATTATTATAAGAGTTTCTTTAAATTTTAATTGAACATCGTTTAATATAATTTATCAGTAATTCATTAATTTTTAGAAATTTTTAATTTAATTGTGATCCAACAAGTCCTAAAATCCTTCCAACAAGCTGAAAACAAACACATTCTAAATTATTAGTTGCAAAACTACACATAAATTAGATAGTAAAAAACTGAATACCCTATTAAAATGTGAATGATAAAGAGAAGTAACCTTTCACTGTGTACCTTTAGAGTTTTCATATGACTGTAATTTAAGAAATTTCTGGTTAACTACATTTAGTAGAAAATATAATTGCCTAGTTTGTGTTATCTATCTAATTTTTTTGTATAAATAGTAACCAGTTTTTAATAGAATGTATTATTACCTAGTACCATACAGCTTCTCGAGTGGGACTGGAGTGTCTAAAATCTAATCGCATAGCTAAATGTCACTGATCGGTGTTTTGTAAGATAGCCACTAATGCGAGAAACTATGTATGCACTGTGATCATAAACCCGTCTACCCGGTGTGATAATTACAGGCCAAATATCTTGTACTAGTAACTGTTAATGAATTTAAATTTAGTAGGATTTTACTATAATCTTGTTCTGAATTATCTATTCTTTGTAACTTCAAAATACATATGTGAGTAAAAGTATGTGGCTATACTTGTTTATTTTTACATACTGGCTAATAAGACAACGGTTAATTTAAAAATATTGTCGGCACAGCATATGAATGCAGAATTCTTCGTCCGTATCCCTTATGATAACAAAAATCTTCAAATTATTAAGACCATATTCGTATGTGATATGAAGAACTTCAATTATCACCTTTACTTACATTTTTGATCCATACCTTTCTCAATTTAGGATCAGTGGGAAATCTGTCAGAAATTGAAAAATGTAATATAGTTCATAACTTAACAAATAGTTTTGTTTGTCTCAAGATGGTCGAATTAAAGTAAAATGTATAATCTACGTTATCAATATATATTTAGCCTTTTGCTCGCGGTTCGCTCGCGTAGACGATTCATATTCCAAACATTCAGTCAAATTTTTAATTAACCTAAAAAAATAGGTTATAAATTGGACCCAAATGTATTTAATATTATTAAATATGTTAGTATTTCAAGGCTTCTAAACAAACGTAAAAAAAATTCAAAAAATTATATGTTTTATGTCTATATGTTTTCCACGTGTTTCTCAGAAACTGCTAATCGAATTACAATTATTCTAATTAAAATAAAGAATGAAATGGAAAATACATCATTAAAAATAACTTACCCAAAGAAATCCTATCTCCTATATATAATCCTATCTTGAACTTGAACTTCAGTCACAGATTTAGTCCATTCTTTACATAAAAAACTGATAACCTAAAATACCTGTCCTAAATTTGGCAGAAAATATTACAAATCAATTTTTTTATTATTTAACTCTTATTTTTGTTCGTCTTCTAACTCTTTTCAAATTTTCCTTCTAATCAGATAAACTTTACAAATTATTCTTAATTATTTACCCTATAAATTTATGTGCATTAATAATACGTCAGAAACTACGACTGTCAAAAGTGTAACTTTAATGATTACCATGACCTATATAAGATATTATCTGTAATTAAAGACCGACCGGGTACTAAAAATAATTGCTTAATAGTTAAAAATTACTAAGAATTTTTTTTACTTAAAAATGAATATTACAAAAATTTAGGGAAGGTAGCAAGCTGCCTATTTACAACACAGGAACAAATCAGGTCAAATGAGATATCACTGCTTGCAAGTATCTTTCAAACTTGCTTCTTCATGTTAAATTCAATAATTAGTCAATTATAATTTGCATACTTGGTAATTAAAAGAAGATAAATTATTCCTTTCATGTCATTGTGTCGTTTAGGATATTTAGACAAATATTCATTATCGTTGCTTACTATACAACGCAGTCACAGTCTAAAACGATTTTATTGCACTGTCTGTATATACGACAGACATTAAATGTGTGAACGGCATGAATATATTAAACGAACGTGAGTGAGCTCGTCTTCTCCACGTCTACTCTATTAATGAAGCTCATGCTAGAGAAGCATAACTTCTAAAAAGGGGCTGACGTAATCAGTCCAAATAATAACCGTGTCTGATTTAGGTTCAACGATTGAAAGAAATCGTTGATATGTGCATAATGTCAATTCTTTATTCTATGTGACCATATGAATAACTTAAGTCAAATTTGTTTATTTGGGACGATACGAAGAAATACAAAATTACTCGTATGTTTACGAGATATGCCCACACTGCAATTATGAATTATGCAGGGTATAAAAATATATTCTATAATAATACTACATTTCGTCACCGCTGGTTATATACCTTTATTTTTCTTGTACACACAAGAGAAAGCCAACATAACAATCCTAAAAGAACTGTTGCTCATAACAGAATTCAATATTTACCTTCACTTTAAATTTTGAGTTACTTTTCTATTAAACAGAAAAGGTTATCTAAGAATTTAACAATGATTTTCGATAGTAATTTCACACATTGAATTGGTCTCAATACCTGTTTCATCTCAGTTATTGTTTATTTGTCGAGTAATAAAGGGCGGTATGCAAAAAACTAAAATTGTAATTATATGAACTACTGAAGGCGGAGAATCAACGAATCAAAAAATTACCTAATTTCAGTTTGTTTTATTGAAAAATACGATGAATTGAAATATTTTCCAATGAGGGACTGTGAAAAATTAGTTTGTTACAAATTTGGTTAAGAATTCACTAAAACAGCGATCTGAAAGCTTTTGTCATGTTCCAGCAACAACATACAGCACTACTTGCTGAGAATTGATCAAATGGTTTACAATTTTGCTATCGAACTTTTAATTTCAACAGTCATTTTAGTTATGAAACTTAACAAAATCAATGTCAGCAGTATTATAACTAATATTATTCCAAGAAGCAATTTTAATTCCACATTTTTAGGGTTTCGTAGCCAAATGACAAAAACGGAACTCATGTAATTTTGTTGTTTCCGTATGTCTGTGTGTTTGTAGGTCACAGCCGTCTTACTATGAACAGCTTTATAATGAAAAAATGGAATTATAAAAGAAATATTAGGAGTGGCGCTCCATTTACGTCACTGAGGGATATACAAAATCCGGTGCACATAAGCGTATGGAATATTGTTAGATAGGTCTTAAAAATGATGGAGAGGTTCCAATATATTTTTTTTATTTAAGTCGATATTTGGTGAGATATGCGCTTTTAAAGTTTTGAAAAGTGAGCGTCCCGCTTATAATTTTTCACTAACGTGTGTAAAATTCTGGAAAAAGTTAAGCTAGTATGACTTAAAACAAACTTTCAACGAAAATTGGTTTGAATAAGATATGTTATATAGTTTTTATGATATGGGATATTTTTGGTACCGACCGCAGCAATAACTCTGTTTTCCACACTATATTTGAGAAATAAGTTAATATAATTTGATGCTACGAAACCAGTCATGTGTGGCTGGTTTTTTAATTTTCTGTCGTTATAATTGATATTGGTGACAACAGAAGAATGAATTGTCTAAAATATAAATGAACGCGGTTTGAAAAATGTTATTAAATGCTGTTGAAAACGCGGATTGAGGTGTATCCTTACAACATCAAACTGGAAATTTCACTCTCTTCGTGATGAAATAATAAATTGTTTAATAAAATTGTTTGTGTTAACAATACTTCTACAAAACTTGCTCTATAGACCAAGTTTTAAATATAGGCCAAAATGTTCATTTCTATATAAAGTTTACCTAGCCAATATAAACACATTTTTTTATTTATAATCTCTAATGGGATTATAATAAACTTTCTGAAGTACTTTGGTAGATAAACTGTAGCCTTTGCAAATAAAGAGAGCGAAAAATAGAACTTAAAGATTTGAAAATTACAACAAAGATGAATTCGTTTGAATTCTGCTCAGATCGTAATATATAAGGATTTATCAAAATCGCACACGCTGTTCAAATTGTAAAAATTTAACTGCTTCTCAGTAAAGATCAGTATAGAATTCAACCTAGATACACATATGAAAATTATTACAGATTGTCTATAAATAAAAATATAATTTATTATTCATTTGAATTGTTAAAGAATTTTACATATTTCCTAACGGCGCTTAAATTCATCGACCAAATCAGATTAAGCCAAATTTCGTCTCTTTTTAAGTAAATACAGTTTCACTTTATTATAGGTTCGCCTCCGGTTAATTTTACGAAGAAAGTTAAAAATGGACAAGTATATAATATTGTTAGTGTCTTATTAAAATTCAACGCAAATTGTACACTGAACATTTTGAAACAAGGGTTTGGGAAAATAAATTTGATTTAACAGTTCGATGGTAATTTAATATAACTATTTCGACACGGTTTGAACACCCCGGTTAACTAAACAGTCAGATATATTTGGAACCATTTCAATTTAAGAGGAAATTTAAGTTTCGTTTCAAAATTAAAATTTTATTTACAATATTGGGTATTATTATTTTTAGAGTGCCGTACTTCAAAGTTGAAACGGAACTGTCATCTGTACGTTTATCCGGATGTTATTCTTAAATTCTACTACTATTTCTATTAGAAATTAATTTTGTATATTGAAACTGAAATTCAGCATAGTAATAAAGTGTATTAATCAACGCATATTTCAATAAATAACACTCAAAAGTAATTATATGGAAATTTTAGGAAGAGAAGAGAAAATTAACATTTTTTAAAATTCCAAATATGGGACATCCTTTAATAGAGCCAGTTACAGCCAAAAGTTAAGGTTTTTAGAATTTTAGGTATTTTATCTTCGCAAATCTATCGAAAATATATAGGAATAAATAATTACGGTAGGTATTCCTTAATTTCTAAACCATTTAATTTAAAATTATGACGACGAACAAACAGAAATGGGTTTTTAGAAACTCGCGGAAAAGTTACAGGAAAACTGTAATGATGGTTTTACATGTCACAGTTTTTGAGATATACACGATAATGCATATGTTCACCTGCTTAATTGTATTAAGTGTCATAAATATTAATTTCAATAGGACGCTCACACTAAATAGTATTTAACATAAACTATATAATTTTACTTCAGACGAGTTTCGCGATCCTGGATGTAACAACTACGTTCGTACTTAGCCGGTTTTTGGAGTCTACTCCTTAAGAATCGATTTTCATATATAGCACCTTAAGAATCTATTTTCATATAGAGTAAAATCAGTAGTTCGAAGTGTACGAAGTTCAGAGCGTTTAAAAAAGTGAAATCTATATAGAATAAAAGGATGGTTTGTATTATCTAGTCCAAACTAATTTAATGCACGTTTTTATATTAGTTATGGGCAAATTAAACCATACATTGTATTTCAATAACAGAATTTTTACTTAATGTAGCTTCTGTCATCATTTGTACTCTAATTCAATTTGTCAGAATATAATATCTTTTTGCAAGTATTTGTTAAATTACCAAATATGAAGAATAAATATGTATTAATAACTTCCTGAATTAAAGCAGTCACTGGCTTATATAAATAGTACAAACTAACTGAATGAAGATTTTCACAATCTGGCGAGATAAAGTGAACCATCCAGTGCAAACTAATTTTAATGCACATTTTATTATTTAAGCTATAGGTAACGGGTAAAAATTCTATTATTGAAATTTAATCTGACTAGCGACATGACTTGTCGCTAGTCAGATTGAATTTCAATAATAGAATTTTTGAATTCTAATTTAAAACATTAATAAATAACTTTTCAAAGTACAATATATGTTTTTGTAAAAATTTATTAAATTACCAAATATGCGAATCTGTTTCCAAGGGAACTCGAACGTTAATAACTTCTTCCAATACCTGCTCAGTTTTCTCGAAAAGTTGATCATTACATAAATAGCTATATTATGTATAACTGTGTTATGTATGTTATGTAACATTGATATTGACTATGGTAGTCAACTTATTACCCATACCAAGGCTTAGACATGGGAATCGCTTCTTCCGAACGCCGAAAATTAACTCCCCTACTTTTCTTGTTGGAGGTTACTCCTTAAGAATAGATTTTTATATATAGCGCCCGGTGTAAAGTTTTATGAGGAGTAAAATCAAGGCGTTCAGAGCGTTAAAAAAGGTTGGTGGCCGCTCCGCGCAACATTTCTGCGCATATTTAGAATGAGATATCAATATGTTTATTTGGCATTTTCTTATGGCGTAATCGCAATGACGGAGTGTGATACACATAGTTCGCTTATATCAAGATGTAATCAATAAATGTCACTATGTGTTAATATTTGGTGTCTTCTATCCTATAAAATTAAAAAATTATTTTTATTTCAACTTCTTAATCTGTCGTTACTAAATGTTTTTAATTTTGTTTTGTAAATTTGATCTGGTTCGTTTGTATTTTATTTGAAAATAGTTATATTATAAACATTTTTTTATTAAATAATCTTCAATTTACAAAAATACATTTTCCAATTTTATAACTTATATTCGAAATGTAAAGCTTGATGAATTAAGCCATAAGTTCTTATTCCTCAACACAATGTTGGGTAGAACGTGATAGGCTTCCCCAATTAGTAGTAATGGTAGGAAATTAGTTTGTATGAAATTTATATGTATATATATCGACGTAGAATAAAAAATATTAGAAATGTCATTAATAATATATAAAGCATATATTTTCGAATATGTGGCAAAATCTTCGGTACACTAATTGTTCTTTCTTATAAATAACGTAGGAATGCATTAATCTGTAATAACATTCAAAATATCGCTATATTAATAAGGTATCTCTAAAACTCAGCGACTTTATTAAAATATTAGTTTAACATATGTTATAGTAAAGATTTGGTAGAAATGAAACGTTAAAAAATTTTCTTATTATTTTTTTTAATGTTTTCTCGGTAATTGAAAAACAAACCACCCCTTTTTGAAGTAATATAGAAACATTTAAAAAAAATTAAAATTTTGTTTAACCTTAGGATATAAAAAGATGAAAATAATTAAATAGCTAATTTTTATTAAAGCTTTATTTACAGTTGACTTGACAAAATCATATTTGACATCAATGTGCAACTTTTATGGGATAAACAATTTTCACTTACTTTTTTTTGCACTTTGGTTATCGTTAAAAAGTAATGCAGGCGAGTTGTGTATATATTTTAATGCCCACAAAAATTTCTTAAATATATAAGTTCTTTGCCAGCCTTACATATAGCTATATACTCAGCTTCGGTTCTTGACAAGGCAATAATTTGTTGCGTTTTACATATTGCTTGATATTTTAAAAATATATTCAGTAAAGGATTTCCTCTTAATGTAATCTAAGGCCTAGTTAGCGTCAATATAACCAATTAAATTCTTTATATACTTATCCTTTAAATATTTCAAACTAAAATTGTTGTACCTTGCAAATATTGCAAAGCATGTCTTGCATGGATCCAGTGACTTTCGTTATAATTATCATTAAATTCATTCAAGTAACAAACTGCATAGGATAACTGGTAAAGTAGGATAAACTGGTCTCGTCAATATTGAAAAAAAAAGAAACTACCTAATTGTTACTGATAAGGAAATTAATTTTCATTGATGTACTCATTTCCTTACATTTTTTTGTATTAAATTTCGTTAATAAATGTTCTATAAATTGTTGCTAATAAAAAATAAGTACATTGTTTTCTTTTCTTACTCGCATACCTAAACATTGCTTCACATGCTCTAAATCCTTTAACTTGAATCTAGTCACAACTCATTTTAAAGATATTCTATTTCTTTAGTACAATTTGAAACGAAAAAAATCAACGGAGAAATAAAGCAATAAATGTCTTAGTGTTTCAGTTCTGCATAATATAGAAACAAGGTTTTTTATCTAAAATGTTTTAAATCTAATTTGTTAAATCAAGTAATTAGTAAACAATAAATTCTTTTCATTATTATTTAAAGCTTATTTTAAAAGTTTATTTTTTTGTCAAGACATGCAAAGTTTACAGATAAATTAGTATAGATAGTTTCACCTAACTAACCGTTAAGTAATGCGATTGTGAGATCAAGATGGGTTTTCTCCAAGTCGTGCTTAACACTTAAAGCAAAAAAACAGTTTTAAGGTTGAATAACGAAGCACTGTGGAAAATGTCTCTTTGTAATTTATTTTAGCTTACTGTGTAAAATGTTTACCGTTACCTTATATTTTTTGTATAAAATCTATTACAAAACACTCATTTGCATGAAACAACTCTCCCTTGTTCTAGTTTATAAAATACTTCCCATGCTTCATTTCCTTCAAATAACTTCAGTAGTTCTTCTATAGCTAAACACTATTACTTGGACTCCGGGATATTTAAGACTTTTTCGAAAAATATCTGGTCTCCCTAGGTCTAGATATACAAGTCACCGATCTGACCTGATCTAGATATACAGATCACTTTCTGTACACAGGTTACCAAAACCACACTTGTCAGGCTTCCGCCTTTCTCGTTGCTGATGTACGGGTTTAGCAATCTGTGCAAGATTTATCAACTCATTCTGGGGAACAACATCGAAAAGTGGTTTGAGGTTACTTTATTCTCTACATAAGAACTGTTATATGGTCTTACTCTAGATTACGATTAATGAGAATCTGCATTTTCATTTTCATAACTGTTATACTTCACTGTAGCATCTGTTGTCAACTTTGGTACTTCTTTTACACTAACCCGAAGTATAACAGAGTCTTTACTTGACTTGATGTTAGCAACAACTTTGCTGGTGATGACTTTTCTTGTAACAGGATTGGATTATCTGTAGCCCAACACTTTTAGTATATCCGACTATGTAATGTTTACTGTCTTTTTATACCATTTCATTTGTTTTTCTTTCAGTGCATGGATCATAACTGTATTATCAAACATATGCATGAGACTAACTTTTGGCTTTCTGCCAATCTACTGTTCAAAAAGCATTTTTTGGTTTAAACCAGAAACCGACGATCTATTTCTTAGGTATACCACCGTATTTACTTCTTTACTTAACTTAAAGCAAATAACATTTAATTAAATGACATGCATTGAAAATACTTTAAAATATACAATACGAATATAAGTTTCTGAAATATTTTTTTGCTACATATATTTAAGAAACGTTAATCGCGAATCAGTTTTGATTCCCAAACCAACGACTTTTTCAGATGAAGCACTATTCCGACAGTTCCATCCGGATTGTCCGGGACCTGAAACACCTCCTAATAGATAGGAGACCTTCGAACACCCTCTAATAGTGTCCTGTATTTATTATCGAATGCTTCCACCGGTAAATCGGTAGGAAATAGAAAGAGAAAGCACAATACTTTCTCACAGACCGATATCGGTGGAAAGTCTTTTAAAAGAAAAACTAGAAAAACTTTTTATTTTGCAATACGAATCAATATTTCCAAAGTTATTTTTGCTACATCCCCCTTATGCCTATGAAACACCAGTCGCAAATCAAATTTAATTTCCAAATAAACGATCTCATTCAGCCGTTACATTGAGATTCCTCTGATCGTATATTCGTATTTAGTAAGAGCATAAGCTCGGCTGTAACTCAGTATTGGCCATTTGTTTGCGTCAAGCTATAAGTCGCTTGCTGCGCTCCAATCAACGATGGTCCTGATGTCACGCTGCAACCGTACGCCATCTACTGCATCCTTCACGACTACAAAAAGTTTTCTGTCGTCCACGAATAACAAACAACGCGCAATCTTCACGCACGCAACCAAATATCATTTAACAGAATAGTGAAAATAGAGGCCAGAGTTTCGAACTCTGGCTCACACTCATACAATGTTATAAATCTCGGATGTAAGTTGTACGAATGGCTATTCGTACGTATTGCTTTTTATCCGCAAGATACTAAGAGAAAAATTGAAAAAGTGGAACGGAGAACCCTGCTTTGTCAATGCGATTTAGTAAGATATCGTTGTTGAAGAAAATAAACACTTTGGCAATGAAATGTAATCCTTCATCAATTAAATTAAAATAAATTAACAACAAAAATGTTAGCACGGTTGCATAGCCAACAAAAACAAAAAAAATACGATATGGAGAAATGACGTATTACCTGTACGTTTTACTAGGTGCTTATGTTCTTTTTATTTTTCACGAGTTGTCTACATGATCGAATGCTTCCAGGTAATTAAAATATTTACTTAAAATCGGACGTCAACATACATACATAAAAGTGAAGGTAATAAGAGCATGAAGTGAGCTAAAATGTAGCAAAAATTAAAGATATGTTTTATTGTCACAGTTAATAATAACATCAAGTGTTTAGTAAATATTTGAAAAACGCAATCAATTAAAAAAACATGCAATTTTGACTTTCACCCATTTCCGGTTCCTTTACTCTTATATATATATATATATATATATATATATATATATATATATATATATATATATATATACTATGTACTATTGTATTGTAATATTGAAAACGCAAATGTTTGTCGTATTTCCCAACATAAATTAGGTTTTTCGGAAGATGAAGTAAAAGTAATTATGATATCCGTATGAAATTTTGTATAAAGTTTTAATTATCGCTATAATTAATGTACAAACTGAAGAAAACAATATCTCATCTTAAAACCTGACGTTTCGAATTCGGTCGAACAGACCACCATGCTTTTATAAATGTTTTGGTTTTCTCTATCCACGGTGATATTAGCTTTATGGACATTTTATTTGAATCTCAACGTTTTTATGCTTTCTTTTCGAAGAAATCAAATTAATAAAAAAAAACGAGGATTAACATTTTTTCTTAGAATTTGCTACGAAATAGTTTTTGTCTCAATAAACTTCTGTGGTAAGAAAAGTTCTTTATAGCGTTTTTTATCTCAAAAAGAGACCCCAAATTTCTTTGGGTCTTTACCAAACCCAAAATTTATCCTTTCGTTTGTGTGACATAGCATTTTTTTTTTCACAAATATTTCAACCTAGAAATTTAAAATATTTATAAGGTTTAATAACCCTTAAAATATATTAATAATTACCTTAAAATATATTAAAATATATAAATATATTGAGAATTTCAAAATTAAAGAATTTCAGATATCTCTCCTTTAAATGCTAAGAGAACATCGGACGGAATAAATCTATGAGTGGGGAACTTATGGCTTAAGAAACTTAGAAATTGTACTGGTACAACCCCATCTATGTATACCGCAATCCATCGAATTATATTGCTCATTGCACACCTCCAAATGACTTCCGCAGCACATTCCAGATATCGTTGTCATGCAATACTCGGAAGGATTTCTTACTGAAATCGACCACTATTTTTACACGATCCATTTCGAGATACTTTTAATCCTCTGCAAATACATAAAATTATACATAAAATTAAATATAGTACATAAAATTAAATATATTTGTTGATCTACTAGCCCTCGTAAAGAATACTAAATTTGATTATCGTAACTTACATAATTCCTGAGATATAGACTTCGGAAAATACTTAAATTTAGCAATCACAGACTGACTCATTCACTGACAGGTCATAAAAAACCTTTAGATCACTTTTAATAATTCTATCGCTATGAAATTAGGTACATATATATGTTAAGATAATTTTATAATTTACCACATTTCATGTTTGTCGTATAAACAAGCGCTTTCAAACTAAAAAATTTCTTTGAAATTCAACAATTTAGTTGACCTAAAAATGTATTATTCTTCAGGGAGAATTTCTCTTGGGCTTTACATTTAAGTTTTTGTATGATTACTTAAAATTTATTTAACGAGCTTTCTTAATAAATTCATTTTCATCATATAAATAATTTAAAAAAAACTAAGCCACTTTGATTTATTTATTTCGAATTTCAATGATAGTAATATATTAAAACAGAAATCCTCTTAATCCCAAAATTACTTATTTTTTTCTAATTGGCTGTGGAATTACACAATTGGCTTCCATATGAACAAATTAAAAGTATTATGTTACATACTATTGGGTTTTTATAAACTCGAACACACATAGTGTTGCTATTTTTATTACAGTATCGGTGAAACTATTGATATTACTATATTCAATGGCGGTTTTTGGTTTAAGACTGTTTTGTTGGCCAAAATGTAGATTTAGCAAAACTATTACACATATGTACATTAATATACATCGTTAAAACTAATACTCAGGTCAAAACGATCTATCTAGTTCAAATTTAATATTAGACGTTATTTCCATATATACGCTTTTAATGTATATAATAATTAATAACGAGGCATTGTTCATTTTTCCCGATAATTCCACAAAAAATTAGTATTAGTATTGATAATAACTGGAAAATCGCTTTATTTAAAACATCTGCCTTAAATGCTATTACTATTCTAAATGCTTTAAATACCAATCAATCAATAATTTATAAATTATAGCACGATTCCTGCTGATAGACGTGCGAGTGGGAAATTAAATATTTTTTAATACGTAAGGCATGAAATGTCAAACAAATTATTCAATCGAAATAAAAACCGATTTCTTGAGAACAAGTTACATTTAACTTAATTTATGTTTAGTAGCAGAGTTTTATTATAATCTCAACCGGTATTGTAAATTGAGGAATATATAAATTAAGAGTTTATGACAGACACTTAATTTCTTCAATTTTTATCAATTATATTTCAAAAAGATATAACGCTGTCAACACATCCAATACAAATTCTCGATGCACCAGTTCGAATATTGTATGGTAAATACTTATCACTATCAGCAGAAATACCTGGATAACTTAGACGATATGGAAAGCATAATGGAGTATCAATAAAAGGGTGAATATTTCCATAAAATTGGTTAAGTTGGTTGGTTTTATTGGTAAATGCAAATTTTTTGTAAAAATATAATGCCAAGATTATTGAATATATAAAATTTTCTGCAGCTCTTTACATGTAGTGAGAATTACACTCATAGAAAGATGCTAGTGGTATTATTTATCAAAGAAAAAGTCTTACAAAAAGTGACGATGGTAGCAATATTAAAAATAAATCTGCTTGACATTTAATATTGAATTCCAAAACAGTACTTTCAACTACAGCAATAAATGTGGGGACTTAGATATTAATCAAAACGGATCCATTGATCATATCAAAATTGGAAAATATGCAATTTCCTATATATAATAACTAGCGGCCCGGTACGTGCTTCGCTACGTATAAAGTGAAATATTAAAAAAAATTAATTGGAACGTCAAATTCATTTATTGAAACAAAAAAATATTTTATTAATTGCTAGGTATTTTAAAACTTAATCCAAAACATTAGGATAAACAATATTTTTTGTTTTTTTCCATTTTGAGCAGGAATAAACAAACGGCTGGAGGTACCGACTCTGGAACAAGCAACATAAAGTTGGCCATGTGAAAAACATGATTCCTCCAAATTCACACCACAAACGTTAAGTGTTTGCCCTTGGGCCTTGTCGATGGACATCGCAAATGATAAACGCGCAGGATATTTTAATCGTTTGAATTCAAATGGCATATCAGTTGGAATCATAGGGATACGCGGTATCAAACATACTTCTCCTTTTGATTTAGCAGTTAAGATCGTAGCTTCAATCAAATTTGGCAATAACTTTTTCATTGCCAATCTGGTGCCATTACACAGTTTTGGTGGATTAATATTTCGCAATAATATAATCAAAGAACCAACTTTCAGATTCAAGCAATGCGGTGGCATACCAGCCGGTTCCAATGAATTTAAAAATTCAATTGGATAATTCATTGCCTCATCTTGATTCATAACACTGTCAATTGATTTATATGTCGTGACTACACCTGGCAGTTTTGCTTGAATTTGAAAATTAAAGGCATTGATATGAATGTTCTTCGGTGCTAAAATGGCGCGTTCTCTCAACCAATCATGATTTCTGTAATACTGAAGAATATTCGGAAAAACACATTCAATCAATTCATCTATCGATTGCGCAATTGTACAAAAATTGTTCGGTACAGCGATCAATCCGTTGGTACTGTCGATTTGTATTTTGCCATCACCAATTTCTAACAATTGTTTTGAAAACTCATGGGCAGCTGGTTAATTTTGTAGGTGAATACGCATATTAATATTCAGTGTCAATTTTTGTACATATCTCCAAAAAACTGATGACTTCAAACAGGCATTTATTTTATCAGCAGGAGTTGATCGAGGAACGACAGGCAATGTTTGTCGAAAATCCCCTGACAGTAATATCAGAGCACTACCAAAAAGCTGTTGATTACCACGTAAATCTGGCATTTTTCGATTAAATGCTTTTATTGTTTTGTTATTCGCCATTGTACACTCATCCCATAAAATAATTGACGTTAATCGGAGAACTTTTGCCATAGCATAATTTCTCGAAATATTGCAAGTTGTAGTTTCAATCACCTGTACATTCAATGGCAATTTTAATGCAGAGTGTGCGGTCCGACCACCTTTTAATAATGTAGCAGCAATTCCCGAAGATGCAAGTGCCAATGCAATTTTCTGTTCCGATCGAATAGTCGCTAAAATCAATGATATAACGAACGTTTTGCCTGTACCACCAGGTGCATCCAAGAAATATAATCCATCTGCATTATTGGAAACGGCATGCATGATTGTGTCACATACATGTTTTTGCTGAATATTTATTTTGGTTATATTCGATTGTACAAATAAACGCAAATCATTAGAATTGAATTACTGCTCACGTTGCAATTCACGATCAAACCAATCATGCATCTCACGATTTGGTGCAGTCATACCCAATTGTACTAATGCTTTATTTACAATCGTTAGACTCATATCTTCAATTATTATCAAAGCTTCGTTGTACATTTCCAAGGTAATCAACAAATCAGGATTTCTTGCATGATGACGCATACGAATTAAAATATCTTCTGCCATATAATGTTTTTATTTGTTCCATAATTCAAGTGGATTTGATGGCATACATGTTGATAATATAATGGCAAATAGCATTCGTATTTGTTGTGGATGAGCTGAAGTAGATGCATCTTGAAGTGTTGAATCCCAATGTGCATCATCCTCTAACAAATGCAAGAGTTGACATGCTTCACGATATGTTTGACACAAATGACCGTTGACTGTTCTCAACTCTTGAAATGGTTTTGGGCCATTGACGTTAACTAATAACAATCTCAAATAAAAACACTCAGCATTGTTTGGATGTACTGTATATGTTCTCCCAATTGCATCTCTTTGGAAAATTACAGGATGCCCATGGACTGCTATTCCTTGATTACGTCTTTGAATTTTTTTCGAAGACACATTCCATGTGTAATACTGAGGCACTTCAGAATATAACAAATTTATCGCAAAAGTATCAGTTTCGTATAATTTGAAAAAAGCTGTCAACGTAGTCGCTGGTGGTTGTGCTGCTCTTTCCAATACATTTGCTACATTAAAATAAACACGTTGGCCATTCTCAAGATGCACAACCAAGTGAACAACCACAGGATGTCTTTCGTGCATTGGAAACGACATAATCCTCCAGATATCTTCATTACTACTAATATAGCACCCCATTTGACACTGGGTAATTTCATCATTTCTATTATCATCAGCAACACCGAAAACAGCCATATCGCTCCCTTTATTTACATAGTTGCAAATATGTTTACTGGATTTGACTGAACTACAATACTCCACATTTATATGAGCATTGAATATTTTCGATAATAATGAACAATACGGAACCACCCAACGATTATCAACTTCAACGTCCTGGTTACGCATTTTAATGGTTGCCGTTTTGCCATTATCATTAGGTGATCTACGTCGATACAACGGATATCCGTCATTGCCCGTTATTGTGTCTGAAGTCAATTGCCTTGGGTATCGTTTCGAACACTTTCCATCAATAATACATGGCGAATTCATATTTAGTTCACCGCACGGACCATGTATCATGTTTTTAACGACAACTTAAAATAACTCAGGATCAACAGTTAGATCAGGAATTTCAGCTGATATAACGTTATCGATTTGATCCGGAGTTATTTTATGTACCAGCCAAATTAATATATGTGCGTGCGGCAATCTCCTTTTTTGCCATTCGATGGAGTACATGTGGCAATGCATCTCTCCAAATACATATAATTTCACAATTAAATCCATAAGTGCTTTCAATTTTTGCCGAAAAACACGTGCTGTAATGTCATGACGAGCAGTTGTCCACTGTCCTTCAAATAAATTGTTTTTGATATCATCCCACTGCGGATTACATGTAAATGTAATGAACAGATCCGGTCGACCGTATTTTCGTACATAAGACATTGCGTCTTGTGCATATTCGTTCATATTCCGTGGGCTACCAATATACGAAGATGGCAATATAGTTAAACGTCCTATGTCATTAATATTAGCATCATTCGCTATCGCATCTTGCAAATGAATATATTCTTCGGATCTTAATTTTGCTTGGTTGAAACGAATAAAATTAAGACGATCAGTTTCTATTTTGGCAAACATATCAACGATGTACTGATGATATAGTTTACCACATCTCAAGATATAATTTTGTTCTTGTGGACGAACCATCAATCGATACGAATAAAAATTCATGGCACTAATTTTTTTCTGTACATGTAGACCTGAAAATAAGTGCAAAATGTGACTTTAGAAATTTATACAAATGATGAAATGTCAATACACTAAAAATAGGCCAATTATTTACCTGTTCGTGGATCAATCATTGGTATATTGATCTGGTAGCCATCGTCACCTTTCCAATGCAATATTGGGTATTGTAATGCATCGTAACTATGATGAAGTTCCGAAACACGTTGCAATTGCTCATTTCTACGATGAAGTACAATATCACGGGATTGAAACTGATCACCAAGAATAACAATTGCAACCTCATCAATTGTCGGCACATTGAATCGCCTTTGATGCTCTCCAAAAGGTGTTCTATCAGCCCTTATTACGATTTTGTGATTATCAGATGGCATATGATCGAGAGCAATTTTGAACAATTGAACTAATGCGTTATGCTGATGGAAAAACCTTTGTAGCTCACGAATAATTTCTCGTCTTGTATTCAAAACAATTGCACAACGTTGATCCAATTCACGATTTTCATCACCAATAAAATAAATTGGCAAACGTTTATGATCAGAGTCGGGGTATGACAATAACGAACCAGCTTGATGATAAATCTGGCCCTGAATCTGTACATGTATGCAAATTTTAGGTAGATGTTGTATCATAATTTTTATCATTTTTATCATAATTTTAGGTAGATGTTGTATCATAATTTTTAAAACTATCGAATACTTTATGATTCAGATTGATATAAACATGAAACAATCCTGTTGAAGTATTTACCTTAAACGTCGCCATAAAATTATCTCTAATAATTTTAGTAGCACCAAAAGAAGTCATTTGAAATGCCGAATTGTATTGTTGAATATGACTCAAACAGTCCTTCGACTTTTGAGATGTCCCAAAACTTAATGAATACAATGGTTCGGCTGGAGTTTCTAATGTTGGCAATCTCACTTTGCCAGTAGCACAACAGATGCCGGGCGTTTCACCTGGAAAGTTAGCCGCATATTGCGTCCATCATTCCAATGTATCCGTACACACTTTAATCAATCTGACTGTTATAATTAAAAGCAGCACGCCATTTACTTCAGCCAAAACAGCACAACGTATTCGTGATCGTCGTGCAAGATTCAGTACAATTACAGGGTCAACAGATCTATTTCGTGCATTACGTTCACGCTGCGATGCATTAGCTTGTGCGCGTTCATCTGCAGTCTGTGATCGTCTTAGTAATGCCACATCATTTGCATTACGCGTTCGGCGACCTATATTTGCTCGTATTGCTCGTGGCATTTTTCCTTTAATTAAAAAAGAATAAATCAAATTAAAAAAATAATTGTTACATTAATAGTGGTACACAATATGTTTCTTCAAATAAAGAAACACACATGCATACATGTAATTCACTTCAACAGTTCAAAACTTACCGTTTGTGTAAACGCGTTTGACAATTAAATTCATAGTACATTTGAACAAAAATATAAACATAAAACAATAATTATCGCTGACAATTTGCTTTAATCGAACCTCGTCCAAAATGAAATGACCGCATGAATGACATAACAACATGCTTTTACTGTCAACACTGAAAAAAGTTTCAATTTGACAGCACAATCGCCATCTGAAAAAAGGTTCAATTTGACAGCAAAATCCCCATTTACAAAATGATCCGCCTTTTATTGAATTCAGTTGTTACAAAAAATGTGATAAATGAAGAAACACTCTACTGATTTTGTGCAAACTTCACATAAACCATCTACTAAATAGTCCGAACCAAGCCTAAACATTTGGTCTGGATAGGTGAGCCCATTCTTGAGTTATACAATTACAATGAAAAATGGCATTGATTTTTATATGTATAGAATTAAGCAGCCTTTTTTGCACATTTCGGAAAACAAATATTTATATCCATAAAAAATTATTACGGAATTTCAAAAAAATTCTTGCCGTCAATATTCTTCGAAAGTCATTGGCCTTAGAAATTTCCTCAACTCAAACATCGTAAAATAGGAAAATCTCTAATACCTTTGTTTTGTTCATTGAAAATATCTAGAGCAAAACATTTTTTTTTGTATTTGGAAAAAAAAATTGAAAGCTGCGTAAGTTTCATTAAGTACAATGAGAAGTAGATGCAAAATACAATAACCTGCAATAATGTAGACCGTTTGTAATAATAAAAATTGAGATTTCAATAAATCTGAAAACATTCATTAGTAACGTGTTATAAAGATGTATATTGGCTTATATAATATTTAAATATGTGCTAATTCATTGTGCATTATATTTGTATATGAAGTGGACTCACGTATAATATTTTTAATATAAATTACTTAGAAAACGTTCGAAAAAATTCGGAAACAAAATAAAATAGTGATGCAAACGATTTTAAAGTAATTTATATGTGCTTACTAAACGAAAATCTATTACTTGCCACTGCCTGTTAATTCATTCCTATATCTGATGCCTTATTAAACTCGCTAAAAATGTTTAAAGTGTTGTAATATTTTTAAACTTTACAAATTATCTAGTTCTCTCGAAAAAGGAAAAAATGAAGAGTAATAAAAAATGTCTAATAAACTTTTACCGATAAATATTATTACTTTAAAGAGTGTACTAAATTTTAAATCAGGCTAAACATATAAATTCATTCCCTTGACGTATCTCGTAGCACATTAATTGGTTTTCAGAGTTTATTGCATAAAATCCATATTTAAAATTTAATTTCCTAAATCCATATTTGGAGAATATTTTTCCAATACTGTTATAATTTTTTAAATTTTTTAGCTTTTTTTAATTTTTTTTGTTTAAGTTCCCACCGTAAGTCAGGAGTTTGAAAAGAGAAATATTTTTCTCCAGAGCATAGATAATAGTTGTATGAATTAGTTATGCACACCGTGTTTTTGATATACTTTGATACCGTTTAATATTCTACATTTGAGAAGATGGCTATCAAATCAATATACGCCAATGTGACCCAAGAATCAATATACGCCAAGACCAAGAGTCTCTTAAAACCCTGCATGCTGTTGATTTTTACTGCTACAAAGAATGAAGCATGATAGGGAAGAATACTAACTGTTATTATTTAATAACTACAAAAAGCTGCCAAGTGAGGTTAACGTTCACTTGAAAGGCACCATGGCAAGAACTAGTAGCTAATTTGTAGAGTTTGTGCTCTATTATCGTAGGACCCCTGCATGAACATTTTATTTTCCATATAAAAGTTAAACATGCGATGAAACTCCCAACTAAATATAGCATATTTGTATCTACCAGGTGTCACATGTACTCTGCGGAGTGGCAAAAATATGGTCTACTTCATGTTATTATCGAAAAGAGTACTCACTGGCTACAGAGTTAATCTAGTCTTTTTGTTTCACAAAATTGTAACTTACCCACTTTTTTAATTGCAACGTAATGAATTAGCAATACCGTTTATCATTTGAATAAGAAACAAGTATTAGCTGTGGCTCTTTAATGCTCACTGAAGGGGTACAAACCTTCAAATCATGGACGAGTATGCACGAGTTCGACCTGCAAAACCGCGATCTAAAACAAACATTTTCCTAACCTCAAAAATAATACATACATCTTTTTACAGCGGTTTATTCTGGATCGATGACTCATTCATACCTTTTGGATAAGACCCATAAATTTTACCAATATAGTCGTCCGAGATAAATGCCATTATTGACTTTAATATGTTCATTGAAGTTTATTTCGTTTTTCACCTTCTCCATTCTAGGGCTTCCTAATCTTGGTTCAGTTTTGTCTCCTAGTACATCAGGAATGTTGACATTTGTATCGTTTTTTTTAACCTCTTCTTTCTGACCTTTTTGTGTTATTTTTAAGTCTTCATTTTGAATAAGCTTGAATCTTTTCTTCTTATACAATCTAAACCAATTAGGAAATCATATTTAAAATTTTCTTTGTCTGTGACAAAAATATCCATGTTTTGTTCTACATTATATATTTTAATTTTTAATGTAACCATACCTTTAGTTTTTTTCTCACCATTAATAGTCTTTAAATTTACTATTTGTGTATTATCTGTACTTTTTTCTTCATTCCGTATATTTAATAATTTAGCATTAATTAATGACACATTTGAACCTGAATCATAAATTCCAGTTACATTCACAGTGTCATTCAATAGTAAATTTATTTTTATTAATGGTGGCACCTCTAGTTTTTTGGATGTTTGTTATTCAGTTCTGTTTCTATTTCGGAGTTCTTTACTGTTCTCACTATTGATTTCTGAGTTCTGTCTTTAAACCAGCAATTCTCCTCTGGGTGATAGGGTTTCCCTTTTTTTTTCATTGGCACAAATTTGGCATGGTTTTCTTTCTTCAATTTTTTTTTGTATAAGGTCAGAATTTGTAAATCTTTTTTTTCATACTTAGTTTTCCCAACGAGGTGTTCTAGTTTTCCTATTTAATTATACAAATCTTCTGTTTGTTGCAAAGTTTCTCTGTCGATTTTATCGGCAACAAAATTAGGCAAGCCGAATGCTATGAGATCAATAAGAGTCCCAGTATCAATGTTCTTCCTAACTTCCAGTAGTAATTTCTCTTTCTTTAGAGCGTACTCGAGTAACGGAGTACGCTCTAAAGAAAGAGTCTTGGTCTTTAAAACCTAGAGGATATCTCATGGATGACCAACCTTTATTTGCAAATGTCTCACAAAAGCATTTCTCCCATTTGTTCCACTCTGATTCTACTGTGTATTTTATTAGCATACAGTCGTAGCAATGTGCACTTGACGACTCCATAAAATTTTTCAAAATCTCTATTTTCTTTTTGTGTTCGTTGACTTTGAAACGTTCACATTCTTTATTAAAATTATTAATCCACTGCTGGGCATTAGTGGTTTTACTTGTGAACTTTTCTATCATAAAATTCTTCGCTATCTTGCCTAGATTTTGAGTTTCTGATTTTTGTTCTTTTTCTTAACAGTTTTTCCAAAGAGTTGTTTGAGCCACTAGATTTAGACTCTGCTAGATAAACTGCTTCTTCTAGATCAACATCATTAAACTGCAAGTTTTGAGCCTCATCCACATATGCTTCCGATATCTCATCTGTCAAAATTATCCAAATTTTCCTTGTTTGGTGTCTTCTTTGCAATGTTTTTTTTATTTTGGCATAGTTTGTAGTACTCATAATTGCTTTGTGTTGATTCACTGGTTGATATTCCGGTGGTATTCCATAGATCTGACCACTAGTTGTGGCAATTGAGGTTATGCATAAAATGTTGGTTTTTCCCTCGGATGCTGTCTTCACAGCAAAATAAAATCTTAACTTATCCATTATTCTCTCAAAATATATGCAGAAAATGTTGTTTTATAATGTTTTTATTGGATTCTGTTTCGAACTTGTTGAAATAAAGACGTAATTGCGTTTCTGTGGATAAAAGATTTATTTACTTGTAAAACGTTCCTTCTACAATTTGCTAGTAACATTATCTTATAAACTAAACATTTACTCACCTGTGGATAAAATAAACAACATTTAAAGCCCTTATTTTGGGTTTATCATCTGAATTCGACAGGTAAGCTTTTTATAATAAAATACTGAATCAAAAACAAATCTAACCTCTCAAAATCTTTTGACGTTTTATACGAAAACTAACAGCGACCTCTATGGAACTTATCATAGATAACGCGGCAAAGTTTAAATGAAAGTATACCTATGGGTTTTCTTTACATACATATATATATATATATATATATATATATATATATATTTTTTTTTTTTTTTTTTTCTTTTTTTTTCATTTCACTAAGACATTGTTTTAATATGTCAAAATCAACATATAAAACATCACATCACATATATTTACTAATGACTCCCTATGATTACGATAAATTTCACAACTTCTAGATTTTTTGTTACAAAGAAGTAAAATATGTCCCAAATTTTTGTATTAATAACCTACACACAACAGATATCAATAAACTTGATGTAATGTGTACTAGATTCCATTTTACCTAATATCCCCAGCATAATATCAATTTACTCATTTACGCATGATATTACTCAATTGGTTAAGAATTGTTTACATCAATGATAGTGACAATTTCAACAGCATATAATTATTAAAGGATTGTTAGTTATTGAGCTTGAATTAGTGATTGATAATAATGAAATTCGACTTCCAAGGTGTGGCCTCACAACTTATCTCTTGTTAAAGGAAAATAAAAATCAATGTTCATATTGACGTACGAAGAAAATGACGTCTGTACTATTGTAATTGGATGTGTGTTTATTTTAAAACTCTTAATTCTATTTACCCGTAAAGTGTTATTGACATTTTAAATAGGCTATATGACGCAATTCAAAAATAAAATAGAAAAACTTAAATTACCAATAAAAGGACAAAATTATTCCAACTTTTAATTAAAACATTTTAAAACAAAATCCCATATTATATATTTATGATAGTGTAGGTAGATGTACAGTAATCTCGTTTATTTTTAAGAATACCTTTCCCTATCTTCAGAAACATACATCACTCAAGAATGGGACATAAATTTAGAAATACATACGTGTATACCTGCTGTTCACCATGAGAGTTTAATTTAACGATAATATTAATTTGATCATTTCATTTCTATCGTCTCTAGCTTCTATACTTCATCAACTCTCGTTGGTTGTATTTGATGATCACGTTATATTAAGAAATATTTTTATATTCAAGTTCGCTCTAAATGGCGTCCGCCATCAAATTATATCATTCAAGTTGTCATGTTTCGCCAATTAGCTTTCCAATAGGAGAAATATTATTGAATGAAATTTTCTAATTAACGTTTTTAAGCCACATCATTTTAGTAATTTTCACGTAAAATGTGCATGAATCGATAATTCTATACACTCTTGGTTGGTTCGATGTGTCTACTATGTTTTTAAATTAATTTTTCATCTTCTCTTGAAATTAATTCCATTTATTTAGAAATACAAGTGCTTTCATTTTCTATCAAATACATTTCTAGTCCTTTCTTTGAAAGTTGATTTTCGTTTTAGAAAATTATTTTCGCTACAAAATTTTTAATTGAAAAATATAATAATAATAAGAATAAAATTTAATTTGAGCATGTAAAGCTTTACGTAGCATTTTAATGTTTTACGTGGCAATTATAATGAAGATAATTAATCTAAAAATTTGTTCAGTGAATTTAATTTTGCTTGATTAAATTAATTAAACATGAGTTTTCAAAACTTTTAATGGCGCCGTCTTATAATTATGAAAACCGTCCGCTTATATTATTAACAGTACGTATTATGTTATTGTGATAAGGCATAGTGTATTACCATAAATATGTAGTTACTCTAAAGTAGTTAAAAAAAACTAAAGATTTATTCACATTTAAAATTAGTTTTACTAGGGAAGTTTACATTGATAGCGTAAATTTAATTCTGTAATTGGTTCTCGATAACATATAATTAGGTATATTTTATATTTCTGTTACAAATTTAATATCATTTGAGTCAATCTAATAACAAATGTACATTTTAAGTTATAATCAATCTAACGGGTAATTATTACCCTAATCAAAATAACTTCCTATTAATTCTAACGAAATTTAAAAAAAGTAAAATAATTTCATTGAAAAAATGTTGGTACTTTGCACTATTTCTATTTTATTTGATTTTCTCTCTAAAGAAGATGAACATCTAATGTATTTGTAAAGAAGACCGCTCTAAGTAAAGGTTTAAATTGGCACCGCAGAGTTTCAGCCAGTAATTATAAATATTACGCTGTTGAATCGAACTGACGATACGCCCAACTTAGGAAGTTATTAAGATTGCATTTATTATAAATATTGTTTTATTATAAACGCATACAGTTAAGCAGATGGTGGCGGATATTGCTACATTTTACGATTTAACTCTGTTCAAAAAAACTCAAAATTAAAAATGCAACGAAACCATCTTAAACCATTAAGCATTAAGATTCTTGCAATTGCCGACATATGACTCTCAAATGCCATTATTGAACACGTATCATATTTAATTTAGCGTTTACTCCATTCATCTCTTCACCTTTTACTATTATATTAGTCACGACTACTTAATAACAAATATAATCTTTATTCTCTGAAGACAAAACAGTAATTATTTTAGCTTTCCCCAGTCGTTGTAGCCTAGCCGTGACTATTCGAGCCACGGCCGAATAAAATGCGAGTTTAATCTTCACCCAAAGCGGAAAAATAATTTCGTGGTCTAATGCTTATTAATCTCAATGTATCACTAATCATGTCAAGCGTGGTAGAAATATTCAAAGACTCGTTCGTATTATTACCCGAGACTGACCTCCGTACGAACTAAAAAGCGGTACACCCAATCTTGTTCAGCCGCTGTTAGTCGACACAATCAAAATTTGTGTATTTACCCGCCAAGGGTGATTGATTCTGGTTTGTGATGTTAAAAGGATAGTTGAGACTAACGGTCGTTGATATATTAAAAACTTTGATAATATATTAAAAACTTGATACAGTTTTTTTTATTAATAATATTCATACTTATAAATGGAGAGTTAGGTCATTTGTCTAGATGACGTTGCATTGTAATTTTTATTCACATCATCAGCATAAGGAACAAAATAAAAATTTTACATGTCCACCGCTTTTTTAATGAAATATTTAATATTTAATACAGATGTCACTATCATGAAAGTACTTTGTGAGAAAAGATTTTTAATTTTTTCGAAGAGAAATATTTTATTATTAGGACGAAATTCGCAAAAAATATTTTAATACAAAATATAAAAGGAAGGAAATATATGGCTGGAAAGTAAAAGAAAGTGAAAGATGTCGCTAAAACAGAAAAAAGAAAAGATATAGGGAACTCGTAACGTTAACCCTGTCACTTTTGTAATTAGCGCAAAATTACTCTATAAATATTATTTTTAATTCTTCCAACCGCATATTATATTATATTATAAATAACATATGTATATTATTATCTTTATACAGTGTCCATATCCGTTTATATTATTTTACGGTTTATTACTTGTTTAATTATTGTTTAAACGTGTGGTATAACTCAAAGTAATGAGATCATTTTCAGTGTTATATGTTACTGCGATGTGTAACCACATAAATCATAGTAAATACGTGTTAAAAAAGTAAATATTTTGCATCGAATACTGTTGCATTATATTTTAGCAAATCTATGGTGTTCATTATATTACTGTACATATTTATTTTTTTATATTTTTATTCACATCGGCACTATTTCGCATTCGTAATTTATCATGTACTATAATATCAAAGATCACGGAAAAGACAAATCGATACTCAGTTATAACCAAAATATTCCCAATTATATTTGAGAAATAATCGTATTTTTTCCGGGTTTTGATATTGCCATTCGCGAAAAGAGCAAAATTAAATCAGTTACTTCACCGCAGCTCACATACATTTTTCCATACTAAGTTTCTGGAAAACAAAACATAAAAATGTAATCTTCTTCGATTTAATTATATCAGACGAACTCGACGTATGCACGTGGAAACTTCAATATGTAATTCATAAAGAGAGCCGTATAATTCGTAAATAGCGCGTGTTCGCAATGAACCGCAGAGAGACTTTCCTTGCAAGGTCAAGTCATTTAAATATTTATTTTGCGTGAGCGTCGCCAAACACTGCTGTACTCAGATATGTTCTTGGTTTTTGGGTAAACTTTATATAGCGTCGATGATGACCAGACACCATATTTGTCTAAACTTGCCTAGAACTTTTTTAGTCTTCGTTGATATTGTGTCTTTCAGTTTATGTGAATAATACATCTTGAAACAAATTGTTGCTAGAAACAGAATAATGATCAAACTTACTTAAATTATATATGCGTCAACAACTTTACTAGACGTTTAAGGTTTCATTCAGAAATTTTGCAGCTATATTAAGAAAATGTGCGACATGCTATTTCCTTTGAATTTGCTGTTGCCCTTTCCGCGTTTTGCTGATTTTGATTTTTTTCTTAGGACTGTTTACATTAATGACAATAAAATGTTTATCTTCATCTTATCACAAAATATACTTACTTACGAAAATATTTAAAACTAATTTATAAAAATCAATCAAAAACTATAGGTAATATTGTATTCCTGAATAGACGACAAAAATTACATTCAAATAAGTAGGATCTTCAAAAGTATGCGAGTAATGTGTATTATACAAACAATGAAACAAGAAAAACAAAATAATATTTTAGAGGATATTTACTGAAAATAAAACTTGTTAAAGGAACCTAATTTCACGCGATATTTGATAATTATTTTAACTACTTGACACGTTCGATATTGCTTAACTTCAATGATCGAGCAATAATTAAACCACGAAAAATATTGAACTCATTGTTGAGGATGTTTAAATATTATTTTAAAATCAATAAGTATTTGTAACTTAAAAATGTCTTATTTACAAAAATAACTTACTTGAACGCCAGAAAGAAACATAAAAATGCTTTTTTTCAGAGCTACGTAACAGCAGATACAATGGAAGCTTATTAAGGTCATTCAGTTATATGTCTATCTATTTGTGGATCACAGCCTTTTATTTTAGAAATAGTATCATGAAAAACTTGTATTTTGGCACAGTGATAAACATATTAGCCCATTCATATCTCAATAGTAATATTCAAAAACATTTAAAAGAAAATTTAAAAAAATGCATATAAAGTATTTCGTTCACATTATAGGTCGTGTGGGATTTAAACTGAAAAGCGTCTCATAAGGACTCGAGAACTATTCGTTGTAAAATTGTATATTAAGTTCTTGAGACGTTTCTGAACATATCCACAAAACGTGTTCAATAATTTTCGAAATTACTGATGTCAAATTTATAATGAAATAGCGTCACTTGAAATTTTGTTGGAAAACTATTAAGGTTTTAAATTATTTAGGATAATTTTACGTATTTGTTTATATTCATACTTAAATGTGTACCTATTTAACAGATTTTAACAGAAGAATATGAATACACCATTTTTTATAATTATACGACATTAATATTGTCCCAAAGTTTATAAAACGCAACAGCTCTCTGCCTTATCATGTCCCTTGTAATTTGAGTTCTACCAGACGGATTTCGATACGGTTTCCATCTTGTAACAATGAACAAATGTTTGTGCCACTTTGCGGTGCCTGGTTCTTAGATCCATAGTTTTTACCTTCTTAGAACTCGGGTTGCACATATATGTTAATATTTGTGAGACGTGAAAGGTTTTTTTTTATTTTGTAACCTTAAAAAAATGAGAAAAGGCCTGAATTACGTACAAACACTGTATTGTATGCATAATTAATAAATAAGATAGTAATACACCTAGGTCTTATTGAAAGAAACGCGCTTTATAAATCTAGAGATACTTGTTAATTCTCAAGGATGTATTTTTACGCGTCGATGTGTAGTCTAATAGTATCGAAGATCGCATTAATTTGTTATATTTACACAACCTTCCTCTTGTCCCAATTAAAACTAATTCTCTTGAAAGTAATATAGGTAGATAATTTATATTATTTAGTATTGAATACATGCATATAATTTTGCTTTATGTCACTCGTCTCAATGTTTGAGCATTTTGGATTTAATTAGAAAAATTTTGAGTTTCAGTGCATCGTTTATTAAACTATTATTATAATGTAATAGAAATATACGTCTTGACATAAGTAGAGTGAGAAAATATTTCTTACATGGTTGTCTTATACTTCTGTTTTTACGTAATAATTTCTTTGAATATTTCTAGGGTAAGAAAACTAATTACTTAGTTTTAGGAAAAATCAAAATAATGAATGAAATGACATAGCTCGCACCGTGTTATCCATGTGAGCTATATTATTTTATGAAACGTAGTTTATATTATAAATGAGATCAATGTATTGGCCATAATCATTACTAAGTTTTATTTAAAAATAATGAAAGTTAGAAAATATTTTTGTGACTAAATATAATGTTTGAAGGACAACAAAATTATTTTAATTTGATCTTGAAACTTTAAAGGTAATGTAATGGATATTTCTTTCAACAAGAATAATAATTTTTAAACAAAGCACTTTCATATTGAATTCATGGTGCCTACCATTTGTCACTTGACTTACTTTTAAAGAAACTAGGTGACACCTGAAATCTCATAATCGTAGGGAATTTCGTTTTTCCCGCGTAATCTTATCACGTGGCCCTTCGCGACGTTTCTATCGGTTTCTTTCAAACTTTTGGTCTGGCTTCTTGAAAACAGTGGCGCTCAATATATGTACGTATATGTGTGTATGAGTTTTTTCACTTCCGTTGTTTATGCTCGGAGCGTAGGGAGATATAGGTGGAAATTGATATTATTTCATTAAGTAATTCGTATCATTTTATTTTTGTGCGGATGGGACTGTATCATTTATAAAAATATATATATATATTTTTTTTTAGAACAACTTGAATTTGTTTATTTATTAAAAAAGTTCATCCATTCGCTTACAATTTGTCCCAAATCGTTGAACAACACCAAAAATGAAATAGTTTCGCAGTACATATAAAACATAAAAAGAAACAATAAATAAGACAGAAAAAGCACGTTAATTCAAAATAAATAAATAGAAATAATGGTCAAACATAAATTGTCAAGCAGCTCCATAATCGTATCGGAAAATGATCGATGGAGAAAAAAAATATCAAGATTGAACGCTTCACGTAATATTGTGTAAATCAAGGTAAATGTATGAAAAATATGTGACCGCTACAAGATGTTCGTGGGCGTTCTAGTCAGATGAAATATATTATAATAAAATAAATAATAACAACTCATTTTATCACGCTCAGGGTCATAAAGGGTTACCGAATAAAAAAAAACAATTCGAGTCAGAATTGAAGGAAATTACATATGAACATGCCCATTATACAATTTGAAGGGAACAAGTGACCATATATTTGAAGTAAAATTCTATTATACTTCATTAATATTTCCTCCGAGATAAGTACATGAGTTATTTGCGCGAATACTAAGCGCCCACATTGTTTTGAAGGATAATGGGGACAAGAATATTAAGAATATCACAACACACTTATTGTCATTGCAATCAAAAATGAAAAATCATAGTACCCGGAAAGTCTTCTGACCGATTTTAATGATATAATTGTGTAATGTTAGATGATCTTTCACATAGAGCATAACATATAACTAGAGATTGTAAATAGACGTAGCATGCAGTATTCGCGTATAATAATATGTAGTTCTCTATACGATGACACTGATACTTTAATCGCGGATCGAATGCGACAATTGGTGAAGCTCCGTCGTTAAATGTTCATTATGGCACAATAAGACATTTTCTTGCCATAATTACATGCAAAAATAAAAGTCAGCCAAAGATGGTAACCAACCGTGGAATTATTTATATTCGATAACCTAATTATAAATACATTTTCTTGGATTTTGTATGAAAACATTATAGTTGATCTCGTTGCACCGGTACGAGTCACTAGTGCAGGCGTTATTATCGCATAAATATTCATAATAATGTGAATATATTTTCCAGCAATTATATAATAGCTTTATACTTTAAACCAGTTAAATTTTAATAACTATTTTGCATTACAAAAATCATATGAAAATAAAGAACCGATATATTTTTATTCACTTCGTAAAATAGATTGGGAAAAAAAATAATTTATTAACAATAAAAGTATAAAATATACGTAGTTTGAATAATAGATTCGATTATTGATAACAGTTCTGTTTAAAAAATATAAATTATTGTACATATGCATATATCTTGATGACCAACTTTTGCTTTACGACTTATTACAATTTGAGAAAGGGCTAAACTTTTAATTTGTAAATGTTTAATATTTTGGCCATTAAAACAATTTTGAGTCTAAAATGAACGGGTTGTCTCATTGAAATACATACTGTTAGATACCCTGTAGACCCTTGTATATAGGATCAATGGATTAAAGCGCGTGGATAAAAGAACTGGTTTCTTACAAATTTAGGCACAGTTTGCTCAGTATACTTTTAGAGCATGATCTGGATGTAAATTTTGTACCCAAAATCATAACCAAACTTTTGCCAGCCATTAACGAAATGGCAATATGTCTTTGTGATGTTTGGTAGGAAAAATATTTTCATGGCTATGACATGCATCGGTGTAAGTAGTGACTAAAGTAAAGAAGCTCTTTTATTTCTAGTTACTAACATTACAATATTAACTAAAATTTTAAATGCGAAAGGGCGTTTATTTATCCTTCTTTCACGTCACAGCGGAGCTATAAACGGAGATAATTTTTCGTATAGAAATAGTTGGCAGTTCATTGAATAACATGGGCTTCTTTGCAATCCGGGAAATCGCATCCTCACTAATATTGCAATCCCAGCTTATATTAAAAATTCGAAGATGCATTTGTTTATGTTTCTTTCACGTCGCATTGGAGCTATGGATTAACGTCATTTTTTTACACGGAGATAGCTGGTGAGCCAGGGAATGATATAGCCTACCTAACTTTCTAACCCCGGAAACTTTATTTTAACAAACATTGCAATTCCAAATAATATTTAACAATTCGAAAGTTTAATTGTTTGTTCTTCTTTCACGTCGCAACAGAGCAATCGATGTGATATTTTGCACAGAGATGGTTGGTGGACCGGGAAATCATATAGGGCACCTTAAAACCCCATATGTCCCATTCCACCTAATATTACAAACCCCGCTAATATTATAAAGGAAAAAGTGTATTTGTTTGTCCTTTTTCCCTTTTTAAATGAACCTCGAATCGACATGATTTCTTGCACAAAAGTATTTGGCGGGCCAGGAAATGACTCAACATACTTTTCGTCATGCAAATCCCATTCTGACCAATATTATAATACTATTAATATAAAACCAAAAGTGTTTGTTTGTCTTTCTTTCAGGTCGTGCCGAAACAAAGGATCGAAGTGTTTTTTTTATAAAATTAGTCAGTGGGTCGAGAAATGACTTTGGCTACTTTTTATCTCAATAAATCTAATCTTAACTAATATCGTAATTTTAACTAATAATGTTAGTGGGGAAGTATGCCTCTTTGTTCTTCTTTCATACTGCAACGGAGCAATAAATAGACGTGACATTTGCAAAGAGATGTTTGTCGGATCGGGAAGTGATAAAGGTCACTTTTTGCTTCAGAAAATCTCATTTCTTTGGGAAAATTCTTATTTGAAACAAAAAGTGCTCAACAGGAAGGACAAAGCAGTCACAATGGAGTCATGGATAGACATGTTTTTTTAAAATGTTAAATGTGCGAAATAATGTAGCAACAGAGTCATTAATTTAAAATCCGTAATTTAAAGAAAAATATTTTTGTTTTCAATGTCATTTTTATTATAAAGTCATGAAAATAAAGGCTTAGATCGCATTTCTTTCAAAACATGAGAGCTTCCGAAATAATCGTTCGCAAGTGTATCTTAAGGCGAAATGATTATTGAATGCAGAATGGCGCTTACAAAATGAATGAAACTATACTTTTACGTAATAAGTATTTTTCTTTTTTTTCTTTTGTTATTGGGTCAATCATTATTGTTTTATCATCAAATTAATTGAAGAGGAAAAGAGAATTTTTTAACTTTTTTGTATTCCAAATCATACCATATTGTTTGGAATAAATCTGCTAAACTTGAGTTGCGAAAACTCAATTTTCGTGGTATAAAATTAGGTAATCGATAAAAATAATCTTCCCGAATTACAGATGTTTTATTTATTTTCTTCATATGAAAATCATTGTAATCTGCAAGAGTTTATTATAAAATTTGTACAAATAGAAATTTACGTCAAAAATGTTTATATGCTCCTAAAGTATAAGAAGTATTTTAAAGGATTTGGACAATAAACTCATAAGTACAAAACATTTTCCATTTTTAAAATATATTTTATGGTTATCTTGATATTTCTTCTCAAAATTGGTGTTTTGTAGCGTTCGTGCAATCAAGGTTCAGTAAGGCCATCAGCTAGACTTTGGATGAAAGCTCTGCGTTTTAAAGGTTTTTGATCTAGCCTCACATATTAGACACATAAACGACATATATGTTGACCATACACAAATTCAAAATGTAAAATATAGCTTGAAGCCACCTATTGGTCTCACGATTGGCATTCTTACTTGAACACATTTGATCAACGGCATCGCCGGTCCCCTTTGGTACTATTATATATTTCTGGTTTATTTGTTGGCTATGAACATTGGGTTCATCATGAAAAGTGGACAGTAGATACAGTATCTTGTTAAACTTTGGTTTGAACAATACCAAAGTCTTCTCAGCATCAAAATCAAACATAGAAGTGCCAACATATCTATTTTATGAGTTTTTCATTTCAGTCGGAATGTCTTTCTTATTACTGGGTAAAGTGCCAACAATAGTTAATTTATAGGAATCACGAAGCAATTCTGATACTAAAGGAACAGACGTGAACCAGTTATCCATGATAATGTTTCTGTTACTTCCGTATAAATGTTCACACAAATGCTTTATAAAGTATGTTTCGAGAGGCACTTTTTCTGTATCAGTGCCTTTACCTAGATAAGGCGGGGTATTATAGGTATACCTGGAGTTAGAGTCCGCTACATCAAATTTTATTCCATACTTATTACGTTTATTCGGTATGCACATACATGGGTAACAACCTCTAAATTCAATCAATTGCTAGTCGATAGTAACATATGAGCTTGTTTTATACCACTTCTTGCAGTTGGCAATAAAATCTTCCCATAATTTCTGTATTGGTGCAAATCTATCTGATCCTCTGCTCTCCTGTCGTGTAGTTTTATCTTCTAAGTGACAGCATCTTAGTAAGAAGTCAAATCTCTCTGCACTCATACATGCCTTGAATACAGTGCCACTTTTTTTGGAATCACACAAAACTCTAGCGGGTAAATGATTACTTTTCATAGCTGCTGCTTGAATCAAAAGTCCCAATAACGCCTTGACTTCGTTAAGCGATGTATGTGATGTTGTGTAAATAACTCTCTTGTAATTGTTCTTCTTCAAGTTTATTTCAGCATTAGTATGAATAAAAATCTCGTTGATTATGTCTCCGGTAACAAACAGATGGAATAAAGGTAATGGTACAACCTGTTGCTTTACCCAGAGGCCCTGGTATATAATAGACAATATTACGCCTAGATGAACGACAGCTTGAAGTACGGGGTTTGGTTGCCCATTTGTGTTTATTTTTTCCATATACGTAATTCTTCTCTAGCCGAATAACCACATCTGGATCTTAGGACCTACAAGGTTCTTCTGGCTGGGTAATATCATCATCAGAATCTATTAACCTTCCTCTAACGCGATTCCTCATGTTTATGATGAAGCCTTTATCAGAATCAGTAAATACATCATATTTTTGTTCGCTTCGATCAGTAATGATTAACAAATGATTCTCTAAATTTTCTTCAATTTCGTCATTGAAGTTCAGTATCGAAATTTGATAATTTTAAAATTGCTTGCAAAATTACGCATACCATTAACAATTTGTCGCTTCTTGAAAGAAGAGTCGGTCATAAATAAAGCGTCAGTGAAATATGCTGACACACTTCAGCAAGATGGAAGTATCAACACTGTTATAATCTATGCGACTTTTCATAAAATATTTTTTAGGAATTCAGTATGAACTTTAAATCTCAATTTTGGTTCTTTCGTTGGACCGAGGTTGATTCAGCTTCCCAAAAAACTAATATAAATGGCAATATAACAATATCACTTCACTTAGTTTTAAAGTCTAAATAAACCGTTATAATATTTCAGTCTAGTCTTGTTATCAAATTATTTCGTAAAATAAAACTTTATGTGTTTTATTAGGCTTTTAATTCTGTCCTATTCGTCCTTATTCCATTACTTTACGTTACCATTTATAGCAATATCATCTTGACAAATTATAATTGATATATTAAAATAAAAGGAACTATTTGTAATTGGTAGGGTCGGTTTAATTAAAGGAAATATTATCTATAAACGAATAGGTGTAATTCTAGTTATTGATATAAGTTTTTTCCAATTAATTTCTTGTTAGTTTGTCGAGTTCGCACGTCTATACTAAAATAACTATTTTATTTCATAAATATTTACGCATTTCGTAATTAATTGTGTAATGAGATAGATATTATTTTATGAAATAAATATCGTATTTTTCCAAAATTATTTGCATTGATGGAATACTGCTAAGTTATCCTAATAACACACCGAACTTCATAAATACGTTGAACTGAAAATGCGTCACTCAAGGAAGTCATTTTTAAAATCCAACATGTTTTTAGGGATATCTCAATCTAAAAAATTGTTCTTAAGCTTTAAGTTCCGTGTTTTCATCGATTTATTTTACAAATGGATATAACAATTAAAATAACTTTTTCATAACTTTTTTTTCTTTTCAGTTTTATAATTATTTTATACTCATTTATATACCTCAACTAGGTTTACAAAATCGGACAAAATTGTCTAAATTTCTTAACTTTAATAACAAATCCTACTTTATTATTTTTTATCAGTCTCTGCATTCATTAGTTTTGTTATTTTTTTCTAATGTACTCTATATATACATACGTCTTCTGGATATACCTCTTGCTGAGTATAGCCAAGAAAGATTTCTTGCAAAAGTAAAATATTTGGCCATCTTAATGTATGAGTAATTCATAGCATACAAAAGTATGTATATATAGCATACAAAAGTATGTATATAATAGCATACAAAAGTGTGTATACTAATATTCTTCTGGAATGAAATGCTTTAAAATTAAATTAATCAAAGCAATAGTGGCCGAACCATGGTATTATCCCAATTCTAAAACTAAATTTAATTGTATGTAAAGAATACAAAATTTATTCAGTCATATTAGTGGCATTTCTATTACATTTGTAAACATAATAATGAGCCGCCGTCAACCTGCATCAGGAAAACAGGGCTAAATAATTCACTATGCGTGGTAAAACCCATATAAATATATGAAATTTTTTCAATCATTTACAGTTTAAGATTTAAAGTCAGCACGAAGAATTAATATACATAAGACACATCAAGACACACGAAAAAAAATCCAACTGAAATACAGTTGGATTTTTTTTCGTGTGACAATTATTTTACATTCAATGTTATATTATTCCATATTTCCATATTTCGTCCACACTTTGTTTCTTCATTGGCCAGTAATTTTGAATTTGTGCAAGATATTTTCCAAAGGTTGAATTGATTAATTTCATGAAATACATCACAAAAATATTTTATGGATAGAACCTTTATTTTCTTGAAATACAACACGTAATGTACATTTTTTTTACATATTATATTAAAAAATTGATTAAAGGCAGTGCGATAGTTAAGCTAAATACAACCATAAAAACATTTGTATACTAAGATATAAAAATATGTGTACGGAGTAACATTTATAATATTTAATCGATATAAATAAATATTAATTTTAGATAAAAACAATTTCATAATTTCTACTTTCACATCATTAAGTAGCCACAAAATATGACAATATTAATTTCATTTTAACTTAACCTATCTTGCATAGTTGGGAACAATACATAAAACATTTATGCGTGTAAAACTTTGGAAAAAATGTTATGCAAATGGGATATGTTGCCTTTTCTTAATACACTGATAACTTTACTTAGTCAAGTACTCATGAAAGAATCGAGTCGTGGAAAGATTTTCATTTACATTTCAACTTTTTGAGCAAAATATTTCGACGAAAAATCCCAAGCGTATGTATATTTTGTCATTATTCGAAAAGTGAAGAGAAAATATCTCATTTATTTTATTCTAGTTCACCTTATCTTTTTATGTATGACATCATAACCAATATAAAATTATTCCTTTGTTTTTTTTTTGCGAACAAACAAATGAGTCAACTATTAAAGAAAAAAGAAAATATTAAGGAAAAGGTGTGTGAAGCTTTTAGCACTATGCATTCTATTGCATTCATTAAAACGATCGATTCATACATTTTTTTCAAGTCTTCAATTGAAGGGAGGACCAAAAGCTTTCAAGCAAAGATATTTTGTCAATGAGCAGAATCTATATAATTATATGAAGAATGACAAGGTAAAGTACACTCTCAATTAATTTACGCGGAGAAATAAAATGATAAACAGTTCATTTTAAAACAGAAAAGATTTGTGTAACATTTAATAAGTGAGTAAAACGTATCCTAAATTTCAAGTTTATATCTATAGTAGTTTCAAATATAATTGACGGAAAATTATCAGTTTTGTACTTATTGATTCACTCACTAACTCACTGAAATATGTTAAAAGCTTATAGATTACTTGTAGAAGAGCTAAAAACTTAAGATTTGGTAAATATGTATTGTTACAAAGGCAGAAGTTAGAAATCTATTTTTAAAATATTTAAATAAACAAGAGTTTATTCTAAGTATCGAAATACGGGGTAAATGAAAAACTCAGATTCCCACATATCCATATTTTCTTTAGAAAAAAAGATTGTTGAAAAAATATACTAATCACACATTCTATACATAGGCAATTTTATATACATCAATATTCTTACTTACGACTTTTTATAACACCGAAAACAATTTAATTGATTTTGTTTTACAAGTATTTGTAAATTTTTGGATATTATTGATTTGTATAAAACATCTAAAATGTTGGATTTCCTTAAGGAGAATTTTGTTTTTGAAAAAAAAATTTAATTTATTTTTTAAGCCACTTCAAAAGGTGACAGTTGGTTAAAGATGTTTTTTTGGAGAGTGTTGGATAGAAAAGCTTGAAATTTAGCGTATTTCTAAAGTATATTAACCAACATATATTTTAATAGATAACATTCAAGTAATTTTTATAAGAATTCTAGAAGGACAAACAAAATAATTCTGTTTTGGCTTAATTTAACTACAATCTTCTACCACACTAAGATCTTGAGCAGTAAGTTTGTTGGTTATGCTCGGGCAGGTTTAGGAGAATGGCCTATGTCGCATCCCAATTTTGTATTTACGCGCCTTTATTGTAACACATCTTGGGAAATTCTACGTTTTAATTGGCGTTTGTATTATTTGTTGTTTGTATTATATAATTGGCGCCAGTATGTTTGGGTGGTTCATGATTCTGTTTTTACATGAGTTTGTGTCTCTATTGATTTCCTCTCTACCAATAGGCATTTGTAGGTTCTTATGCAATTGTTCATTGGTTACAAACTATAGGGAATTTGTAATGTATATGTTATTTTGGTAACCTTAGAGCTGATATTTTTTGATTATCTAAATATTGGAATGAGAAACTGCGCCACACAGCTGGATGTTGTAGTTTCAAATTAGTTTGAGTGTAGTTTCATCCAGTAGCAGTTTATTTTCCAATGATAGTTGGAACTTATTTTCGATGAGCCAATAGAACTTCTGAGTTGAAGACCAAGTTGCTTCAATTTGGTGAATATATATTTTAGAAAATTAGTATTTTTTCAAGGTATAGGCCAAAGTAGCATACATGGTCCGCTCGGGGTACTTCTACATTATTTAATTTCACTTGTGGCCAAGGGTCTCGTCTAAACGTGAATGAGACGTTGACTGATTAGTTTTCATTTGTTTTAGTCCGCTACTTTTTAAGCCAAATATTTACACCATCTAGCCCGCCCTGTATCACTTTTGCTTCAATTTGTGTTTCGCTGTGTGAAGCCAAAACGGCTGCATCATTTGCTAAAGGTCTGGTATTTAGAATGAACGAATGTTTAATCAGAATGAAATAATCTTATATAGACTTCACTCTCCGCAGAGGAATCATGCATTTACAAAATTAGTAATACCTTTTTTAAGCTAGGTAAGGAGAAGATATAGACAGAAATATCCTCTTCTTAAAACTACTTTGCTTTTTATACAATTATAAATGTGGATTAAGTCAAGCGATACGCGAATTGGTAAACTGATAATAGTTTTTAATATACTTGAATAATTTAATTCCTTTGATAAGTAAATAAACTAAACATCACAACTAAAATTGTCTTATTAATATCGTTATTTAAAAAAAAAGGAGTAAATGAATATTGAGAAAACATTGCAATATTTTTTGGGGTGTACATACAAAATGCATTCTTTTAATAAATAATTCTTGATTTTAAAACTAAGTTGCAAAGTTATGTATGTATAGATGGTAAAAGTAATAAAAAAGAGTAGTTGAGACATAAAGAAAAGTTTGAATTTGGCTCTTTCAAAGTTTCTTTTCAGTAGCAATACAAATACATACGACCCAAATACAATCGCATTTAGTACTTCTGTGAAAGTAAACTTTATTACTGTTTAAGTGTGAAATCTATTTACGTAAGTATTATATAAGAAATATTCTTTACGATATATATACAATGTTTGACCACCGGTAAATGGATGACACATTGTATTATTTCATTCCTATGAGACGGCGCGCTCGTAAGACGCTCCAACAATGTCCGCGGGAAGTAAATACGTGAAATCAAACACATGTTGTATTTGTACTCCTTTGCGAATGAAATATCTATTTTCCACGAAAACAGTTAACGAATGGTATATGCCATTGAACCCATGATGTATTCATAACATACACCATTAGTCTTTCAATGTTTACCATTAGTTCTTCAATGTTTTTAGCTTACAGAAAATATTCGTCAAAAATTTTAAAAATTATTTTACAACGTTTCATTTTATGCATTTCATTTATTATCCATTTATTGATATTGGTGGTTTACATAGAACTGTTAAAAATTAACCTCGAATTTTGTGTTAATTAAATGTGTAATTGCCAAGATTTTTTTTACTCTAAGTGCGCTAAATTTCCTTATTCAATTACTTACCTATACAGCCCAACAGCTGAAGAAAGGGCAGGAATTTTGAGGAAAAATCCGATTAATTCTATCTATTTACCTAAAATAAACATGTTTGTCTACAGCCAGATAGTTTCTGCGGGAATGGTTAACAACTTCACTATAAGTTAGGGAATTCTTTGTTGTAATATACTTATTGTTTTTATGCTCATTATTACATATGCATTTTAACGCATTGAGTGTATATTTTGTTTGAATTTGGTTACAAAAACCCAGTTTGAAAAGTGGAAGTATGGTATATTCTGTTTGCTGAAGAAGTGAACAAAACATTAGAAAGCAATAAATATCAAGACATTACTCGAGAGTCTTGGCCCGTATATTATTCCCATACGCACGTACATACAGCAACAACATAGGTACTTACATACATTCGTCTATAGTCTTTCGAAAGAAAGAGTTTCACTCACAAATGGATATCACTGGTATTAATCTTGAAGGGCATGTATTTAATTCTAAGTATTTAGATTTTGCAACAAAATAATACCATTAAATTACACGAGTACGTCATATTACTTGTATCGTAAAGTGTCTCCGTAAGTAAGTACACATATATAAGAACATTTTGCATATCGGTTGCATATCGGTATAACCAATGGTTAACCAATGGTTAACCGACAGTCTTTCCTACAGACTAATCGTTCCTTAGTAGAGTTTCATTCGCAAAGAAGTATGGATCGGTATTGTGTTTTTGCGATCTGTATTTCTTTATACATATTTAATTGTTTACTATAAAATACTGTGCCATTATTTTTATATATGTAATTGTATATACCTAATATTTACTATATACATTTTAACCCAATTTCCTTGATTGCAATTATTGGTTTCGAGTTCAGAGTATATAGATCAAAATATTAAATAATGGCTGAGCAAATTTATCATTGGTAAAATTCACATCCAGTGAAATGTTAGTGATAAAATAAATAACATTACGATTCGACTTTAATGAATTGGATGTTTATATCTTTCAAATTTATGATTGCAAGAGTTTAATATAATAAAGCATCGGCGATACATAGTCGATGAAAGAAGTACGAATAAAATTTCGTAGTAGACACACTGGATAGACGGACATCATTAGGCAAGGGTGAGTATAAATTGGTTGAATGTGATACTAACTAATATTAGTTCGTCGTTGTTCTATAAAATTACATTATCAGATTAACAAAAAACAAGTTTGCTGTTTGCAAAATTCAATTTTATATAAGTATTCGTTCATCTGTTCTAATCGATTAAACTAATGTATGTCGATGGATTATCTATGTTTTTGGATTTCATAATATTGTCCAGTTAACGGATGTTAGAGCTTTGTGTCGATTGAAGTCATCTTAGAAAATAACGTTATATTTTATTCGAACGACGTTAAAAGAATTGAAAATTTTAATACATTTGGCGTTATTGTTGTAGAAATTCCTTATCACTTAATTTTTATTCACAACTGATCTCAATTGTAGGAGATTGAGATTTTTTGCAATTGAAATCTCTTCAAATTGCCCACCTGAAGATGTCGTCACACAACGAAACTTAGTTCGTGATTAATAATTTAAATAAAATAAATATAATACTATATCAAGTAATTTCATTTAGTTGTGAACAAAAATTAAGTGGCTAGAAAAGTGATCAATAAATTTAACCTTGACTTGGAGTTTGAAATTATATTTATTACCTCTAAGTTCAATTAGTACTTAGACTAACATTCACGGAAATCATTTTCTAAGTCTAACAGTCGGTAAACATACTAATATACTCACATAAGAAAATCATATTCAAAGCCGAAGATTTGGCGAAAGAACACTTTTTTCTTCCTGATTTGTTGAAACGCTAATTGGAAGGGTTAACTTGGTAATGAGAAAGTCGAAAATTTCAAGAGTATAATTATTTGTGTTTTATTAAAACAAAGCAATCTAAATGTTGATACATTGACAAAAGAATAAATATTTAGCTATCTTGTATACATTCTTTCTTCACGTTTAGACAAGATTTGAATTGTAATTCGTTGCTCGCACGAAATGTAAAAAATATGTTCATTACAGATTTATTTCCTTTAATTTATTTTAAGATTCTATAACTTATAGCTAGAGAGCTATAAAAATATTAAAAAGAATATATTTAACTAGAATAACCGTTTTATTATTACATTTTTACAATACTATCTTATGCATTGTTAATGATATTGAAAAAAAATAATTACGTTGTATGCATACATAATTGCTAAAATATAAATACAGTTGAATTGCATACGTCGCTTTTCGGACATCTAATCTTGGTATACCAAAATATTGTGTAATATTGAGATATCGGAAGTTTTTCTAATTCCACATGGAGAGGGATTACGTGTGCAGAATCTTTTAGAATTTATGCGATTAGGGAGCAGGTATTTGGCAGAAACATCAATGTTATTAGAGAGAAGTATCATTAGGGATTAAACATCCGCAATTAGAGAGCAGCTTAGACACATCCGCGCACTTGAGTTCGTTTGTTTTATTAGATTAATAATGCGAATTGACCGAAATATTTTTGCTTTTTTATTAAATGCTGTTTTTATGATTTTTTTCCAGATTTTGATATACGTGGTAAAAAATTTAGAAGAGTGGACGCACGCTACAAAACACAATGAAGACTCTTGACTCACGAAGGGGATGGCTAGTAAAAAAATAATACTTTTTCCATTTTGTTTCAAAAGGTCTTTATAATAACATTCCAATTATGGTGGATTCACAACAAATAAAATTAATTCCCAAATTCAGTATATATTGCAATAAAATATATCCATAGAGTTTTAATATCGCAAACAGAAAACGGGAACAAGGACAATCAAAAGAATAAAGCCATCCATCGTATGAAGCTTTGCCCCACCTAGGAAAATTAGTGTGCGTTAAATATCTTTGAATAATTTCTTCTATTTATGTCAGAAAATTGGATTATGTTTCCCACAGAAAATTGGGATATGCTTTATTTAATACAATAAAGCCAATACCAGGTGCTAATAGAAAAGGTGAATTTTGCAGAATTTCTGATAATCTGTTATATTCTAATTCGAGAGAGAAAAAAAATAATACGAAACCCTGTACCAGGAAGAAATACTTTGCGTGAAAACTTTTCAATCATGAACTCAAAAAGTGGCAAAATAACATAGCTAACTTAACTAGCAGTTAACTATATTTACACCATATCACATAACTAGTATAGATGGATTGCATATAACATTAGAAAAATAAGAAACGCCCAGTGTTAAATAACCAATAAAGAGAAATGGAAGTATTTAATATATCAGAAATATATATAATAGGAAAGAGGCAGCACAAAGTGTAAGAAATGTGGAAAAAAACTATTAAATGAATGATAATATTTTTAACCTGCATGAAAAATAGTCAATTGAACCTGCGACAGTAAATAAAACGGATACTTTTATTTTAGTTTTCATAAAATGCAACTTCAGGAAAATCAACTTGATATTAAAAAAAATTAAATTTTTACAGTTTTAACAGTTTTACATATATTTTTCCTGTAAATTGCGATAAATGGTGGGATATAATTTGGCGCTGTCTTTTTATAAAATCATAAAATTAATTTTTCTCGTAATCCTAATAGTGTTATTGTTGCTTTAATTAGAAGAATTCTTACCCAGACAGCCACCAGTAATTCTTGATAGGTATTACTACTAATTGTTTTTTATACGTAGATGTAATTACATTATTTATTGTTCTGCAAGTATACATTTTAGTTATCTTAATACTGTTTACTTTCGATGTTTGTTTTTATTTTACTGCCCCTAAAATATTATTGATAAATATTATAATAATTGATAAATGAATTTAATATTTAAGGAGAAACTTGCGAGTTATATTTTTATTTATTAGTATAGATTTTAAATTTATATTTATTAGCATATTTTCTTGTTTTTATTATATTTAAAATAAATCTAATAACAAGCAAAAAAATAATTACTTGCTAATAAAACTAACTACTATCATCATTGATATTCATTGAAAGGGTAGTCTTCTCATACTGCGAATTGAATAACCTCAAAATTTTGAGGAATTTTCAGTAAGCCTGTCTCAGGCTTAAAAATGCTACATGGAATCTTTAAGGCTATGTTAAAATAAGGTTAATTTGTATATTAATCCATTTTTTTATTTAAGAATGCAATACTTAATTCTTGTTCTTTGTTTGTAGCAGATTACCAGAGATTTAAAGATAATATTTTAAAATATTAATATTCAGCACGTAGCCACGACGAAGTATATCACAAAGCATTGAAAAATTTGGGCAGTGCCTATTAGAGATGCAACGGGCTGTAATGCATCGCAGTTATCATTGCAATTTTTAAGGCAGTATACATGCCTATATTTATTGAATAGATAGCTCAGACAGAAACTCTATTTGCGTTAGACTTCATGCTCTAAGGAATTAAGGTATGAAGAAAGAAAAAGGAGAAAATGTGTTATTATATATTACAAAATTGTGTAAAAAATAAAATTGCATACATGCACGTAAAGTGCGATTGAATATTTTTTTGTCGCACTTTCCACCATGAAGGGTATAATTGGAAAAATACTTTAAAAGAAAAGCGGAGATTATTTAATATTTTTAAAGTTTTAAGTCCCATTTGTGAAATATTAAATTTCAAAGTTATATGCAACGTTCACTTACCTTAATTTTCTCAATTATTCCGTTAAAAAAATTTCGTATCCCCTTAAACAAATTTTGTAGGTTATAAAAAATTTTGAAAGTTTGGACGTAGGAGGTAATCTTCAAAACTACTCTCCAATTTCAAGAATTCTTACACCAATATTTAGAAAGGATCTTCAGAATGGAAATAGATTATATATCATCCAGTTAAAAAAAAATCATGGAGACCAGTTTTGCAACATAAGTCAACGAAAAAACAGTCGACCGAATGCGTTTCTTATGAACGCTGCCTTAACCGTGTAAGAGATATATTAATAGATGATATTGATATTTATATTTATACAGTGTTACATATTTTATATATTCCAAGACAATCGTAATTAATGTCCTAGTATACTTCTAGCCTAGGCTGTTAGCCTTGGCTGCTCGGCTAGGCTGCTAGGCTGAATCGTTAGGCCTAGCTGCTAGTCTGGGCTGCTAGCTTATTTCCTAGCTGTTTTTACTAATCTGGGCTTGGCCTAGTAGCCTAGACTGCTAGTCTTAGCTGTCTGGGCCGCTTGACCTGGTTTCTAACTTGAACTACTAAACTGGGCTGCCAACCTCGGCTGGTAAACTGGGCTACTATTCTGGGCTGATAGTAAAGGGCGCTAGCCAGGGCTCCAAGGCTCTACTACTAGACCGTGCTATCCACTTGGCCTCTTGGTCCCGGTTGCTGGCCTGGGCTATTAGCCTGGGCTCCTAGTATAGGTTGCTAACCTGGGCTGCAAGCTTGGGCTGCTAGACTAAGCTGCTAGCCTGTGTTGCTAGTCTGGATGACTAGAATGGGCTGCAAGGCTGGGCTGACTTAACTTTGAATCGCTAGCCAGAGCTACTAAACTGGGCTGCTATCCTGAGCTACTAGCCTGGGCTGCCAGGCTTGGCTGCTAGGCTACGCTACTAGTCTGGGCTACTGGACTTGGCTGCTGGCATGGGCTGCTGACCTGAGCTGCTAATCTGGGCCGTTAGTCTTGGCCCACAGCTTGGAGTTCTAGCCTGAGTCGCTATTCTGAATTGAGAGCCTGCGATGCAAACCTGATCTACTAGTCTAGGTTGTGAGTCTAGTTTGCCAGCCTGGGTTGCTAGCATATGCAGTAAATCTCAACCTGAGCATGAATAGTAGGCTAGGTTATTGGGCCAGACTCACAAAGTCTGGGCTTCTAGCCTGGGTTACTAGCTTGCGTTGCTATATAGGGCTACAAAACCTGGTTGCTACGCTGGCCTGCAAGTCTGTACTACTGGCCTGGGATGCTGAACTTTTTGCATAGTATCTTAGGTTGCTCGCCTTAGCTGCTAGACTGGGTTGCCAGACTGAACATTAAGCCTATATCCCTAGGCTGAGCTTCTAAACTGGGCTCCTAGCCTGGGCTGACGGCCTGATCTGCAAGCTTGGATTGCTGGCCACCTCTGCATGCTTGGTCAGCTTGATAGAGCTCCTCACTCGTGTCGTTAGTCAAGGTTATTAGTCAGGATTGCTGGCTTAAACTGCTAGCTAGTGCTACTAGCCTGGCCTGCTAGGCTGGGCTGTTAGGATGGGCTATAAGCGTGGGCTGCTGGGCTGGATTGCTAGTCATTCACTTTGACTTCACTCACTCTGACTTCTAGTATTGACTTCTAGGCTGGGCCCTGAGTTTGGGTTACTGAACTGGATTGTCAGCTTGGGTAGTTAAGCTGGGCTTCTACACTGGGCTTCTGACCGGGGCTGTTGGTATGGGCTTATCAACTGGGCTTCTAGCTTGGTGTACTAACCTGTCATTCTTAGCCTTGGCTGCTAGCATAAGGTGCTAACACGGACTGCTCGTCTATGCTGCTAGCTTGGGCTGCAAATGCAAATTGCAAAAATGGGCCGCTAGCCCATTCTGCAAGCATAAGCCTCTAACCTGGACCGCTAGCCTGGGCCTCTGCCTAGACTTCTAATCTGGGCTTTTAGCCTAGACAACTAGCCAAGGTTTCTAGATTTTGATGCTTGTCTAGGCTGATAGGTTGAGCTGCTCTCATGGGTACTGGGCCTTTACTGCTGACCTTGGCTTATAACCTCGACTGCTAGACTTGACTGATGAACTAAACTTTGATGAGCTGCTAACCTGGTCCGTTTGTCTGGGTAAATAGCCTGGGCTGTGAGTCTGGGAAGTTAACTTAACCTGTTAACATGGGCTGCTAGACTGAGCTGCTAACCTTATCTTCTAGGCTTTTCTGCTATCCTAAGCTGCCTGCCTGGACTACTAATCCAGGTTGATAAACTGAGTGCACGGCTGGACTGCTAGTCTATATTGCTAGGTAAGACTACTGGTTTCGGTGGAGCCGCTGGATTTGGCTATTGACCAGGACTGCTGACTTACACTGCGAAACTGGACTTCTAAGCTTATACTCTGGGTTGCTGGCCTTGGTTGTGATCTGTGCTGTTGGGTTGAACTATCAGTTTGAACTACTAGCATGGACTTTAAACGTGGGATGCTAAACTGCATCACTACCTTTGACCCTGCTCTTCTAGCTTGACCTGCTAGTTAGACTGCAATCTTGGTCTGCTAACATGAGCTATAACCTTAGGTTGCTAGCCTAACCTACCAGACTAGGAAAAGTGTCGCTACAGTTTTGCGGTAAATGTGTCGTTAAAGTTTTGCCGTAAATTCAACTTCATAAAGTTAACTTTAACCATTTTAAACTATAGTATTTAATAAGGACTAATTTGTAGTACAATCTGAGTTATCCCTTCGTGCAACAATCATTTGAAAGATTTACTGTTTTAAATTTCTTTGGCATATAATACAAAATAAAATCTTTTTTTAATATTAATTTCCTAAACAAATGTATTTAAGTAGTCTTATAAAAGGTTTGTACTTGAAACTCTATTAGGTATAAGTAGCTATTTTATTTTGTAGCAGCCTTAGCCTGCAGTATAATCATTCACCTGTAAACGAATGAAGATTAAATAATGGATTTTATAAATTTGATGTTTTCATGAATAGTTTACAAAATATATCTTCAGCATAATACTAAAGATAAGTTTAGAATATATAAATATAATAATATATTCCATTTAGTTGTGAAAAATTCAATTAAATATAAATAATAACGCGGAATATATACGTAACGGGTACATAGGTACTTGCCCTATATATCATTAAAATTCTACACATTGAAACTATACGCAAAAATATATGCCTCACTCTACTTGCGTAAATATATTTAATATTTATATGCTTCTTTCAACATATGATACAAAACTCAGATGGTGACTTCTGATAGCTTTACCTGATTATTCTGGGGTGCATGGTACCAAGACAAGGAAACATTTTATTTGCTAATAGCTTGAGTCTTTTTCTAATATTTTAAACAAATAACATCTATTTGAGCCACATGTTCCTAGAAATTTGTTTAGTGTTTTACCTACATTAAGTTATGGGTTTAGGGCTAATTTGGACTTAATATCTTCCATCTTAATTTATTTGTGCATCTAATTATGGATAGTTTTAAATAGATTACTGTGAGTTTTTATAAATACTCGTTTTTTTAATAAAAAATTGGTTAGCTATTAGCAGTAAAGAATAATTTATATTTATCAATATCAACTTAATTATGTTTGGCATTTTGATCTCTTTATAGGATAGATTTTATATTTTAATAATAAATTAATATAGGATGGCAAGAGAGAATAAAAACGGACTAAAATAAAACTTTGCAACAAAAAAAAATTAACGGAATTCAAATAACCATCGAATAAAAAGGGCGATAAAAACTATTAGATAATGAGAATAAATGCACTTGATTGCGACTTTTGTATAATATTGTTCCCAAACATAACTAAATTTACAAAATATTGCTCCTGTTAGAATTTTTTTTAAATCGACGCCAAGTTGATGCTTTTCTGCTCTTGCGCACATTCACACCCATGAAACAGATGTGTGCTACATTTCAATCGGCACGGACTTCAAAAATATTGCTTACGTCAAGCCAAGTGGAATGAATCCCACCTCTGAGAATTTACCCGTCATCACCTTTTCGGCTCCATTATTCTATCTTAATTTTGCTATAGTGCAGATTTATACCCATCTTAATCTGTTCAAAATTTTAGAGATTTTATTATTAGATTATAATTAGACCTATATTATCCAAACTCGATCACGGCACAAGTTATCTTTATTATTGAGAAATTCTATTGTGTACCTTCAATTTTTATTATCACATTCTAACTAATTTGTGTCATGCTATAAGGAAGTAAAGAAGGAATCATTCAAATTGGGTTATTAATATCTGAGCTGTGAATTAACATACACAAAATAGATCATGTCATAGGTAGTATCAGGTTGAGACACACAGAGTTCCTGTTTGAGACACACAACAAACTTTCGGATCCTCGAGTCTTGCGATTTAATCACATAATACTCTAGCAGTGTCAGGACTGAAGAGTTGATACCGGCAGTCCAATGGCAGAGTCTGTGCTGAAGATCCGCAATACTAATTTAATAACGTAAAATCCTTAGATCACAAAATTTAAGCACGTAATATCCCTACATCATCAGTACTAAGGAGTTAGAAACCTAAGTTGAATAGTAGAGTCTCTGCGTGAGACTTACAATACTAATTTAATAATAGCAGATCCTCAAGTCTCACAAATTAAGCCGACGATATCTCTACAACCTCAAGACTAACCTGAAATTCAATGACAAGGTACTTGCTAAAGACCCGCAATATTTAATTAAAAACAGCATATCCTCAAATCTCATAGTTTAAGTAGTCAGAAACCCTGGCAGGATCAGGACTGGGGATTCGGAACCAGACAATTAATAACTGAGCCTCTGCTTGAGACTCACAATAATAATTTGGTTACAGCAGATCCTCAGGTCTCGCGATTTAAGCAAACAGTTTCCCCACAGCGTCAAGACTGAGGAGTTGGAACCCAGAGTTTAATGATAGTATTCTGCTTGAAACTTGCAAAAATAATTTAAAAATAACAGGTACTCAAGTCTCGTGGTTTGAACAGGCAATGCCCCTGCTACAATAGAACTAAGGAGTTAGAACTCGGAGTTTAATGACAGGACTCAAAATACCAAATACTGAGGAGTTGTCACCCAAAATTCGATGGCAGTGTCTATGTCTTCTAGTTTATTCCTGTTATAGTTTAAGCTTGATACTCAAAATATTAATCAAAAAAGGGCAAAACCTGAAGCCTTGTGGTTTAGGCAGGCAGCATCCCTGTAGCATTAATACCGAGGAGTTGGAACTTAGAATTCAATGACAGAGTCTCTGTTTAAATCTATAATACTAATTTAAAAACAGTAGATCCTCACCTTTCACAGTTTATGTAGACAGTACGCCTGCAATATGATAATTTATCGATCAGAGGCTGAAATGATAAAAATGTTACATTATTATGGGAAATGAAAATGGTTCGATTTCCACGATCAGATTTTAATTAAATTTGCATGTGGTCATTTGGGAGTGTGTCCTTCCAGAAAAAAAATCATATAAATTGATTTGTAAATGCCGGAGATATGGGCTAACAGTCGAATTGAGCACCTCTTATTTTTTTGAAGTTGGTTATAAAGCGGATTCCCTATCGATGTTAACATTAATTTTTGAGATTTTGAAGAACTGATCTTCAAAAGAAATTAAAGTGTTATATAGTGTGTTAGTGTTATATATAATGGTGAAATATGTAAAAACGGGGAGAGAATCAAACAACATGAAATATTTATGATTATATATATATATATATACCAAAATATAACTTGTTTTGAATAACTATTGGCTACAAGTAATATAAGTAGAAATTATTTCACAAGTGATATATCTTCACCTTTATTAAAAAAGTGCTAGTATATTAAGAGCACGTTCACAAACGTTTGATTCCTTGTTTAGGTATATGGGATATGACTACGACCATTCTAGTAATATATAGAAAGAATGACGAAGAAAACGTTGAACGCACATAATCAATGATTATGTCTGACGAAACGATCAGACCAGTTGAGGAAAAACATTTTTTTCTGAACCTACTGATGAACTACGTGATGTAGTATTACTTCTACTTTCTTTAAGTTCTTTACTATGACCTAGGTTTCGTTGTATTACAACATCCTCAGGTGGGCTATTAGCAAAGATTGAGGTATAGGATAGGGAATCCCTAGGTTGTGGTAAAGAACTTAAAGAAAGTGGAAATAATACTACATCACGTAGTTTCATTTAATTATCAATAATGAATTTCTACAAAATTAACGCCAAATATATTCAATTTTTTCTTTGTTAAAATAACAATAGAAATATTTTAAACTTTTTGAAGGATATGGCCCTTCTGAAGGATATGCTAGAAGTAAAAGTCTCTTAAAAGGAAAAACTCATTTACTTTAAAAAGACTCAAATATACACAATGGGAAGGTTATGTTATGGTGATATAAGACTGATTTGAATAACGAGACTGATTTCAAAAATTCTTATTCAATAAAGCTGAAAAAGTTACAAATACTAGCATTCATTTATTATTATCTCAAAATAGTTTTTCATGATTTTTATAGAAACTTGCCTACTTGAGTCGATTAATAATTAAAAGGTTCAGAGTTACATAAATTGGGTTATAAAGATCGTTATTTTACATTTTTAACGAGCTATTATTTATGTATTATAATATTTCATAATTGTTTCTGAATATCTAAAATATAATTGCAGGTAAGTATAAAATTTTATTTTGGACAGGTTAATATTATTAAGGTAAGGTAAATGTTTAAGAGTTTTCTATCATAAAACTTTTATTCAACACCTATACTTGTGCCCATTCAAAACAAAATTAAGGCATATTTTTTATTTTTAATAGAGCTCATCAATTTATATCTTCATTATTAATGTGAAAAAGATGCAAAATGAAAAAATATTCCAAGCTGAGAATAATATATTTTTAATTAGAGGTTATTGTTTTTTTATTTTTTTATTATTTATTTTTTCTAACTTTAACTTTCTAGTCAGAGTGCATAATATATGATTTGCTCTTACTTTTACTAAATCCATGATTATATTGCATGATTGAACGTTAAACTTTTTTTAAATATTACTCTTTAAAAAGCTTATATTTCCTAAAATGAAGTTCGATAACAAATTTAATTCAGAATACTTTTAGTGTAAAGGGTATAAAATGAAGGGTAATTATATCAAGAACTAAATGAAGACGCCATTAAAGGCGGTCGTGCTATACATTATATATTGCGTGGCCTTTCCTTACATGCCATATTTTACGCAGGCGGCACGTGCTTCGTAGAAAACTAATGGAAGTACATTCATTTAGACTGGAATTTTACACGAATACATGCAGCTCTTAATATTTATATTTATTTTTCCAGACAAGTAGGCTGGAAAAACTTATCCAGTAGAGAGGTATATAAATGTGTTATTAAAAGAAAATTAAAATCATTAATAAAAGAAATACTGTTTAATAGCATCTCATGAAAAATTAATATACTCAAAAAAAGAACCAATGTGTTTTATATTATTTTAGATTAGTTTTAAGTAATTTTTTAAGTACGGGAAAATATTTTAAATGAATGATTAAAATATCCATTACACAATTAAATGAAACTATGTGATGTAGTATTATCTCTACTTTCACAACTAAATTAAACTACGTGATGTATTATTTCTGCTTTCTTTAAGTTCTTTACCAGGACCTAGGTATCGTTGTATTACAACACCTTCAGGTGAGCTATTAGCAAAGATTATCTTTCTTCAGATCAGTCTTCACAATATTTTACGTCTGTGAAAAAAGTACCAGACAATAGACAGTCATAGCGCAAAATAATGTTAATATACTCTTTTGCAAAAAAAACGGGCACTTATAGGAATAAACCATATCAGAGTTATTATTATTTGATGCATTTTATATGGCGATATGATGAGAATATTGTTATTTATTATTGAGATATAATTTTTACCTATTTCAGTCATTAAAAATGCGAATAAATAAAAAAAAACCATGTAAAGTCCACAGAAGAGCGTTTTCATACCGGTACATTAAAAATGACTAAAGTTTATTTTTGAACATTTTTTATTAATTTAACATAAAATTTCAAAATTTAGTAACGAGCCTCCTCTAGCTAAAATTAATGCGCTTAATCTGCTAGGTATGCTTTCGACGACGTTTTTTATTATTTCCTGAGGAGTACGTTCCCATTCAGCGACCATCACATTTTTAAGGCGCTCAATGTTTTTTGGAGCTGGTTTTACGGCTCGATTAAGGTCGAGACTTATAGCTGGCCAGTCTAACCGACGAATTCCGGCCTCCTACATGTACGCATCAACATCTTTAGAGAGGTGGGCGCGAGCGTTGTCTTCCATAAAAATGGACTCGCCTCCAACTGCTGTTAATGCGGGTTGGGCATGAGGAATAAGAACCTCTGTTATATACCTTTGCGCAATAAGTGTGCCATTTTCAATAAAAACTAACTCGGTACGGTCATCTGAGTTAATACCAGCCCAAAACATTACGGAGCCTCCACCGAAGGGGTGATTTCCTCAAAGCACACTTCTGCGAAGCGTTCTCCAGGTCTTTCTAAGACTCGCTGACGTCAATTCTCACCACTAATCGATATACGAGCTTCATCGGAGAATAAAATACTATTACAGTATTGTTGAGTCCATGACGAAAAATTTTGAGTGAATCTCAATCTGGCAACTCGATGCTCACGGAGCAATGTAGGGCCCCGAGCTGGGCGATAGCTACGTATATTAACGGCCTGAAGTCTCCTTCTGACTGTCCATAGGCTTACTCGTTTACTCCTGACGTCCTCGAGGTTCTGTTTGAGATTCACGTACGTAACTTGACGATTTCGTAGCGCTTGACTGATTATGAAGCGGTCGTACCGTGGCTCAGTGCACTGTTTTCTTCCAGAAACGGGCCTTCTACTGACGGAGCCCGTTTCTTGGTATCATTGCCAGGTCCTTTGGACCGTGGAACGGCTCACATTATACTGCTGAGACACATATAATTGGCTACAGCCTTCTTCAAGCAGCGCAATAATTTTACTAGCTCTTATCGTTTTTTCAACCATACTGGGATCAGCAAAGAGAAGTGAACTAATGCAGCAAACAGCAGAAGTTTATTTAAAATTTATTCGTTAAAATAAAAAACGTAACAAATGAAGAGAACTTAATAAGAGTTGGATTTCATTTACACCAAAAAATACGTTTTTGTCAGTGGAAGAGAATTTTTATTCAAAACGAATAAATTTCAAATTTAGAACGTTCGTTTTTTTGTGCCAGAATACATTATACCTGCCAGTAACAATTACAATTAATACAACCTCTTAATTAATAATATTTTATTAATTTATGCAAAAGAGTGTATTTGCATACACTTTAATATAAATACTGCATAATTAAATGTCCACATACGACCAAGTGTACACACTTGTAGTGCGAATTCTATTGTATTTATCAGATTTGTTTTCACTACAAAAAATTACCTTGTAAAATAAATAATATTTTGTTGAATTGCTGAAAAAGATAAACATAGGCAAAACGAAATGCTTCGTCAATAAACGAGTTAACATGTCATACGTCAGCTTTTTTTAAAATATGAGAATATATATTCCAAACAAGCTGCGTATATAAATAGAAATATGTATATATTTATATATCAATTATCGTTCCCGACTATACAAGTATTTAAATTAGCATTAGTTTGCATAATCGTAAGCTAAGTTCATTTCGTATATTTGTCCACATTCAAGCTTTTCATACACAAAATAAACAGATGGATACGATTCATTTATGTTGTACATCTGTACTATTCATTTTTGTGTGTCTACGAATGGGAACGTAACACTTTTGGCTTTATTATTTAAACTTCTCATCCAATTTTATAACATTCTTAATTTTTAAATAATTTTATCATAACAATAATAACCCTATACAACTAAGATTAATCATTATTGCCATATCTTATATCAAAGTTAGAAAATAACTCTTTTGTTATATATTCACAAGGAAATTTTAAATCGTTATTTATAATTTTGAGTAATACTCTCTTAGTTACATTCATGTTTAAAATTATAATTTCGACAGTTAATTCTAACTTACTACTAAAATTTTATATCTACCGTCCAAATTATTTTACTAGATGACGAAATACAAAATCAAAATTGTTCATATCCCGATACATTTTGATATAAGCAACTCTTGTAAAGGAAAACGAACAAATCTGCGCTACTTCGCAATAGTAGTAATATATACACGCGTGGAAAGATCTCTTTTAGATGAAATTGTTTTTATAATACGACTTATCTCAATTATCACTCGGTCGTTAGCCCACCCCCGCCCCCACACACACACATCGTTTCGCTGTTTTATACGTTCGACGCACGCACGGAGCTCTCTCCCGTTAGTCATCACCCGCTTTTGTGTGTGAGGGAAGTTACGGTTACATATATTTTATTCTATTTTACGATTTACCAGGATTCTGCTTGCACATTGTTATCTGTTTTTATCATTGACTCTGAGTTTTTCTTAGACACTGTATTCTTCACATGACCAAATTATTACATCAATACTTATTTTTGAGTTTCTTTTAACAATACGCCAAGATTATGTCATCGTTCTAGGCAGAATTATGCAGTGAGACCAGCTATTCTAGAATTATAAAACCTATCAGATTATCAAGTTAAACAACAGGATCACATACCTGAGGATCTTTCAATATTGCATATACCCGATTATGTGAGGATACCAAATAAATCTAGCCATTTCATTTTCAACACATATCAAAATGAGACATCATCAAATTCCCGAGACGATAAAAGTTAATACGATGTTTGAATACAATCCATATATTGCCGACACCGTTTTGCTTTGTCAGGAGGGTATAAGGGTATGACTAGGAAACATTATTTCAATTCTATAATATTTTCCATGCTTTTAACGCTGATCAGTTTGCTGATGCATGCTATATATTGAATGTATTTTTCCAACTTAGTAGTCTAATCTTCGAAGTGACAGGTGCTGTGATTAATTATGTAATGCACTTTTGTACTAACCATAACGGAAATAAGTTTGATTTAATGATAAACCAAAGTACTTGCTTGAGTGATATTTGTAGAGAAATAAAAACAACTCGGCCTTATCTTTAGCAATATTGAAAGCAGGTGAACCAAATATGGTGGTAGCGATACTCTTTAACATATTGCGATAAAAGATGGAGACATACTTGAAGATTGTAAGACACAGTTTATGAATATGTACCAGCTAACCTAGACTTTGTCAACTTAAGAAGAAACGACACATTGTAGAAGAACTTACAAATCCCAAGAGGAATATTTGAAAGCAGTCTTAACAAAAATACTGTTGTTGTATCTGATGAAATGTACCTACATCCAGAAGAGTTCCAATCTTCTGTTTCAGTCAGAAAGCGCATGGCCTATACGAATTTCAATATCTACTTAACCCATCTTTTATTTTTTAATCAGCTGCAGCATCTGATGAAACAATAATGAGTAAAATTGTTAGGAATGAAGAACTTTCAATGATCTCGTTTTTGAAAAAAAATTATGCCTTTAATTTAGATAAATATCTCCATAACATTTGTGAAAACTTAGACTCGTGGGGGTATAAAGTACACATGCCACCTACAAAAAATAAAAAAAATAGAGCCGAAACTCGCTTGAGTACTCCTAAAACTAATAAATCGTATTTAGTTACGATATGTAGTTAAAATTCTCAAGAGTTTCCATATTTTGAGCGATTTGTGTCAAATCGTTCAAAGGATACCTTCCTTTGAAGAATTTTTTCATTTACTCAAACAATACTTTGCTTGCATTAGGGTTTCATAATTTAAAGATAGCCAAAAATATAAAAAATGACCTTATCAATATTCCCAATACACATGCAAATAATTTAAAGTAACTTTTGAGAGAGTTTTCGGGTTAGAACTTATTATAGTTTTATTTAAATAGAACCCACACAACATGGAAGAGCCAGCAATATACGATAGAGCCAACATTATTGCTCATGCTTGACTGGAAGACGTATGTTTTGTGGTTGTGCCCACATTGTATCAATTGTGTGGTATCTTGCATATGGGAGGCATCATCCTTTTAATACGCCAGCGATGTTTTTCAATAATGTTATTATTGATTTAAACGCTATATCATATTATTTGATGTGATTTTATAATATGCTGCAGTAATTAAACGCGATTTATTAGCTTAATGGGTACTCAATTAAGTTACAGCCCTATCTTATATAGGTCACATAAGTACTAATATTCGCACGAGGTTAAATCTTCTAGACTACGAGGAAAGTCCTTTTCTAATATAAAGGCGTCATCTTCTTCAAAAAAACCCAGCTCATCAGCTGTTTTCTTCATTGCTAACAATGTTACTCAATATTGTTGCATCAGACGTTCGTGGGATATTTACATTTTTACATGAGTTTATAATATTATGTTGTAATAAAATAATTTATATTTGTAAAACGGATTTGTCACACTACATTATTTTCATAAAATATATTTTGGCTATAAACAATGATTTTTTTATTCTTATTTACAAATAAATAAAAAACAAAAAACGAATTATATTCTTTTATTAATTAAACTTAATAATCATTATAATTTACTTGTAATGATCATTAAATTTAGTTAATTGACCAAATATGTGAATCGAGATATCACGATATTCGTTAGATTTATGATGATATAATTCCGAACAGGCTAATAGTATATATTGATAACAAATGTTCTTATTAAATAAAGTACATATCATATTACTATGGGATATGGGAGTACTCATAAAATTATGCCTACTCTATTTTACAATTGAATACGTTAGGAATCGAAAAGAAGGAAGGCTAATTAGAAAGCACTATATTTTTTTCAAACCTAGCTCGCAACATCTTTTTGATACGTAATTATTGCAGTCGACGTATGTTACATGAAAATGTACTAAAAAAGCAAAATACATTAATCGCGGTGGGCGATATATATAAAAGAGATAGTGTGATAAAGAAAACACGCTTCGGTAATTAATACTCAAATTAATTGTAGCACTAACTTCATTTTGCTAATTATTGTCCCGAAAAAATATTTATCATATTTATTTTTTTATGAAATGGAATAATCCATTTCAGTATATCCAAAAATACATTAAAATCTCTTGATATTTTGTTATTTACAGTCTGTGAAAGTTTTTTCAAAGTTTACGTCAGGTTATAGCGATAACGATGGACTTAAGAAATTTTAAAAACGTAATGTTTTAAACGTAATGTTTTAAAAACGTAATAAATTAAAATTCATCCAGAATGGTGAAGACCGATTTATTTTTTTTAATATTTATGGATTTCACCTAACATTTCAAAACCCCGGTGTTATTATAAGGGTAACCTGAATGTATCATACGATGATTTTTTTTGTGTCGTTTACAGTTTAAAATAAGTATTTTTTTTAGAAATTATATCTACCGCCACCACCTAACTGCTGTTACCCGTATTTTTGTACAAAATTTCAGCTCTCTAGGTGAAATATTTTTAAAACAGAATTTATTTCGCAAACGCAAAACAAAGACCATCCTCTTCCATAAATATTCTGGTTTTTCTTAATTAGGTAAAAAACAAAAAAGGAACGAATATTCGTTCGTAATATCTGTATTAGTTTTTTTAACACAAATGGGCCCTTAGGGAGTTACGAATGATCAATAAATAATTTTTAAAACGTTGAAGCAAACGTATGTATCATAAAATGTTTTATTAGCGCATCCTAATGAGTGGAGTATCGTCGAAAATATATTTAATAATAAAACTTGTCGTTTAATTTACTATCTCCCATTTTTAAGCTCCATCTGCGAAATATTACGATTAAAATTAGGATGCAATCTGCCTCCTCCATTCATCAATTTTTAGCGCTAATTTGAAAAATACTAACGAATTTTCGAAAGTAACTATTGGTTGGAAATTTCAATTTAATTTATACCATTCAACTTACATCAACAATTTCAAGAGATGTAGACAACAATGAAATCCTACTGGAAGCATTTGGCCGTTGCTTTACATCTCAAGATATAAAACAACGGCCAAGTGCTTGCATACGGTTTTCGGATTTTTGCATACGATTTTTTCATTTGTTTTTATACAATTCTCATATTAATACGGTTTTAATAGAAAGAGACTTCTTTTCATTTATAGGCGATTTAATCTTATATTAGGTGATTTAATCTCCACGGTATTATAAATAAAGGTCTTCTGGTGAAAATAGCGGAATGAAAATGAATTCTTACGTTCAGCGACTGTTACATAATTTATTGGTTGCATAGGCACATAATTTTAATAAGTAATTAATAAATATCAGATTGTTGACAGGAAGAAAATACGAATAATAATTATAAACAAACATATTAGACGAATATTGTTTTCATTAATAATAACAATTGTATAATTACTATTAAAACAAAGTTTTCTAGCTCTTAATGAAGGTCAACTTTTCGCATTCTCCACTTTTTCAACTTTGTATCAAAATATTTGGATCGGTATTATGTTCTTTACATAAACTAAGCCCGAAATCCATTGCTCAGGCTTACGGGTAACTAGATGAACAGATAACGAAATACCATTTTGAAGGTTTCATTTTTGCTTTTAACATGAGGAATACGAAAAACTGAGCAGGAATTCAATTTATAAAACTTGTAGTAAAAAAATATATGCAGCGGTATTCTCGTCACGAATTTGATTTATGTCCTTAAAATAAAAACAATAAATATAGAATACTAATCTAATGCCAGAACGTCACATATTTTCTTTAGAATTTTTTTATAAGTAATCTATTACCCATTACAAATTAATTCGGTAAGCAGAAAATTTAGGACAAAATGGTTTCCTGGCGACGATGAAAAAAAATTATTTTATTTTTATAATATTTCAAAAGGAGCATCATCTTGCATTGAAGCACACATGGGCAGTTGGAATCACGGTTTGTTCGTTCGGTACTAAAATATTTTCTTATGGAAAAGGTTGTATCTTGCTAATATTCTGCGAATTTCAAAAAAGCTTTAATATTTCGAGAATGTAAAAAAGACTAAATATTTTCTGGTATAGAATATTTTATTAAAAAACTACTGTATGGGTTTAAAACTATATTTTGTTTTCTATAGGTTTATTTGGTATTATGTTTTCAATATTATATTTTGTTTATTTGATTTATTTAGTTAAAATAAAAAAAAAACAATATGGAAAACAGTACAAACGTAACTTGATTTGTTTACACCAAATTGAAATGGATGTTACAGCAAAAGAATGATGTGAAGAACAATGTTTAATAAATATAAACTCAAAATGGAAACATCGAAGAGAATGTACTCAAAAAAGCGAGAGATATAAAAAAAATGAGACGTAAGAAATAAGTATCCAGAGATATATATAAATATAGAAATAAGTATCAAGAGAGAGGCTGATCGTCAAAAATAAAAAAAAATAGAAATGAAAAAACTGCCAAACACTGTTATTGAAATTATCTTGTATAAAACTATATAAATGCATCATCTTGCACTGTCCGTTTTTTTTCTAATTTTTCTTATTTTAAAAGACAAAGGCAAAAAAATTTCTATCCTTTCAGACGAAGTTACTTATTTACCTTTGTACTGTACATTTATAGAACTAACTCGGATTGTATTGATTCAGATGATGTACTTAAAGGCTAAACACGGTTAAAAAGATCTGTTATAAAGTTAAAATATGTAGCATTCAATGCCCATGAATTCCAGGTATTCTCTTGAATTAAAATTTACGAAATCAAAATACGACTCATATTTAACGATGCGATTTTTTTATAATTTATTCATTCTGTTTAAGGACATACATTAATCATATTATCAAAGCGTAAAATCCCCAAACGATTCTACCATAATAATTAAAAAATTTACTGTCATGATTCGCTTTTGAAAAGGTCAAACAGGGTATTTAATTGAATTACCTTCACTCTGTAGTTCGAACTAAATCATCGATAATTCAATTAAGAAATGTTATGGCAGAGAAGCTAGTGAAATTACTTTGGCGTAATATTAAATAGAATATACTAAATTAGGAAAAGGAAACTAAATCGCTTCTGTTACAAATGAAATTGAGTTGTGTGATATATCACATACAACGGATATGTGATATATCACTATCGTAAAAATCGACGAAAAATATACTGATAAAAAATAAAATAAAGCAAATTGTTTTTTTTTGTTGGCATTTTCCCGGTTTATTATGTTTCATAACTACTTTTGTATTAGACATACGCTATTATATAGATTTGATTGAAAAACAATTAAGTTACTGTGAATAAACCTGTATATTCATATAATTTAGACACTTAATATATTATGGCTACAAAAGCATTCATAACTATGATTGGACACATATTTAAAGCGAGAAGTAACAAATGTATTTAAATGCATTTTTCCATTATTAAATAATTATACACACACATACATATCAAGTGTTAACTTTTAAATTTATTTGATATGTTGATGAATTCGAGTTAAGAAATTATTTATCAATTAGAAAATTAAAAATATTTCTTATTGATTTAATCATTACCTCCATCCAATATGCCATTAAAAGTCAGTAAATGGCTTTTGTAGTATTTTGGTATAATTAGGTAAAAATGAGAAAAAAATGATATAAATGAATATAGGATAGTAAGGAATAAAAATGTCATTTAAAAGAAAAAAATAAAAGTTACTATCCAGGAAAAAATTAAGGAAGGGCACCGGAATCATTATAACGATAAAGTGATATTTTTTTATTGTTTTGTATAATTACAATACTATTATTGAAAATGTATTTCTAGATAAAATCAATATTTAAGATTTATTTACATACATTAATTTGCATAAAAGTCAATAATTGAGAGGAAAACTAATATATTAAACGCAGTTTTTAATATTTTATTTATTAGAAATTTATATTCTGAATTTTCCTTTAACACTTCTCCTTTAAAATACGCTAAACAGTCATCCGGATTTAATTGAATCACTCAAAGATTTTATATGCTGGGTAATATAGAATTAAGAAATTTTCAATTTGTTTTTGACATGAAAATAATGACACTGATTGTGCAAAGTCCAAAGTAATTAGGTCGTTGCTTGGTAATGTCCGGCACTTGGATGATTATAGCTTATTTGACATTCCTCTATATCTGATCGATCCTGACACGTCAAAGCTCCTTATAACTGTTACCATTGCCTACAAATAGCAAAAAGAAATCCTGCCCATATATCGGAGAAATCACAAGATTTCTCATATATGTGAATACATAATCCGATAATATATGTGAATAGATAAATTATGCGTTTTTCACGCGGAGACCGAATTTTTAAAAAATATAAAAACAAATGTTCTTTTAATTAATTCATTGAAATATTAGTCGTATAAAGTACGGAGATAAAAGTAGCCAAATTCCTATAGAATTTCATCCGATTTAATTAGAATTTTATATGTATAAAGTTACAGTTTCATAGATTCATTGAAAATTATATCTATTAAAATATCGAACAATCCTTATCTTGTAATAAATCTACCTTCTTATTCCTTCATTGATATCCGAAACACTATACAGATACTAAATTTTAAAGTTGGAGCTCTTCTGTAAATTACCTATTTGGGTTTTGATGATCTGTCAATGAGTATAAATAAGTTATGAATTGATAATTTCTAATGATACATTCGACACAAATTTTAAATTTTGAAAAATCTTTTAAACAACACGTTATATTCGTTTCTCCATATGCTAAAAATCAGAGCTGAGTAAGCTGCAAAACGTTTTGTGTAAAGGTCACAGTTTCAGATTATATAGCTCGATACTTCACGCTGCGCTTCCATATACTCAGATGGACATTATTGTTTAAAGTATAGTTATTATAATACAGTAATACAACTTATTTCGAACAAAATTGTACTTTTTATATCTATGTGTCACATAAACGTAATTTTTATTTGTTTAACTTAAATATATAAATTACTTATTTATTTGTATTTCTGTATCAAGATTATATCGAGAAAATATATTCAACATGACCATATTAATATATGTTAGATCGTTTAGAAATACTTTCTTTTAGACAATGCTCATTCATGCTAAGGTTGTTTTTAAAAAACACTATAAATAAGAGTTTAATTGTACACTTATCAAAATTCGCCTTGCTTACCTCGATTTAATTGCCGGGCAGAATCGTTTGATAGTACTTCCACAATTAACCCTGGCGCTATTATGGAAACGACGGGGTCAATTCGGATGTCGCTAATCGCGTCTCGTCCGCCGGTGGCTATCCGCTGTTGCCTTTTCCTTGCCAAATCTATTCTCTGCTTGGCTTTTATATTAAGATAAAATAGGCACGGTTTACTTCATTTTGCCTAAAGAAACACATAAAGTACACGTTTCTCACCACATTATTAAAAAAAAGATATTGTATTCGTGCAAACAAATTTATTCTGCATTCATCAAACAAATTAATTCTGACTTCATCTTGGATGAGAGTATAGATTCTATGAAATCCAATTACAGAGATTTAATTTGTCATCACTAGCTTCATGGAAAAAAAACATTGTTCTATTATATTTATATACAATTATACATTTGCATGTTGATCATCCCTATCTCCTCTCTACTCAACTTCAATACTTTACTCAGATCCCATATATCATTATAGTGATTATTCGTACTACAAGTTTATAACATTAATACTTCTTTTTATAACCCCGTAATTCGAATGTGCCGATTACATAACGATATTGTTTCTCAACATCAGACCACAGACTTTAAACCGAAATTATTAACAATTAAAAAGGAAATACAAAATATATTATTTATAAGTTAAAACCAGCTATGATAGAATTAATGTTTTTTACAGTATATAGAAAATATTACAATTCTAAGTTAATACTAGCTTTAATAATTAACAGTACATTTTGTAATATATTTAACAATACACATAACCCTTGAAAATGTGTAATAAATACTCTAACCATTTTATGTATACATAATTAGAGTTATAGTCTACTTTTATACTCTATTATACATCTACGTGACCGTAACTTGTTTTGTGTGCCTGTGTCGATAAATAACAATCTCGGATCGATATCAACACCTTTGTAATGTCGAACTGTTCAACTTATTAATGTTGAACTTATTTAACAACAATTAACTCTATATCAATTATTTAACAACAATTAACTCATAATCGTTTAGGTAGTCTATTAAATATAAAGGTACATTTAGTTTGGTCCATAGAAAGAATTCTATGTTTCCTAGCAAATTTTAAAGCAAGCCAATTATTTATAAATTTTAGAGTACAGACTTTTAGGATTTTATGTTCAAATTCATATTATTTTTTTACAAATAGTATAAGTAATAAACCGACCGTTTATTGGCAAAAGGAATAATACATTAAATGAGGTATATATTAAATCTACTTGTAAGAAATTGAAAGTAATAACTAAATCAAATTTCATTTTAAACTTCTCATATATTTGCTCTAGCTTAGTAGAATTTAATACACAAACTGGTATATTTTTGGGTATAATTTGACAATTTTTATACAAGTTTTATTCTCTAGAAATTAATTTCACGAAAATATTATGGAAAATTTCCAAAAAATTTTCTCCAACTTTTGACACGGTTTTTCCCCGTAATTCCTCATTTTATACATTACATTGTGTTGTCCTCTGGCTATTCAATATAAAATCGTAAGTGCAATCTTGCATCTTTATCTGAATTGGTGCACACTTAGAAATAGGGGCGTTCTATTTTCATAATGCTTCATTCAGCGGAATTATCTCCTGTTTGAAATTTAGTTGCCAATTATTGTAATCGATAGTCCTACATAACATAAACTGCTCATATCAATACCCATATTAAACAATAAAACTGCCCACATTCAACAACAACACATGCGGTGTCCACGTATGTCCACGATGGATATAAAAGGACATCACATCCAGAAAAGAAGAAATATATATATATATATATATATATATATATTTATATATATATATATATATATATATATATATATATATATATATATATATATTTCTTCTTTTCTGGATGTGATGTCATTTTATATCCATAGTGGACATACGTGGACACCGCATCCTGACACCTTCCGTCTTTCTTTTTTCTTCCGATTAAATTAAATTAATTTCTGTGCACGGGGCATGAATTGCACATTTATAATGGAGGAAAAAAGTTCTCGTACACATTTAATTTGAAATGACGAGTATATGGTACAAATTTTACTTTGAAAAGCTCATATGAGAGCGAGGTAAGAATAAATGTCAACCAAGCCGCAGTTTAAGGTTTTATTACGATTATTAGGCTTTAATAATTCAGAAATCGTATAAGAAACTCTGGAAATTCCAAAGCTATCCAGACAGCTTTGAATCTTCGTAATCACATTCATTCATAATGATAATTGTATCATTTTTAAATGGTTTTTCATATGTTTTCTTCCAAAAGACTTGCTTGACAAAATTTACCTTTTATATGCACACTTTATTTCAGGAAAACTATATTATAGTTTGATATAGTATACATTTCTTTAAAATATGAATGTGTATTTCATTTAGCTTACAATTTGCTTATATCTGTAAATTATTTTTTATTACATTTTGGATTATGAAAAATGTTTTCTTTTTGTAGTTAACTTTTAAGTAATTTACGTTTTGGTCATTTTCAGATAATAGATTTTTATGATTTTAAATTTAAGCTTGTATTAATTTCTGTAACTTAAATAAAAACCCAACTGATTTTCAATGAAAGTCATGATGTGAAATATAATAAACCTTACAGACAAAATGGGAAATAACATTTAAATCAAATTCCACTTTTTGGGTTTCTTCTTGTTTGTTTTCTGTTTTAGCTTAATAGCTATTATAAGTCCATTACTTACATATTTCTTGTACACATAAATTTTGAAATTTTTTTGAGATCCTTGTGCTACACACGTTTGAAAGCCTGCTGCAATCCCTGGAATACAGCAGAACAGTATTCCTTTCTTTCCAATAGAAATATTTTGCAGTTAGTTTATTTAAAAAAAAATAATTTAAGTGGAGTCATTTACTGCTGACGCAATAGCAGCTTATTTTGTTCTACGTCATTATCTGCATATATAGAAAAGGTGGAACACGTATCACATTATGATGATGGTAGAATAGTTACTTTCCTAAGTATTAACATTACCAATTAAATAAAACATTTTCTATATCAAAACATTATTTGTAAACCGCAAGTTACAGAATTTTTAAATTAATATTAAAACAATATCTGAATTTTTTCTAATGAATTTGAAATTTGTAATATTTTCCCTACGTTACAATATGTAGTTACAATATGTGTAGTGGTGTGTAAAATTCCAGGAATATTGCAAGGAATAACTGTTGTAGTATTCGCGGTTCACATTTTCAAATTAATTTCTTTCTTATACTTTGTTATATATTTTGGGTGCTTAGAGTAATAAACTAAATTAAACAAGGTAAGATAATTTTTACATGTTACTAGTACATCCACTTATTTGTATACACATCTAAAATCTCTGTTACTTATTCAATCTCCGTGGATACAGGATTGGTTCATTTATAAATAATAATCGATTCGTTTCCTATGAAAAATAAATTCAAAAGTTTCATTTTATTCAATACAAGAATAAAAGACACAAAGCATTGTGAGTCACAGATAGTAACTTGAAATGTACCTGAAGGAAATTGTTTACTTTTTACTTTAAAATGTCTTTAACAGAATTAAAACAATTATTTTAGTGATAGGTTTTTCAGTCTGACAAATAAGACGTAGAATTGAAAATAACTTACTGATTCATACAATAGGCACTCTGTACAAAGTGTTGCAATAGCTGAGATTAGTAATAATTTCAACTGTCAATACAGTGATAAAGTTTGTTATGAATATAAAATGCTTAAGTTTGGAATATAATATTTGTAAATGTAAATTCAAGGAGGAATTTTAAAAACTGCATCTATGTCAATTTCAATACAAAATATTGTAATTGAACCACAAATTTTGAACTTGATAAAAGAATAATTGTTTCCTGACAATTGTTTTAATGTAAATATTTTTACGAACACCGGTGCAAACATTTCTCTCTAATCAAATATATACTGTAATAATTGTAAAAATACAAATTCAAATTGACAGGTTTACCAAAATTTGAAAATAAATTTCTTCCATTGGGACACGCCAAGAAATATACACCACAGAATACGCTATAACATCCATATTTATGTATTGTCCTTGTGTACGTATTTTTTATTTTCAGCTCTACATTAGAGGACATCCATAAACTATTAAGGACCCAGCGCTGCCAGTTTCTAGATGGTAATTTACCTGAACAGTGTAAAAGTCAGAGAAACCTTGAAGCGTGCTTTTGAAGTCACTTGAGAATCCAAATATATTTTTGAAATAATTACCTTTCAGAATACTACAACTGTAAAACCTCAGATATATGTTTTGTAAAATTTTAGTTGTATTAAATTTTATTTGGAAATTCATGGCAGATTAAATAATATATATCTCCTTAAACGATTTTTTTAAGTATTTAGTATTTTTTTATTTTTAAGTTAATAATGACTATACTCACAACAGTTTTATAGGATAATAATAAGGCGTACATTTTTAATTACTACTTTTATATTATTTAAGTTAATTATTCCATTGTATTTATGTAGAAGTAATCGAATTCTATCATGTTCATTTTGATTTTAACAGTAGTGAAATTTTATTACCATACGTAACCAGTTTAAATTCCTCATTTTGGAGCACAAATTATTTTTGATTCTTGGTATATTTTAACTATTAGTCAATTCTTCAAATTATTTACTACAATTAGAAATACAAATATATTTTATATTGTACCTGTATGTTTATAATATGATAATATAATATTAGATATCAATTATTCTCTCTCTCCATATATATATATATATATATATATATATATATATGTATGTGTGTGTATATATATATATATATATATATACACACACACACACACACATATATATATATATATATATATATATATATATATATATATATAGTATATGCGTGATAATAGGATGATTTATCATTGGTAATATGTAAGCATATAATGTTAACTTTAGAAGAAATGTGCTATGAAATATTTTATATGTACATTATATGTAATCTTGTTTCACTCCAAATGTTGCATCGTTCCCGTGCGCTAATAAGATATATTTACGATTATTCCTCTAAGCGCAGATGAATTTGGTCGAAGTGATGAATAAGCGCTATCCGATGTCAGCGGGTTGGAAATTTCTGGAATTCAGCGAGTCCCGAACTTAATAAAATATTGATGGTTTATACGTGGGCAGCGGTCTGAGGGCCCACATTTACGATGGGTGGGAATGGATGGATGGAATTTTCAAGGTAAAGTCTGAAATGTTATCTATTCAACACATTTATGTGCTTTAAGCTCAATAAATGGACGGCAAACCAACTATTATTTAATAAATAATTTAGATTCATTACAAGAAATGTATTAAGAGTGTATTGTATTTGAATGAAAATTTTACTGACAGTTTTTTAATAATCTTATCTGAAATATCCAGATGCACCATACGTGTCGGTATTTCAAATGAATATTTTAATAATATGATGTAAAATATTGAAAAAAATTAATGTACTTTCACATACATGTGAAATCGGGCTACTTTTGCACTCAAGCAGTCGAAGAATTTGTAGTTATTTGTGCTTTTATATTTCGTCGCTCTGTTACACCCTGTACTTGCTAGTAATAAATCTTACATGACATCGCTTTCAAGATCGTCATATTTGCATTGTAAGAGATGTCAGACTTCCAGAGCAAGACCTTACCTACCATGAAAAAGCTCTGTTTCTGGGCTCATCAACAAACTCCGCTCCCAGATATGCCAGCACTTCTTACTTTTATAAAACCTAGACGGAAAAACGGTAGTCCTTAGTCCTCATCAGTCGTAATCCAAATAAAAGTTGCAATTCAAGTTTAACTAACTATTTATCAATGATAATAATGGATTCGTGATTATTTTTATAAATAATTAACACTTCAAGAATAAATTGATTTTTTTTTAAATAATATATTTCAAAGTTGTCATAACATTATGATGGCTGCTTAATGGATTTCGAAGAAAATATGGAAAGACGCTGTATGAACAAAATTTTATAAACCAATATTAGTTATTATCGTCTAAAATAAGTTCCAGGGGAGCACCAATGATTTTCACCAAAACAAAAATCATCAAAATCTAATATTATCGAAACCGGGTCAGTATTGCAAAAGTTTCCTATCTATCAGCATAACAAGTAGCATCGAGCAGTCTACATCTGCAGCGCGTCTCCCTCGACAACCTACTTCAAAGCCCAACAATAACACCATCGTTTCTTAAACTACTCTCACTATAGACTTCACTAATAAACTGCTTAAATTGACACAAAATATCGATTCACAACCATAAAATTCAAACATTTCTGAAAGAGTATTCTAGATCACTTTCAATCCTTTCAAAAAACTTTTACCTTGTATTATTTTAAAAATAACTTCCTCTTCTCATTCCTTATTGTTTTTATAGATACCAGTTCATAGGTATACTCAATAAAAAAATAGTCAATACAAATTTTGCCTACACTAAATTTAAATAAAATAAAATTAAAAGGCATTGACACGTATAATAAATGTACCAATGCCTTAGGCTCATTCGATTAGCATTTATTTCCGGACAACCAATTAAAAGAATCATACTCACATCGTGGACAAAATTAATTTTGGTTGCGATGGCATTATAGGTACCGATTTAATGACTGACTCAGAATGCGTCACATATTACAATATAATTACCCTAAAAATGCAAAATTCAAATATCCCATTGTAAATTACCAAGTATATATCACTTCCTCTCACAGGGAGATAATAATGGAATGTTCAGTATCCAACACCAAAATTTAGCAAGGCATATTCGATCAGCATATTTCGGAATCTCTTGTCATTGCGAAGTGAAAAGTCTAAGAAAAAACAATAACTGGATAAATATTTCTATCGTTAATAGCTTTGAAAAATTTGTTTTAGTGAGCTCTAACTTGAAATTAAACCTGAAACCTGCTGATTAATTAATACGATACTTTCCTCCTCAACTCACTATTTCATTGTTCCCAAGCGCTACTAAAATATATTTTCGATTAGTCCTCTAAGCACAGGTGAATTTGGTCGAAGTGACGAATAAGCTCGCTTTTTCGATGTCAACGGGTTGGAAATTTCTGGAATTCAGCGAGGCCCGAACTTAATAAAATATTGGTGGTTTATGCGTGGGTAGCGGTCCGAGCGCCGACATTTGCGATGGATAGAAATGGATGTATGGAATTTTCAAGGTAAAGTCTGGAATGTTATTTATTTAATACGTTTATGTACATTAAGCTCAGTAAACGGACGGCAAATCAACTATTTTCACAACGGTCCATGCAAAGACGCGCGCTGTTTGTCAGCGGGTAGATACGAGTTCACACCCAGCTTCCTGTAAAAGTTGACTTGTCTCTTTTTTATTAACTTCTATTTATTGGGTATATTACTGCAGATCGCGCTTAGTTTGAAATATAATTATCTGTTACCACTCCTAATTAGTATATAGTTATGATAACTATCCCTGCCTAAAATCATCATCATGACACGTAAAGCAGCAGTTCTGGAAATGGAAACAGGTTTCAAGTCATGGCAAATGAACCTACAAAATGTAAAAGTTTGTGTAAACAACTTATGCAGAAAATAGAAGGAAGTGACTAAGATATTAACAATGCTATGAACTAAAACACTAGATTTAAAAACGAACAAGTGTAGATAAAATTGGTGGATGGACACATGAACCGGTCCTTAAAAGCAAATTTACATGAGGTTCGAAGTATTATATCATAGATAATTATCAAAAAGAATGTGTTCATGCTGCAGCTTTCGATAGTCTCAACAAAGAATTATTGACTTGCCATGCAGAATTTGCTTCTGATAAGTCTATTTATGCTGTGTCATTAACAAGTGGTGATTCCTGTGACAAACACAGTGAGCAAAACACAGTGTCGCTTTAACATTTACAAGAAGCTTAAAAATTAGTTGAGTGAATAAAGTGTCTTTACATGAATGTTCTAATAAGAAAAGAACTAATTGTGTAGATACCCGAGCCTAATAAGAGTTAATAAAAAATTAATGAAAATGGGATATTATACGAAGATGACACTTGGAGATTAGAGTCGGATATATAAAATTAAAAATGTTATGTAGATGATTTGTCTAAAAAATATCACATTGCTCAAAAATACATGGAGAAACACACTAAGGCTACTTGTAAATTAGTTGAATTGTGTAAATATAATACGTAGTGCTTCGAGTTATAAGTGCGATGACAATTTAAATTGAAATTTACTCGGATGGAATAGGAAAGGGCTTTGGGTCCTTAGTATGCGATAAACTGATACATGGTTCGAGTACAATCTACTGTATAGCTAGTATAACTTTTTCCTTAAATGCATGATGAGGCCGACTTACTATATGATTTCATATCACTTTTTCAGATTTGAAAGCAATGCTAACATTTTTACTTCCTAAAATGGCAACATATTTTTATTTTTGTTAAATGTACCCAGACGGGAAACCTAGATCTTTTTGTATTACTAGTTTTTTTATATGAACTTTTTCATGAAAATATACACTAAAGATAGAGGCTAATAATAAAAAATATAGCCGGATCTAGATTTAATTGCAATATTAATTACTCACTACTCGATAGAAAATAGTTTACATGTAAAAAAAAGACACAATTAATATAGCTTTGTTATTGTATCTAACCTCAACGTTAATAATATAACTTTTTGTATGTTTCTTTATTCCGGTTCTCTTTCGGAAAAATAAAATAAGACATTCATTATTTAAATATAATTTTAAATACTTTTGGCCTATCAGTATTACGGATTTAATTTTTTTATATTACTAATTTTATTAATAATTTAAAATTAACTTTCAATACTATGGATATATCGAAAATAATTTTATTTAAGGCTAATAGATTACTAGCTTATAGATACCATAACGCAGGTTCACAATAATAACACGATATTCGGAATTAATAATGTCGGGGTTAATAATTTAAACTATTATAAAATAACTCAGAATCAGATATTAACTAAATAAAATAACTCAGACGCATTGTAATAATTTGACACTTACTTGTGAAAACATAAATCACTACTCTGGAAAAATCTTAGACAATGAATTGTTTATTGAAAAATATGAAGCTGACATATTATGTTTTACCAAAACCCGACTAAAAACCGATAACGTGAATTTTAATACAGAAAATTTTTCAAAGGCCAGGACATTCAACAGGGTGTCACATGAAGGAGGATACGTAATGTAGCGATAAATACGCGCGCGTGTGTGTGTGCGTATGTAAATAAATACGATAAAGGTACATTTCCTAAACCAATGAAACACAACAAATTGTTCCTACTTTAAAGACGGGTCGTACGAGCGATCCTAAAAATTATCGTCCAAGCTCACTGTTGCCTGCTCTGTATAACATTTTTGAGAAATATATGTTAAACCAGCTTCTCTGTCACTTTATTAAACATTGCCTTTTACAGATTCAACTCTTTTGATTTACCAGAGAAAGGTCTACGCAAGATGCTGGATTTCATCTCATTAAGGTGCAACTCACATGTGTGACCTTCCAACGACTTTCCGATGACAATAAGATCTTTGTCTACAAATCAGTATAAAACCTGTCGTCAAAATTGACGAAAGTTTGTTGCGTGTACTTGCAGCACACAATCGTTGATATTAATTTGCAGATGTCGACTTTTTTGTGGTCGAAAAGCCGTTGGAAAGTCGTACGTGTGAGTTGAAGCTAAAACTATCTATAAAGCCTAGGAGAATTCGCAGGATGCTACAGGAGTATTAGAAGATGCGACCTCTCCAAGGATTTTGATCATAATACGTTATTGATGGAGTGGCAATCGATCTTATAAAGTCCTATTTGTCAAATCGGGAACAACGAATCGAAATTAGTGGTACTGATCCAAAGAGTCTGTTATGAAATTAGGAGTTACTAACTTTTTGCTACCTAAAGTACCCCCGAATAAAAACAATGCAATTCTGAATAACAAGGTACTAAAATTAGTAACTACTGCTAATTTCCTAGGTTTAACTCTAGATCTGATGTTACAATGTTGCTCATATAAGGATTTTAGATAATAAGTTAGGTTGTACGGCATTTGCAGTTAGGAAAATTATAAAATTAATAATCCTAAATTTAGATAGCAAATAACTAACAAGTCTTTCCTAATATGGGTAATGGTGCCCACTTTTATAACAAAGTACCTGAGTAGACAATAAACATTCCCATAGTGAAAATTTTTATTGCATATTAAGCACGTGCTTATTTTCAAGGCTTAGTTTATCGACAAGGGTTATGTTGATGACAAAGACGTGTGGAGGTCAATATAATTATAGATATTCGGGCTCTAATTATAAAGGATTAGTTGATTTGTTTGCAGTTATATAGACTATAGGTTTTTAAATTATAATTATTATAAAGTAAATCGTTTTTGTTGCTATTTGATGAGAAATTGTAAAACTAAACAATTAATTCACAAAACGTTAGTTTAGTTATGCGGATAGTAAAATTATGTAAATGTGTTTTTACATTCTGATTTTACAAAAGAAACAAAACTTTTCGGTTATTTCATAAATATCAAAATTTTCATTGTTTTTTTTCTCTTTAGTGCTGCTGATTATTCCTGATTAACTGATGTAAAATTATTGTCACTATTGAAGCATTACATCTGTGTAAGTATTATCAAATAGACTACAAAATCCATTCGTAAAGTTATAAGTTACAAAGCCAATCAACGAGCAGTTAATGTTCCGGCTCAATAAACTATTAATGAATAATTGTACTTAAAATATCACAAATAGAACATTGTAACAAAAGTGAAGATATTTGTGATGTGACAAAACCTATATTGTTACATCATTAATAAAGTCAAGGCTACGTTTGTACCACGAAAACAAGGAAACAAGTAAATAATAATGTGTCTCCAGGCAATAATAGTATTTACCGACTTAAAGTAAGCGAATCAAATTAAATATCTAATAGATGTTTTTCGACGATATTCGGACTAATGTTAAATTTTGTCTTTTATTTGGTAAAATCCTTAGTCTTATAACTTGGACGATGCTGGCGGCAAGCCCGATATGATTGAAGTGAACAAAAGTAAATTTAAAATAAATCTCGCTTATTTATTTCAATGATAATAAGCACAATGGATACGAATCCTAAATAAATCAAGAAATTAACGCAGTGTCCACAAATATTACATAATAACTGTGCCCACGACTTCATTCGCGTAAAATTAATTCATTGTTTAGAATGACCTTCGTACGTAAAACTATTGAGAATGGATGGATAAAGGTTGATACAACACATATTTTCTTTTAAATTTACACATACGACATCATTTTCTATACGCGTAAAATTTACAAATAACGCTAATAGATGATGTTATAATTCAAATATAATATTAGTCACAAATCATGTTAAAAGAAGTTTAGTATTTAAAAATAATATCAGTGTAATAATCACTATTGTAAACCACACAAAGAAAAAGTCGATCGACAAGTGGAAATTATATAGACGTCATCGGCTTGCCGTACCAACGCGGTAACCATTGCAGCACAGCTGCTCCAACGGAACTGCCGAAAATACTATTATTATTATTAATTATTATTATAGTCATTATTATTACTCTATTTCTTTTTATTTTTGCAATGTTCACTAGCATAAATTTTTTTAAAACCTTTAATAAGTGCCGTTGACAGTATCGTATGGTAATGTATTTATGACCATGATGTTTACTGAAAACGCTAATAAATGGCACTGACAGTACCAAATTTACAATATTCATCAAGCCAGTTTTTTAAAAATCTGTAACATCCAGATAAAAAGAATCCTTCATGCTGCTCGAGGATATAAACTATTAACATACCAAATTTCATAAAAATCCGTCTAGTAGGTTATTTACGCAATATCTACGATCATAAATTTTTCATCGCTATATATATCATAATATATCTAAGAGACTAAAAACGGTAATAGGTAGCTTTGGCAGTATCAAAGTCGTAATATTCACGAACTCAGGGTTTTTTTTAAACCTGTAATATCCCGTTAAAAATCCTATACATTTATAGAGGGTATAAATTATTACCATATAAAATTTCCTCAGACCCCGGCCAGTAGATATCGAATGACTGAAAAAGAAATGAATACACAGATAAACAGACAAAAATTCCAAAATCAACTTTTCTGAGTTCTATTATCATCCTACACGCTAAATCAATCATCCTGTTTAAAATATATCCGTGTACAGAATTCACTTAGTTACAATTGTATGTTATAAATAAGTAATATAGCCGTGTATCGTCATTAAATGCCAGAATTTCAAAAAATTTAAGCCAAGTAATGGCTTCTATGGTGCTATTAAACCTCTATTTTCTAAATATATAATGTCTGTTTAAAAAATTAAATATGTAAAATTAAAATTTTTTTTCCATATTCATATTAAATAAACTAATTTATTTCTCACGAAGAATTCGCCAAGAATACACGGTATTTTCGTAAATAAAAGTTTACTTTCAATTGGTATGTTTATTTATTACATAATAAATGCTGAATTGAAATGACTTTATATTTTGTAAAAAATTCTATTAGCAATTACGGAGAATAATTTCAAGCAATATGACAAAGACACATACCTAAAACTTCAAAATTCCACTATCGCCTTTCACAAGTCTGTTTTTTCTGAGGCAGACGTGAAGTACCTATTAAACAATTAGAGACAGAACCTTAACATTTAATAGATTAGGTACAAATCACGCAGTAAATAAAAAAAGTAATGAATAAATGAATTTCTTTTTAAGTAGTCGTATTTAATAACTTCAAAAATCTATATTACCAAAAAATCAAAAAATTTAAGGCAAGTAATGGATTCTATGGTGCTATTAAACCTCTATTTTCTAAATATATAATGTCTGATTAAAAAATTAAATTTGTAAAATTAAAATTTTTTTTCCATATTCATATTAAATAAACTAATTTATTTCTCACGAAGAATTCGCCAAGAATACACGGTATTTTCGTCAATAAAAGTTTACTTTCAATTAGTATGTTTATTTATTACATAATAAATGCTGAATTGAAGTGACTTTATATTTTGTAAAAAATTCTATTAGCAATTACGGAGAATAATTTCAAGCAATATGACAATATGACAAAGACACATATCTAAAACTTCAAAATTCCACTATTGCCTTTCACAAGTCTGTTTTTCTGAGGCAGACGTGAAGTACCTATTGAACAATTAGAGACAGAACCTTAACATTTAATAGATTAGGTACAAATCACGCAGTAAATAAAAAAAGTAATGAATAAATTAATTTCTTTTTAAGTAGTCGTATTTAATACCTTCAAAAATCTATATTACCAAAAAATCAAAAAATTTAAGGCAAGTAATGGATTCTATGGTGCTATTAAACCTCTATTTTCTAAATATATAATGTCTGATTAAAAAATTAAATTTGTAAAATTAAATTTTTTTTTCCATATTCATATTAAATAAACTAATTTATTTCTCACGAAGAATTCGCCAAGAATACACGGTATTTTCGTCAATAAAAGTTTACTTTCAATTAGTATGTTTATTTATTACATAATAAATGCTGAATTGAAGTGACTTTATATTTTGTAAAAAATTCTATTAGCAATTACGGAGAATAATTTCAAGCAATATGACAATATGACAAAGACACATATCTAAAACTTCAAAATTCCACTATTGCCTTTCACAAGTCTGTTTTTCTGAGGCAGACGTGAAGTACCTATTGAACAATTAGAGACAGAACCTTAACATTTAATAGATTAGGTACAAATCACGCAGTAAATAAAACAAGTAATGGATAAATTAATTTCTTTTTAAGTAGTCATATTTAATAACTTCAAAAATCTATATTACCGTTTTATATGTGTTTAACGTATTTCTTCATTTCTATGTTATTGCCTTAGATATTATTTATTTAACAAAGCACAAAAAGTTTATAATTGACTGCATGTAATATATATTTGATATACTTGAAGTTTGTTAACATATTGGGAGTCAATTGCGATGTTAACAATGATGTTAACAATTTCCATTATGTTTGTTGCCAAATGTGTGATAATCAAAAAGCATAAAGCTATGTTTGGTTGTAGAGCAAGACCTTCCAGATAAGACTTTGTACCGTACTTCTAGTTGAAGAGAAACGGAAATTAATATTACGTACTAAATTAATGTAGTGATCTAACTCTTTTCCTTATCTTGACAATATATTTTTATAAAGGTTATCAAAGTATTATATTAATTCTTTTTGTGTTATTAATTTAACAATTTAATTCATTTCATTCAAAAAAACATGTTTTATTTTGAAAACATTAATTGAACAAAAGTATCGTATAAATATATATTAAAAAAATAATAACGAAGTGAAGAACATTTTTCCATTAACTTTAATATTTATTCCAGACCTATTAATTGTTATGAGTTATTGGATATACCGTGCATGTTTCCATTACTGTCTTTAGCTTCAATCGAAGATACACTCCCGTTGGGTAATACTGATATTCGTGTCAGATTACGAACTTTTATTAAGTCAAGATTACCTTCAGTGGTCTTGACTGTCTAAGTGTACACTTGAGAGCCGCAGTTTGTCAATTAGTTAAAGTTACTATACGGTACTCCATCTCCAGACTAACGTAGCTGTTTATTAAAATGTTTGCCGTATGTTTTGTATAAATAGTACCGCATCGTAATATTAGAAGTAGATGTCTGCAAATAAATCAAAACCCCGACTGAATATTTGAAACACGTGCGAGACTAAAATCTTCAAATGGATACGTACACGCGATGGCTATTTCGGAATAAGAATTAGCAAACATTACGTACATGCTTAGACTGAAAGGAAATTTTTTCACAGAATCGATTATAAAGTGAGATCCTATATCGTTAAACAAATAGAGTCGTATAAATTATTACATCGATTCACACCAGGTTCAGTAGCGTAATATTCTGATCTAAAGCACTCGTACTGGAAAAGGTTCTCCCGATATAAAATATGTTAAAAACTCCATCACTTTGAATGAGATTATTATTTTCATAAATAAGTGGCTCATGTCAATACACTGCTTTTTTATAAAATGGCAAATACCTACATCATTACGCTTTTAATACACTCCAGGCTAGGTTTATATCACAAAAAGAAGAACATAGGTATATACGAAGCACAGACCCACGTTCCCAAATCGATGTTCGTATTTATTGGATTAAGTGAAGCAAATCAGCTTAAGTGTCTAACAGATGTCTGTCGACGGCGTTATTAACTTACGCCCAATTTTGTCTTCGGCTTATTAGGAAGACAAAAACCTTTATTAAAACCTAAATCTTATAATCTGAACGACGCTGTTCACCAGCCAGGTATGAGGAAAATTAATTTAATTAAGTTCAAAACAAATGTCTCTTATATACATCGAGGGTTAAAATCGAAAAGAATATGAAGAGAAAATAAGTCAAGAAATTAACGCAGTATACATGACTACAATATATCGCATAGACATACTTGCGTATCGTCGTTTATGCGGGAGTTTAAGAAAAAGTCTGAATTCACATATATGATATTTTTAAATAATATTTAATATACTATATTTATACTAAATAGACACATGAAATAATTACCACTAATTGTGGGTCGTATCGTGATGTATCGTTAAAAAAGTAGAACCAGATCTTACTTACTTTAGTAGCTTACATCATATTTAGTAATGAAAAACTTTAATCTTCAGCTCTCGTACTGGAAAGCTTGCTCCCAATATCAAAAATAGTTGACAAAAAAATCAATCAATGTAAATGAAAATCACACTTCCAATAATTTTATAAAAAAATATCATCATTCACATGATAAATACTTTTTGCTATACATTTTTCCTATTTCATGTGGCCGATTACCTAATCATGGTTAGATTATATTTATTCTTAAAGGTACAAAAAACAGCCCACAGTCGGCACTATATATTAATATGTATATATATATATATATATATATATATATATATATATATATATATATATTAATACATTTTTCTTTTGTGTCAGCATATTCGTGAAATAATACCATCCCGTTTCTTTAATCTCTGAAGAGGAAACAAGTGTTTGCTCGAGCCGCAATCGTTATTGCACGACTTATTCTCTATTTTCAGTTGAAAAAAAATTCTGTATCGTTATTGATTCCAATTAGCTAATAGTTTATGCCCCGTCCATACGCTTGGCAAACAATGGCAAACAGCAAACAACAAACAGCAAACACCTACATGTGGATGGGTATTTGTATGTGTTTGCCTGTTCCTGGTTGTGTTCACCACTGTTCGGGGTCGGTGTCGGTTTTTCTTCACAGATCAAAGGCTGTTTGACAAACAGTTCGCGGTGTTTCCATACGCTTGGTAAACGTTCAGTGCCGCGCGCGAGCTTACAGGTGGTGGACGTGTCGCATCGATATATTATTACTTTTTTATCATGACCATAGCAGCAGTTTTTGGCGCGATATCATGTCCGATTGGTCAGAAGATACAACTCTTTGTTTTTTAGAAGCGTATCAAAATGAGCCCTGCATTTGGAATTCGAAAGACATTAACCACAAAAATAGGCAGAAGGTTCACGATGCGTGGACCCGCATTAGTGTGATAATGAATAAAAATGTGAAAGAATTAAAAAATAAAAAAGAAATATTAATGGCTACGTTCAGGAGACACTTCAAAAAAAAAACAAGACTCAATTCGTTCTGGTGCAGGTTTGTTTTGACTATTATTACTTTTTTATCATGACTTGGAATTTAGAGCTGCTTTTTTGTTTTGAGAGATAACATGCTTAATAATTAGGAGCTTATTCTTAGTGCTACTATCGCCACACAGCCTGAACGATAGATAAAATTTTTCATTAAATTTAGAATTTCACGTATAATTGCGTACCTATTCAAACACTTTTTTCTTTCATGAATCTGATAAATGTGTCTTATGTTTTAGGAGCACACGATATCTATAGACCCATATGGTTTGCTTATGACCTAATGGAATCATTTCTGGGGCCGGAATACAAGTATACAAGCACAAATAATATAAATACAGAGGTAAGTAAAACTATAAATATTTTTCGTAGTGGTTTATTTAATCTAATAGGTACATATTGTATCAAAATAGATATACACAAACTTTCTATGATAACTTACTAATAATATAAACTATGTAATAATAAGACCTGTCTGTCGCACTCACGTAAAAGTCAAAATCCTTATTCATACGTTGGGCAATATAATTTAATCTATTTCACTAACAATATTACGCCGTTGAGACAAGTTCTTTTTAGCCTTGGGGATTGTAAGCCGGTAACATGTCTTCAACAAGACTAGGCATATCTATGTTGGTTCGAATATTGTTAAAGCAAGATTTGTGCGAGTCACGGAGGAGCAATTCCTTAATGCGATTAAGTACATTGACTCCGTTTGGAATATTTTTCCTTTGGATGACCAGCTTGTAGCCAGGGGGTACTCGCTTCATGGCTTGCAAGAGATTTCTCTTTTGCCCGCAGACAAACTTATAGCAGTCGTTCCTCTTGTAAACGTGAAGATGGTGCTTTGTTTCGTCGCATGTAGGCATCACCGCCATCTTAGGCCGATCGTCAATGATTTTTTCAATTAATTTAGCTATTTGTTTATCCTTATTTTTCATCAGAGAAATCAACTCGGAAATTTGATTTTGATTTATTTGCGGAGAAACGTACGCGCCCGTTTTAGTGATGGTGGGCAGCACTTCCTCGTAAACGAAACGCATAAACTTTTTTGCTTGCAATTTATTTGAACGCGCTAGTAGAGCGTAGATACCGGGCTCCGATACAAATAGCGTCTCTGGATGCCAGTTTGATGGCGTTTCAAGTTGGGCCGTGAATGGGTCCAACTTGTTCCATGTATATTTCCATTCATCCGGAACAACTCTGTAAGCTTTTTTCACATTATCATAGCCTACAAGTAAAACAAACTCTTTCAGTTTACAATAAATATTATTGTCCGTCGTGATATACTCCCAACATTTGAAATCACTACCCTCGTCACCGAGTTTGGCTAACGGAAAATTTAAACGTTGCAAAGACATGACGCTCGATGCTATCTTATATAATAAGCACCACAACGTTTCACTTTGTACTCTAATATTGGGCGAATTTTATTAATTTAAATTCAAATTAAAATAATCAATGACCTATACGTATACATTTTCAATTATTAAATTAATATAATATGCTATGTCGACCTACAAAAATATGAAGTGAATTCTTCTCTTATCTGTTTGGCGTGCACGGCTGACTTACGTGGTATGTTTGGAACATCCTGAATTGCATTATAACAACTGTTGTAGTTTCGCCAAGATCCAGGTGTTATTAGTTGGCCATTTCCATTAATTACATCAAAAGTTCCTCGAGGAGTATATCTTTCTGGGGAGTTTTTCCTTAGGAAATTATGTATTAGCATACAGGTCATTGTAATGTGTGATACAGTACTCGGATCTAAATTAATTGGGCGACGATAAATTCGAAATACTGATGTTAAAACTCCAAATGTGTTTTCTACTACCACCCGAGCTTTCTATAAGTTTTGATTAAATATTCTTTTTGGTGAACCAACGTTATGCTGTCCTGGGTAGGGTTTCATAACATGCTCACTTAATGCAAAAAGCGCCGTCGCCTATGAAAACGTACGGCACATCAATGTTCGATCCAGGAAGTGGGCATGGTGTAGGAAAATCTATTTCGTTGCTAGAGATCTTTTGCCATAGTAACGAATTATTAAAAACGGCACCATCACTGATTCTCCCTTGGCATCCTATATCTGCAAATATAAATTTGTAATTGGCATCAACTAACGCCAAAAGAACGATACTAAAGGTTTTCTTATAGTTAAAATACTCCGTTCCGCTATGAGGTGGATTATCTATAACAATATGTTTGCCATCTATGGATCCCAGGCAGTGCGGAAATTTTCTTCTATATCCTTTTTCAATATTCATCCAAGCATCTTTCGTTGATGGTATCTGAAATAAAAATTGAAACAATGTGAGATACAACGATAATAAACTAAACTAATAACATTTTCTTATTTTTTAGGAAGTTCCATCACAAGAAATGCTGAATGAAAGTGCAGCTTTAGCGGAAGAAGGAGAAAACGTAGATGGTAGTGATTCAGGGCACTCGTCAACTTTGCAAACATCAAAACCACCAACTTCCCGTCGTCGTCCTGCTAAAGATATAGCTGAACGACAGATGTCTTTAGCTTTTGGGCAATTAACCAATATGTTACCCAAAAAGGAAAAAAAACCTCAACCGCCACTAAAGGAAGAAGATGAATGCGAACTATATAGAAAATTGTTAAACCAAAAGTTGCGAGAACTGCCTTCTGATGACAGAAAACTGATGATGTATGACATAGATACTTTATTTGTTAATAGAATTAAGGAGAAAACCATATCGTCCTATCACTCAGTCCTATACCAAATGCGCATTACTTCACCAATGCCAAACCGGCCGTCAACCTCCCAAACATCCTATTCCGAACCTTTTTCGAATACATCTCCTCATCTAAACCGTCCATCGCCTTCCCCAACGGCGCACTCTGAAACATCGAGTTCTCAAAGCATTCAATCCCATTATATCTCCCAACCGGACTTAACAAATTATACAACTCCCAACATTCCAATTATATCCAACGAATTAATTGCACCACAAACAGAAAAAAATATTATTAATAAAGCATTACTTAAAACTTACGAAGACTTTGATAACTATCAAAAATGAATAATATTAAATTATTCATTTTTTAAAGTTTTCGTAGTTCCGGTTTTCATTTTTCACAATTAACGCATAATGTAAAAATATAAATAAATATATTACAAAAATGTATGGTCTTTTAATAAACTGAAACAAAAAATACCTTACCTTTATTTCGTCTCTCAACACTTGGTTAATAGCATTGCAGACTTCAGGTATGATTTTTGATATTATTTGGGGGGATACTTTGAACAAATATTGTAAACTTTTATAACTGTCACCACTTGCGATGAATCTTAATGTTATTGCTAGACGATATTTAGCTGGTATGGCGTCTCTGAAGTCAGTATCTTGCTTCGAAATTAGAGGTGAAATTTTGTTTAGCAAATATTCAAAATCTGCAAAACTCATACGACAAAAGTTGTGAAACTGTCCTGATGGTTCATAAAGCAGCTCACTAAATTTTTCTTCTATAAATTCTCTAAAACAAAAAAACGTAAATTAAATAATACCTACACTGAAAATATACCCTATTTGTATTACTACGTAATTATATTACTTACCTTGTACGATTTTTGTGAATTTTTATCATCCACCATCGCCTTCGTCTTCTTTTTTTCGAGTTCATTTTGTTTAAATTTAAAATTAAAATAAGTCAAACCGAAAGTGATAGCTGCCACAAGCTCGTCGTCCGCCATATTTGCCGATTCACAAAATACTAAACACGTTCGTAAGCGTGAGGATGACTGTTTGTGTTTGATGATTGTGGTCGATGTTTGGAACTTTGTGTTTGTGGCATACACCAAGCGTATGGACGAGGCATAATACGCTGTACTACAGTTAATTCAAGAAGTTATTATTTGCGTATTACGGCCTATTAGTCATTGATCCGCAGTGCTGTAGCAAGAGGGGGGTGGTGGGGTCGGCGGCGTGACTGAGTGCCGTACGTTTGAGGATAGATTTGTCGCTGCGAAAAAATAAGGACTGGTAAAAATTCCATAAAATAAAATACTAAAGTGATATTCACGTTACAATAAATCCCGAATAGTTCAATTAAATCACAGGTGTATTCATTTATTCAGATGTAAAGGAAGTATTATTAAGTATATGTGACTAGTAAAAAAGAACACCAACATAATATCAACAAACTTATGACGGAGTCAAATTAAAACTCTACTTTTTTGTTTAATCGAATATACTGTACACTCCCTTTGTGTTTGTATATATATATATATGTATATATATATATATATATATATATATATATATATATATATATATACTGTTTTAACTTATTTAGGATTATTGTGAAAAAAATCGGTATAATGGAGTAGAAAATGAAAACAAAATATACATTGATTTGCTTTGAAACAGTATAGAATTTATTATTAATTAATTTTGAAAAAAAGTCTTTTTGAACTTCACTACTCAAGTTACCATTTGATTACTTTACCATTAACAGCGTATTACAGCAAAGGTTGATACTATGTAAAAGATGAGCAGTATGGCTCGGTCAGGGATTCCCGCAAAATCGTGAATCGATATGAAGTGAATCGTCATTACTTTGGCTTCGTTTTATAAAACAGTTGAAAAATATCTTCTAACAAAAATTTGGTTTTAGTTAACTGAGGTAAGTTGATTTGTTAGTTCATTTATAATTTATGAATTTATAACATAATATTTCAAAGACTCCTCTGCCTCTTTGGTCGATTGGTCCAACGAGCTACGTCTTTAATAATGAGTTGTAATTAATGTGAAATACTGGTATACCAATAATAATATAAATATATAAACATATATATATATATATATATATATATATATATATATATATATATAATTTTTGAGGTCGATTATATTAATTAAAAATATTTTTTTGACTTCGTGTACCAACTACTCAAAAATGATAAAGTGCCTTAAGAAGTTCAATAATTTAAAATAAAAATAGGTTTCAGCAGAGAAAAGCCAAACAGGTTAAAATAGATGTAGCTCAGAACATGTCTGAATCCATCTTTAAATATGTTACAAAAACTGATGATAGCCAAAGATAAGAAACTAATTCTTACATTGATGAAAGAAATTCAGATAATAGCTTATCTTCCGAAAGTAATAACGAAAATACAGAATTACTGATGGCAAATCGTCAAAAAGACGAATCAGACAAGAATACTAAAAAATGACAGAGATAATACCCATAATACTGCCAAAATCAAAAACAGTACTTACATGAACGAAACATCTCAGGACTTAAGAGTTATGTTATATAGGAGTATACATATTCGTGATAATATTCATGTCCAGATCATAAAAAATTAACATTCCAAAAACAGAGAAGAACCGGTTACCACTGTATCTGTGTACGGTTGCTGTCGTTTATTGGATGTCATTAATACAAAAGCTACATTAAAGACTGGATTTCAGAAATCAAAACCAATATTATTAATACAAACGCTATATTTAAGACTGGTATTCAGAAATAGTGGAAACTAAATCTAAAAGTGGCTGACCATGAAACACAAGTGAATATCTGGAAAATTTTAAAAAGATAAAAACTTTGGAAATCAGACTAAAATTGCCTAAAAATTTAGATGATGCAACCTTACAATTAATAGATACGAAAAACAGAAGTGAAATAATATTTTATCGAAATTATTGGACTTTACTTCATTTCTTCCTAAACAAATTCTTTAATTTGGTGGACATGATGGACCGTTCTATAAATGAAGGCAATTTCTTAAAACTAGTCAAACTACTGTCAAAGTACGGTGTAGTGTTGAAAGAACGCGTCTTGAACTTGGAGCGAAAATGAAATTGAAAATTAAATAACGAAAAGTATCAAATTTTTCGTCAGATGCATAAAATTAATTCATAAATATGTTAATGAAACACGTAAAATCTAAGCTTCTCAACATAATGAAATTGACCAAATATTTTGATGCTATATTTTATAGTATACTTGACATTTCACATACTGAACAAATGTCTGAGATTATTCGCTACCTGAAAATTGCTAACAGAAAAGTGGATATGAAAGAAGTATTCCTTGGATTTTATTTCTTTGAAAGAAAAAAAAAGCCGCCGATTTAAATGACGAAATTCTTAAGAAGCTTGAAAATAATAGTTTGGGTCTTAATACTTGTCTTTTCTGAGGTTATTGCAATGCAGCAGTCATGAGTGGCGTACAAGGAGGAGTAAAAACTATAATCAAAACAAAAAAAAACAATTATGGTCAACATTCATTTTCACGAAATGTAACTTGGGTAAAACCTTTCATAATAGTTTTGAAAACTTCACATTTTTTTCTGCTCCGACTAGCCTGTGAGAAGTACTTATTAAATATGGCAAAGCATATTTTCAAAGATTCTCAACAACGCGTCAGAGTACCCATTATCCTGCAGTAAATGTACTGGTAAAATGTTATGATGGGATTGTGGCTGCAGTTGAAAGATTATGCAATCAACAAAAAAATTTAAACACCAGATGTTCTGCATAGAAGAAGCAATAAGTTTTGATGCGAAAAAAATTAAAGGACTACGGAATTCCAATAGAAAGAGGAGTTTGTCGTAAAAAACGAATAGCCAGTGAGTTCGCTGCCAATGCAAGACTCGTCTGAGAGCTGAACCTTAAAACGGTATGTTGGAATATCTTGACCGATTCAATGCTGAGCTTCAACTAGATCAAAGTCCATTCAAGACGTGGTTTATTTGTTTGAGATTGTACAAGAAAATACTTTGTTTCTATTGGCATCAAGATTTATTGGTTTTTATCATGGGGTGTCAGAAGCAAAACTCTTCTCAGAGACTCCAAGTTTGGATATACATATAAAACCATTATAGTTCTATATTACATTTTCTAATGAGGTATTTTTAAACTTTGGAAATTCATCGTGGAATTTCTTTAAAATCTTATGATAACCCGAAAAGTTATTTATGACCATTAGCATATCAGCTGCTTCATGTGAGAGAAGCCTCATTAAACTCACAAACAAGACTTAACATATTAATAACATAAAACAAAGCAATTGGCATATCAATGACAGCCAACAATAAAGCCACAGCCAACAACAATAAAGCCTTGGCATTTAATAACAGAACACAAAGCAATACTAAATATAAATTTTGAAGATATGATTTCCTAGTTTCCTGCTGTTAACATTAGAAAGAAGTAAATTTAAGTGTTAGTACATACATTTGTTAGCTCATATCTGTCTCCCAGAGGTATAGACAGATAATATGGATGTTCACTTTCTACGATACTGTTATACCTCCCTCCTTCCTCAACCTTTGTTGCCCTTTCCATAAATGCTCTACGGTTTTGCTGCTTAGTTGGCCCTTTCTCATTAGTTTGCCAATCTAATCAAGGCATTTCTCCCTGGGACGCTCCCTTCCAACGTTTACATCCTTTCTACATGACCAAATTGCCGAAGCATTTCCTTCCCACCCTTCACACATACTTCTCAGGGAATGCATTTCTATTCTCATTCTTTTTTTACCATATTCAACTTCTCCTTCCATATACAAATGTGAAAAGATATCTCTATAATTATGATTGTAATATAAAATTATAATTTAATTAAGAGGTTTCGATTTGTATTATTTAAATAAAGTAATACCTCACGTTTATCGAATTTTCATTTATTTTAATAGTTCTAATTCTTAGAGTGATACTGTCGATATCCACACCGGGTGTCATCCGTGCTGGTTACGCCACTGCTTATCATCCAGTTCTTATTGCCGGGGTCTGTTAAGATTCACGAGATGTTATTATATTAAACGAAGAAATTTTCGTCTCGCCGTCTTATACAATGCCAAAAATTCGGGAATATTAATATTTGAAATACTTTCGGGAAGATTAATATCTGATAAGATTTTCATCGTTTTAATTTACTGCCTGAAATCGTGACTTTGTTAGTTTTACAGTAGGTCTATTACAGGGTAGCCAGTGAATAAGATCATGTTTATACTTAACTAGAAGGTAAATAGGCAACGTTAATATCTAACTAAATTTGATATCTCGAATATACCAATCTAATAAACTTATGTTCTACACAATGTTGTAATGGTGTATGAAATACTTCCATTGAAATACACTCTTTGGAACTAATTACATGGAAATGAAGGAATATTTTTTATAGCAATAATGTCACCTTTAATAAGAAAAAATATTTTTAATTCTTGGTATATCGACGAAAATGGCTAATAATTTATCTGTATATAATTTTCTGCAATATGCACATATTGTTTTTTCTCTTATATTTCCAGTGTCGTGGTTTCTTGTAATTCTACTCCCAGACCACAACGATGAAATTTTGTGTGTTTTACATAGTGACAACATTCGACCCCTAAAGAAAAAAGGAATATTTTAAGAGTTCTTCGATACATTGAAGGTCACACAGCAGGAATTGTTCGTTTATGCTTATAAGGTATCCTTATAGTGCTAAATTTAAAAAAAAATTAATAAGGGCAAAATTTTATTTTTCAAACACATCTGCACCATTCGGTACTTGCTGTTTTAAATTTAAAATATCAGCTAACTATCAATACTTTTTATTGTAAATTGATGCAAATAACATAAATCTCGTACTGCGTACCCACCCAACCACCTTAGTAGGTATTTTGTCTGGCCATTTTTTTATTTTAATATTTTCCCCATTATCAAATAGAACTCGCATTAGATAATGAAATATTAAACTCCACTTCATTCTACGTTCATATTGTGGACCCACAGGGACTTTTGAACTACCCTGCAAATTAAGAATATATATCTTGATAGTTAAGTGTATAGGTATAAAATCTTCTATTACCCCGCCTGTTCCTCGACAGTCCTAATAAGGAACCTTTAATATTGATTAGAATGTTCTCTAATTCTTTTTTTGCAAAGATTTCAGTAAAATCAAAAACAAATAATTGCTGCATCCTGACTGAGAAAAAAGTATTTTCTGGACCAAGACCAAAAATTACCTTTTTTTTATAATTCAAAATGTACGTCGAATCTAAAAAAAATAAACACAATTCTTTGAAGTACTGCCGAGCTGCGTCTTGCTGTCAGAATGAAGTGAGAATTGTTTTATGGCCGGCTTTATGTTGCGTTGCGATAAAGGCAAAAGTCGCATATCAATAGGGGAACGGAGCAACTCACTGCCGACTTAACAATATGACAAAAAAAAACCTGTACTATGAGTTATGGATGGGATAATAGGATACGTATCTTGCTTAAGTAGGCATACTTCAGTGATATCACCGGTTGACTGTTTTCAAACTATTATTATATAAATCTACAATAACTTCAAACTTCCAAATAATAAATAAAAAAATAAGAACATTTCCAGTTCTGAATGCGGCACTGGAAAATACAAAGTCAATTTAATTCAGAAACCTTCAATTGATTCTGTTTTTCTATTGAATTTTATGTCTATGCAATGATTATGGATATTTTTTCTTTACATTTTTTTATTAGTAAATTGAGACAAAAAATATGATAATTCTAAAAGGTGTATTTTCATTTTTTTATTATATAATTAGTAAATATATTAAAAGCTCTTTAGATTAATACGAGTTCTGTTCTTGAGAAGTTCTGCAGATTAATGTAGGAATAAAATCATCCCTGACGTTACTTGTGATATTATGAAGCTTATTTTAATGAATTAGGTATGATATATATTGAGATGTTTTTAACATAATCAAATAGTGAAAATATTCCTGTTTTTACTATTTTATTTATGATTGGTATTAACGTACGCAGAAATTTCGTATTGGCTTGTTTCATATACATATTTACGTAAGTATATGAATGAAATTTGTTTATTGATCCTCTTGGCAGTTTTATGGAATAATAGACAATATTTAACGCCTACGATCTCCATTGATATCGTTTATCGCTACCCTTATCGTAAGTACAATACATTCTGTCGACAACTTTCGCGGAAAATTATCTTGTTTGATGAAAACCTTTGTATTATTTTTTACTTGGTAACAGTATTGTAGATGAAGTATTTAAGTCTCAATTTTGCTATAAAAATAATTAAGAAAATTAACTGACACGTAAGAAATTGGCATTAAACATATTTGTAATAGTAATTGAGTATTAAGCGCATATATATATATATATATATATATATATATATATATATATATATATATATATTGTAGTACATACAATTCTAAGTAGACGAACAAATTTAATAGTGTCAAATTCTGAACCATTTATATTCATCCTCTTTTATTTTATTAATGTACGAAACTTCACGTTATTTAGAACACCGCGTCTATTTTATGTGACCGTAAGCATTGACCGTTTTATTGAATTATTCAGTCTCACTACCAACATCAATTATTATTAAAAAAAGTTGAATTTATAAATATTCCAAACTTGACGATTCCAAGTTTAAAAAAAATATTCGTAAATACCGTAAGCCAGCATAAGGCAGTCACGTAATAAACATTGTACCAAGTCAAGCCAGCTAATGGCTTAGGTTTCATCAAGTGTAATAATGCCTATGTGCATTTTGAACCAAACTTACAGAAGTCTTTGTGTTTGTGGTTTAACGCATACTTGACTACCTTTTAATTCTTCAAAAAAGGTTTAATTAACCAATAATTATCATAAAGGCTGTACCTTAATTATGCTTTCAATTAAAACAATTTTTCAGTAAGAAAGTATTCTTTAAACGATGAACTTGTAACACCTTTCTTCAATATTACTGTCCTTAACCGAAAATTGTACTTTATATCTTCTTTAATTTCGAGGGATCTGGGGTGGTTCTTAAAGAAATCTATCTCTATCATTCTTTTTCTGAGTTACCTGTAAATCAAAAACTTTGAACCTTCAATGCGAAATTCAAATTTACAGAATCAATGAATTTCACATTCCTTACATAGGATATTAGACTTATTGATAGAATTACTGTCATTACACTCTTTTTACAATTGGGGTCGTTAATTTTTAAAACTTTTCGGAAAACAATACATTTAACACGAAATGTGTAACGTCGCTCCCCTGAATTGATTAGTATATAAACACACAAAAAAATCCGCCATATATTTATTTACGTCAAAAATTTTTGCATACGAAAAAATTATTCTGAAAAACCATCAACATATTTATAATCACTTAACATCTAAATCCATAATTTCAATTCTTCTCACATTGATACATGCGATCTCAATTGAATTAAGCTCAATATATTTTAAATTGCTGAAAAAGAGTAAAAATATTTTGAGAATATCAAATTCTATCCAATACCGTTATCAAAGCAATCATAAAACTAAAGTTTCATTTCAATATCGAGCCAAGTTGATATTATGACAAATGATATTATGACAACATGTAACAATATATTAACATGAAGGTAAATAAGGATATTCTCAACAAGATAGTTGTGTGTTTAACCCTGAACTTGATTAGTTCAGTCGAAAAATCCTTTTTATATTACTTTCCAATTATCCACGATTCTTTGTAAGATAATAATTAACAAAACGTATAATATATCCGCCATTGCGTTAATTTTCCATCTTAATTTTCGACATTTTGGTTAAAAAAATGCTATTTATAGGTGATTTAAATTTTTAATGAAAATTTATTTCAAGAACAATATTTCATTATTTAATGGCTTAATTCATTAAAAATAAACTCCTACTATACTACCTTACCAATACCTTTATCTTCTCATAATTGTGCGTGTTGTAGCATTTCTTTCTTCACTGAAGAGACATTAAATTATTTTTCTTTTAATATTTCATTTATACTCGTATGTCTTTTTAAGTCAAATGTATTTTTTAAGTCAATTTTTATAATAATAATTTCTTAACTGCTTTTATTTGTTTTAATTATTAATTTTTATTTGAAGTTTCCTATAAAACAAAGTGTATAGAGAAATATAAAAAAAATATTTTGGGAGGGTGTTACAAAACTATATCAAATCTAAAACACCCAAATTTTCATTTAATTGTAATTTAATAATTATCCTGATCTTATGAAATATATTTAAGTAAATACAGATCAGTTTGCTTGTAATTGAATAATAAATAAAAAGACATGACAAGAAAAATATACTGATATTATTATTTAGCATCGTGTTTATACAAAACAACTTTAGTATAACGACACAGGAGCGCAAAAGTGTATATTTATCTTAAGTGCAATATAATATTGTTTTAAATCCAATTATTGGACGGGAAAACTATCCATCTGTATTAATTAAAAATTTTGTGTATCCTGGCAGGTTCTCTTACACAACTTATTAGAAATGTGCAGGGGCAGCAGTACACATATTTTCATTCACAGCAGCATTTATTGTTGTTAATATCAGGTGTACACTAGATACAGAAAACGACCCATTATAATTTATGAAGCAGGTAATTCATTATTTTATATTTAAATTTTTATATAGATTCAATGTAAATTCTGATAACAATTTGTTAATTTAACTTGTAAACATTGGTAGAGGAGATGCATCACGCCTTACCTCTCAAAAGTCCTGGCCTTGTAGAATGTAGGGTGCTATATCAGCACATAATCGCAATGTGTTTTTCCAACAAAATTAATAATACTTTAAATAACAGTAACGCATGCAAAGAATAATTATAAATGTGTTGAAAATTCGCGTCAAAAGTTTAAATTCTAAAAAGTAAAGAATAAAGGAATTGTGAAATGAACTTGAATGAAATTTTAATCACAGTTGTATGTTCAGGTTTTTAACATTTTCATAAGGAACATAAAATAAAATTAAAATATTTTAAATGCCAACCTACCTATATACAGTGTGCATGATCAATAAATGTGCATGATCACTTTACCTACGTGTGAAAATTAACTAGGTGTCATCCGCAATATGCTATTTTTTTAAATCAACTATAAAATTAACTCGACGAAATTACTACTGTTGTATTCTCATGTATTTCAAACTTTCATCGGACACATAATGAGATGCCAAATCTACTTAAAATAAAAATAAAATAATTTAAATGCAAAACTATGTATGTATATATATATATATATATATATATATATATATATATATATATATATATATACAGTACATATCATCAGTAAATAGCGTCACTTCAACTGCTTGTAAAAATTAACTATGCGTAATCCGCAAAATGTTATTTCTTTTAAATCAACTATAAAATTAAGGATATTTCATTATGCGTTTAACTCGATACATTTATCGATATATTTTTGTGCACACCTACACAATAATTAAAATTATTTTGTTTTAGAATGTATTTCTGCACTTATCGAAATTTTGTTCAAATGATGCCGGTATTATATACTACGGGCGTTGTCAGTATTACAATTGCATTGGATATACAATAAAATTATGTCCAAATTTTCGTTCACACTCAAAAAGGATGTATTGACTAATTCGAGATCGTGTTACAAACCACTGATGTACATTATATAATGACACAAATCAATTGTCATTTCCCAACAATTTCTTCAAAAAGATACAAACGTTCTGATTGGTTGTAGATATACGGCAACGTCTTAAAAAATAAATGAACCATGCAGATTTATTTTGAAATCATAATCGAAATTACACTATTATTATGCAAATAATAATTCATCGAAATGGCAAATTAAAAAGTATCATGTTAATAATTATTTCGTTAAGTCTATTTTAAAAATCTATAATACCATTTTTTATTATATTTGGGCAAATTATGAATGTTAAATATTTTCAAATAGAGATAATTTTTATTTACAAATTTTAAGCAACCTTGACCTTGAAATGAAATTGACTTTTTTAACCGCGTTTTGTAAAACTATGGAAATGAAAGGGACAGTTAGAAAAGACTGAACTTGACCATCAATCGCTAAGAATGATATTTATGCAATATTGCCACATTGAAATGAAAAATATAGGTTCATGCGTTTCCATGTTAATATCTTACGGCAATTTTTAAATGTGAGAAAAAATATGGTATGATTTAAAAAAAAATACGTGTATCGCAATCTATCCATGATGCACTCTTACGGATTGATGTGGCGGTATTTAGTTATGATATATACTGTATATTTCAGTGGATCTTTAGCTACGATAAGATATAAAGCATTAGTGGAACGTGTTCGTACCTAATATTATGCACGAATATAATGGCCAAAATTGTTAGAAAGTCTATAAATAATAATCATTCATACCCATGCCGAAAGTTTAAATATAATAATCGTTCATACCGTTTCTTGCCTGTTTACGTCCGTGGTAGAAATCTTCTTCTCCCTGGTACAAATCACGTTATGGGCTATTTATTACATTTGAATTCTAATTTGGTCGATTATAGACAACACTCGAAGGGAAAACCGGTACCAAAGATACAACAACAGATAATTTTCTGATAATAATATATTTGCTAAAAAAACTTCCTACGTGTTGTGCAGAAAATTAAAATTGCAGATATTATGAAAACTCATGGTTTAGATATTCCTCAAATACCGTCATGGCACTCAAAATTCAATTGAAAAGGTTTAGGATATATCGTGAAATTTGCAAGGATTATGTTGGGAACATTTTTCAGTACCACAAATTTAATTAAGAATCTAGTAAACATGATAATAATCAAATTGGACAAATACATGTTGATATGTTATAAAAATTGAGCATGGGTTTCTTGATCCTAATTTAGATTACACGGTAAAATAATCTTACAAAATTAATCTAACTCAAATGATAATTCGAGTGTACAATGACGAAGATGATAATTGATTAAAGTATTTACTTGTACTTTTAATAAGGAATATTTATATTTTATAGTGACCTGTATTTCATATTGTATTATAGAAAATCAAAAATATTAAGTATACATACTTCAAGCAACTTAATTGATAAAGTACCGGGTTAACAATATTCTAAAGTTTAAATTTAATTCTATATTATATTGAGGTGGCAAATTTAATTGCATGAAACACATTTCGTAATGGTGAACTCAGTTTATATACCACAGAGTCATGTGACTTCAATAGATTGCCAAGACAATTTTATTGTACGTATTAACAATGGATACGACGTACTTTTTGTAGATTGTGATTCATGTAAATGTCCGATCGAGATAACTATCAAAATATATAATATTTTACGTATTGGGCAGACATGTACCAACATGAAATGCATAGGTACCATGGACATCAAATGTCGTACAATTCTGAACTGAAATATCATCGTTCGATATTTTTTTCAACGATGAGATGATTATATTGACAAGATATTCAGTCATCGACTTTTAACAATTATTATTCAAATAATTCAATAAGATTATGTTGAACAACCACTAATATTAACTGCACATTGGCCATACAAGATTTGTTGCCTTAAAATATTTAGACATGTAGTTTTAAAGATTTTGTACTTATTTTAAATTTAATATATGTTTAAAATGTGCGTTACTTGGCTATATCAGTGACGTCATGAAGTCACCAATTTTTGTAGTCACATATTAATGATATTCTTATGGTAAAAAATTAACGCTAGCAGAATATTGATATTTTTCAAAACACTCCTACTGTCGTGTTAGCCATGTTAAAATCTGTATTTGGCTACGTGAATTGGTTGATCAGATTTTAAATAAATAATTAGGATTCCAGGTAATAATATTTACTACTTATTATTACCTGGAATCTAAAGATATTTCAAGATGCAGATGCGGAATGCGGTTGAATTATTTTTTTTGTCAAATATCTTCTAAACTAAGTAAGGTAGGATAAGTGTTGACGTAGGACTTTTTCGTAACATGACCTGCCAACAATTACAAACAATCTAACACATTATTTCAAAATCAATATGGCGGACATACGGAGCCGCGAGTGCGATGTGAGGTGTGGGAGCAGAGCGTTCGGTTAAATCTTAATAATATACAGAGCTTTATCCTTAAATAATTATTTATACATGTTTTAAAAAGTATCTTAGTTACAAATTTAAAATATAAAAATTCCAGCCACTCGAAAAAACAAAGACTTACACTTTTACCAACGCTGTTGTCCTTTCTTTAAATAATTATTTCCAGGTGAGTTCGGAACCTAGTAGCAAACTGATATAAATTAATTTGTAGTACGATAACACGAGAGAAGGAAAAATATAACCTTCAAGGTTTATACTGTTTAAGGACGAGGTAAATTCTATATTATCAGTCGATGCCTCACACGCTTACATATCAACACACTTACAGTACCTACTCGGTGGTACGCTCCTATATGTACGAGAGAAATATCATGTACTCGTTTGCTCATCGCAAGTCCAGAAATTTGACTAAGGAAATAATTTCGAAATTATACAAGTATCAAAATCGTATCGCAGAATTAAATGATTTTACTTCCAATAGTGCTATGCATGCGGCCCTTGCGACACATATGCCTTTTTGGCATAGCGGAGCCAACAACAGCAATTTCTCTATCTCTTAAAAATATAAAACTTATTTGGAAAGCACAATTTTGATGTAATGGGGATTTTAGTCAAATCTATTTGAGATGGCGCCCTAGGCGTTTGAGAAATGTTAAAAGAGCAATCAACTGCTTTAGTATCTGCTGTGAGTACTGTGAACGTCCGAGTGTAGATGTAAGATACAAATCAAAACAAAATACACGTTATTATAGATTATATTTGATGTCGGAAAAATTCGTTTCATTATTCAAATAAACAAATATTTTCAGATTAGAAAATTTTAGTTTTGGACAATACTCGCTGGAAAATGAAGATGAAAAAAAGTAGTTCCACCAGTACAAAACTACAAAGGCATAAGCACCAATACACCCATATCTCGGTATGAAATGCATCATATACAAACTTATTTTGATCGGTGCGGGTAAAAATAATAAGGAATTTAATGTATATTAATCTCGAACTATACTAATTTATACCTTTCTTTTACAAATTTGGAAAGAAAAATTTTAATGCCAGACAATTGCATGAATGTCGGTACCTTTTAGTTATAAGATGTGCCCATGATGCAAACTTTACATTTGTGAAAGATTTGTGTTTAGAATGTGCAGTTCCACTGTATCAATATTATGATATAGAGATAATACTTCAGTGGTTGGTGAATTTAGATGATTTATTATATTTCAATAAAATCGTTAAAAAATTGTGATACCTGAGAAATGATTAAATCGCAGCCTGTTTTTCTTTGAAATAAAGTAACAACTATGTTCTGTTAAAGTAACTTAATATTTCCAGAATCTTCTTGTGTACTTAGAAACCTTAATTTTGTTTTTAATTATCTTGTTTAGGTATTTGCAGAGGAGCGATGAAGAATACACAATATGAAGTCAATGTTAAATTAAGCAATGATAATATTGAACGAGCCATTTCTGAATGCGCTGCTTGTGATGGCTCTCAAGCGCATTGTAAATATGTTGGTGTTGTTCTTCCCGCTGTTGAACATATGCTAAGGGAAAAATATATATTACTCCATTAAGTCCCCATACAAAGGATACAGTCATTCTATAGGCCAAATAAAAAGTTTGGGATACATCTCTTCACCTATAAAATGTTCGAACCTTCCTGTGCTACGCAAAATTAAAGGAAACATATTTTCCCCTGTTACATGAAAATTTGACAAAGAAAATTATAACGCATATTACAAATTTAATAATAAATGTTGTGCCACCAACAATGCCTTTAAAGCAGATATTAGTGGCAGCAAATCTCCAGGCTGTAAATGACGATCATAATTATAAATTTTATAACTCTATAGACTCTCTTTCGAAATATATTAATCGCATAGACGTATCAGACTGGAGAATTAATACTATAGAAAGAGAAACACGTGGACAGTTACAAATAAATACAGTGCATATTACAGCCAGTAACTTTCAAACAATCTGCCACTTGCGAGCCGAAAATTAAAATAATTTTGACAAAATATTAGTAAATTGGAGATCTCTTTCATAAAAAATGTTTAAACAAGGCATCATCAATGAGTTCATTGCCTTAAATCAATACGAAAATTGGCTGGGATTTAAAACCAAGAAATGTGGTCTATTTTTATCGCAAGAAAGGCTTTATTTACGTACCTGATGCTTTTCTGGGTTTAGAGACACTTGTTTTAGAGGCACTATTGAAATAAAGTGTCCTTATAGTAGTAAGGAAATGATGATTAACCCTATAACAGTTTCATATGTGGAGTATGATTCAAGCAGTAATTTAGTTTTAAAAAATAACCATTTATATGACTATCAAATACAAGACCAATTTTATTGTTTCGGAAAAAATATTGTAACTTTATTATTTTTATTTTTAAAGAATTGAGAGTGATTTGTATAAATAATGACAATATATTTATTAAAAATATGTTATTGAAGTTAGACGATTTTTAAAAGAATTATTATAAAAATTATTTATTGGAAAAATACTATTTTAAAAATTATGATTGTATAGAATGAAGTCGTTTTAAGATTGTTAAAATGTATTAAATATTTCTTGTCAAAAATGATTACAAAAATAAAACAATGATTGAATATTGTAAATACAAGTTCTTTCATTATTTTTTTTTTGTGGCTTTTACAATACATTCTTTAAAAGTAGAGTGTAGCACCTATTTATATCTAGTAAATATATCATATTTTGAGTATAGTTTAGTCTTAAAAACTGATAATATTTATTATTACCAAATCTAAAGTTGGCTTTATTGTTCAGAAAAAAATAACGTAATCTGGTAGTCTATACTTACAAAAAGCTGAAAGTTATTTACATAAATATAAATTGATATGATGTCATGATGATCATAATATATTATTGAAATGTCATAATTTTTATACTAGAAATAAAAAAATATATACCTGAAAGATAACACTTTAAAAATCAGGACTGCATATATCACAAATGATTGCGATTACTATAACAACAAAACTATGTTCCATTTAAAAGAAAATTAAAAATAAATAAGCATTGCATATGACGTCTCTTTTATTAGCCTATCGTTGCTTTCACAATATGTGCCCTAAAGTAACATAGTACACAATATGTGTATACAAGTATATGTACACTAAGCGTTTCGTATATTGAATATAATTTAAGCAATAATTTATGTCAAAAGCCAACAATATTTATTATTACCAAATCTAAGGCAGAAAGTAAGTTACATAAATAGATATGATGTACTATTGACCCATAATATGTTATTGAAATGTGACAATTTTTATACTAGTAATTAAAAATTATATCAGAAAAACAATGTTTTAAAAGATATGACTCCATATGTTACAAACGATTTGGGATTAGTACAAAATAATAAAAAAAGATCATGTTCATTTAAAAAACTTAGCAAGCTATAATAGTACAATGATGAAATGTTTCAAATGAAATCATCAATTTTGTTAGTCCCTCGTTCCTTTCACAATATGTGAACTGAAGTAACATGGTTTACAATATGTGTATATATGTACAATAAGCGTTTCATATTTCAAGTATAATTTAAACAAAAATTTACTCTTAAAAACTAAAAAACTGTTACCATATCTAAGGTATGGTAACAATTTTAATTGTTCAGAAAGAAAATAATGTAATCTGGTAGTTTAAACTCACAATGAATTGAAAGTGATTCATATAAATGGATATGTACATAAATGGTATTTATGAATATTTATTGAAATGTGATAATTTTTATACTAATAACAAAAATATATCAGAAAAACTATATATATATATATATATATATATATATATATAGTAAGCGTTTCATATCTCGAGTATAATTTAAGCAATATTTAGAAAAAAAAAATATGTATTAAAAATACATCACTCTATTAATTATGTTTCAAGGCAATGTGTGATTGTTAATATATAATAAAAAAGTCCTGTGTTCCACTAAAATGATTATAACAAGAATTATGTGATTAAATGTTGCATATAAAACCTTTCATTCATATTTTCTTGTTTTTAAAAAACATTACCTAAAATGACAAATCATGGAACATATGTATACAATACATGAAGCCAGTGGCACGTAAGATGAGTTTAATTCTTGTTTAAGAATTTTATATCTCTTTGCTGATAAGTTTCTCAATTTCAACCTGATAATTCTTCCAATTTCAACACGATTCCGGGCTAACTTTCTATTGTTAATACCTACGCTCCAGAAAGCTTTGACCGACTTTTAAGGAATCCTGGTATATTAACCATCACATTTTTCTGTGCAAACATATCTTGTACATTGAAGCCTGTGTCGGCTATGATTAAGTCGCCTTTATCACATATATCAGTCAGTATACTTCTTTATACCAACTGGCGATCACTGGTTGAACCACCATAAACTTCAGATATATAGGAAATTAATCCTCCAGGTATGATACCTAGTTATAGTTTTAAAGTACTCCTATTCTTTTAAGTGCTAAAAGTTGCTTGCTGCGATATTGAATTAGAAGGTTTAGAAATATGTATTTCTGTTATGTCTAAAATAATGTCTAAATAATGTTTGGGAATTCCATAAATGCTTTTGGCATATAATATTAAATAAGACCTTTACTAGGCCAAATGATCACACCACATATCATATAAGAAATTTACCCAAGTAACAAAAATGTTTGGAAACAGTACTTTGTGATACACCAACATTCAAACCTAGTTCAAAATCAGGACGATTCAGCCGCAATTTCATTATAGTGTGGATAAACTGATCACAAACACTTAAACTTATGATTCTACAATCCGATATGTTAATTCATTGCACATTAGACATAATGTATGAAACACAAACATGAATTTTTCATGGTTATCTAAGCCTGTGTAGTATTTAACTAAGTTTGGCTATTTTTGACAATTATGGATAGTCAAATATCCATTCTTAATCTCTGTTTGAGTAGACATTATACGCGTAGTAGGTTGTTCTGTGTGAGCAGGTAACTCATTTTCTTTTTAAGTAATTTCCACTTCAAAAATACTCTCAAGCACTGTTGCTTGTTCAACTGATTGTGATCGAAATTCACTTTTGATTAAAAAGCTACCGGTTTACTCTTCGAAAATTCCTTTGTGTTCGTTCAGTAATCACCTCCTTATCTTTCGTCCATAAAAATATAGATTAAATAGACCATTTTTTTCAAAAAATTATGCAAGTAGGGTTCACCTGTAAATATCGTTAGATTAATAAATATTATTTAAAAACTTTTGGTACAAACACTATTAAAACTTACTGAAAATATATATACCTGTGTATGCAGAATTTTCCAAGAAATCTGGTTGCTTGAAGTGTCTTGGGCATAATCTCGAGTATTCTGATACCACAAAATGTTTACGTTTTACTGCTTTTTCCCAAAGTCTTCTAAACTTGGGGTCTTTGAGAAACAAGTGAACACCTTGTTCTTTATAATCAAATGCTATACAGATTATCATATTTTAAAATTGATGATTGTACATAAGCTACCATAACACAATGTTCGCGGCAAGTCACGGCAAGTAGTCGGAACGCAACGGTAAATTAAAACCTGATTTACTTCCCGACGTCATAGACAAAGTACAGATGTAAAATTTGATATTTCTCAATCGGTTACGCGACCTCTGGTGGGAGAAATTAGCGCTGAACATCTCCATCGAAATTGTCTTCATTTTATTGCATTAATTTTTGTCTTCGGTTTCACTTGTTTTCACAATCTCATGTTTTGAAAGTTTAGTAATTGATCTTAAAACAAATTTGACTTCCCACCATAAAAGGTTTTTATTAAATAAAGAATGTAAACCCGCCTCTTCTTTGAATAATGAGAGCCAGACCAAAATAATACGAATTTTACCCCATTTTTGGTCAATACGTGCAAATTACGTCCAATTTTTTTTAGTGAGCCGATTTTGAGCATTTCTCTTTAATGAAGTAAGGTAAGAAGATAAAGGGAATTAAATAATTTATCATTTGTTCATATTGCCTGGTGCTGGCGTCGTATAAAAAAATTAATACGTTTGTTTCAATATATTTATTTAAATAATGATAGTCGCCGTTTGATATCTTAACACGACATTTTTTGTGTTTATTATTTACCATACAAGACACAGAAATCAGAAAAAAAATTATTTAAAACTTAAAAAATTTAAAATTATAGTATTCGTTTAAAGAAATAAATTTGAGCAGACAGACTTTCTTGTTAGATTAATTGGGAGTTTTAAGTATTAAGACGTTTTACCTAATTTCCTTAAATAAAAAACATTGATTGACTACGACTACGCGAGCCAAGATGCGCTTAATATCCTTATTATTTTGTTTTAATTAGGACATACATTTCTTAATAAAATCATTAAATGATGAATGTAGTACTTTTCATTAAAACCAAGATATTCTTAAAGGTTTTAGGTTTTGTTATGTATTATGAGAAGGTACAATTGTAATTAGTCCTAAATACACTGTGATGATGTGTTGTCTACACGTTGCCGCGTTTTTCATTAATTCATCCAAAAATCATCACTAAATTACGATATCAAGTGACTGTGTAGTGACTACTAACAAATATATTACTTATATTTACTCGTGACTTGTCCTTGAGACTAAACCAGTCGCAACAGCTACACGAGAAAATAAACGTAAAAAATAATTTTGAGTAGGCAGACTTAACAGCTGCTCGTCATTACGCAAGAGTGAATTCAAACTGCCTGAATATTATACCTAAATAACCATAGTTTATCTTCCTACTGACAAATTGTGTTATCGTTTCCCTTTAACCGGCTTCAAAAGGGTTAATTATCTTTGGGTTCAACTCTACGTAAACATTTGCGCCGACTGTGCGCTTTAGTTCAAAACAAAACAAACAAATACTCATATCACTTATTTCGTAAGATTTATGGATTAAATTGAATTATTTAGCCAAGTAAATTTATCGTAGCCAGTTCGTTCCAGTTCATTCCAGCAATAATCTCAGATTGCTCAATAGTGCATGAAGATCAATAAATTGTAATTTCGGAAGTTCAACCCTTGAGTTTTTTTTCAATATATGTATTTAAACTGGTTCAACAAAGTGAACTCATTTCTTATTTCTATAAATTGAATACGCTTATTCAATAAATTTAATTAGAATCTAACTGCCCAGTGTATTTTATAATATATGTTTTATTTTATTTCTTGTTTCATTGTTATATTTGTCCTTCGCCCTTATTTACTCAGAACTCTATTAAAAGTATTACTTTTTATGCATACTGGAGCGTATAATAATTTTTTATATTTTATTTCGATATATTATATAAGAGTTAATAAAATTATTGTCATACGGCTCACGTTTTAGATCAAAACAATATAAATAAAAAGTATCTAGAGAAATTAAGATACGCGTAATTTGAGAGAGTTCAAATGCTATATATTCTATAAACGTGTAGTAATCGATGCTGATATGTGCTAACCAATGCATGCATGTTAATTTAACAATTAGTGTACTTTTAATAACAAATGTATGATAATAGAAAAAAAAAAGAAAAAAAATATATGTATATATATACATTTTTATATATATATATGTAAGTATCAGCACTATACCAAAGTGCACTAGAATTTAATAATACAATTCATATGAAATTGTAATAAAATTCATTTGTATAGTATTTTCATAACAAGCTGTGCAAAATTAATTTTAGAAGTAAAATATGAAGGGTAAAGCTCTTTCACTTACATATACGTATGACGTAAATAGAAAGCGTGAGGTGCTTCATATCTGTTATCGTAAATTATATTATCGCTAGCTATTTGTGAAGCTAGATTTATTATGAAAATTTAAACCGATACCAAACCAAGCTTTTTATATTGAAGTTAATGTTTGTGTCGATCACTATTTTTACTGCAAGCTTTCTCAAAAAATGAAGTTATACCGAATGGTGAGCCACCGTTTCGTTTTTGACCATAATCTTTACATTTAAAGTTTATTTTTTACTAATTCAGTCCGCATATAGTTTATGGTTAAGAATATTTTTAAAGATTTGAAAATTTTCTTGTTATTAATTTTACGTAAAAGAAATTTAGTCAATAATACTGGAAAATTCCACATTTTTGTTTGTTAATAGTTAGAAGAGAAAAACTAAATGAAGACAACATGAAAAAGTAACCAAAATTTTTATCTATTTTCACCACAAATATGTATTGCTAGAGCATGATTGCTAAAATTTAAATTTTCAGAAGATTCATATATCAAAGTGTACCTGTGTTTCTCACTACATTTTCGAAATGTCAGTACTAGAACATACAAACTTGACAAACATATTAATTTATTGAAAATAATATACTTCTAATATAAATTATTTTATTCGATTTACTAATTTGAGCGATTTTTGTTAATAAGGTAAATACGAATCCAATCCGTGCGTCAATGGTTCCGCACTACAAAACAAAATTCATTGGATAAATGAGTACGTATGCTATCCGATGTATATGTTGCTTATCATCACCCTTCCGTTGTTCGATATATGAAACCAGAACGGTACCTGAAAATAGAAACCGGAGCGTGTGCATAAAACGTAGAGTACAAACATAAGAGCAAAGGACAAACATAAGAGTGACAGGTGAAGTAAAATAAAACATCTGTAAATAAATATACAGAGCAGTTAAATTCTAAAGAAATTTATTGAATAGGCTTATTCAATTTATAAAAATAAGAAATAAGCTCACTGTTTTGAGACAGCTTAAAAAAATATATTAAAAAACTTGAGGATTGAACTCCTGAAATGACCCTTTATAGACCTTTATGCAATATCGACCATTCATCTCAAACAAATTGGCTACGGTAAATTTACTTGACTAAATAATTCAATTTAACACAGAAATCTCACGAAAAAATCGACATGAGTTTATTTATTTGTTGTGTTTTGAACTACATCGTGCAGTCCGTATACATGTTTACGCAAAGTTGAACCCAGGGAAATTAACCCGTTTCAAGTTGATTAAAGGGAAACCATAACACGATTTGCCAGTGGGAATATAAACTATTGTTAATTAGATATGTTATTCGGCAGTTTGAATTCATTCTTACATAAAGACTAGTATCTGTGGAGCCTGTCTGCTCAGAATTATTTTTTACATTTATTTCTTCATGTAACTTTTGCCATCCGGTGCGGTCTTCAGGGCAAGTTATTGCAATTATAGATACTATATTTATTAATACTCAATAAACAGCCACTTGACGTTGTAATATAATGATATCATTAAATAAGAAGCATGCCACATAAAATTACCACCACAGTATGTTTAGAATTAATTACAATCATGCCGTGGCTTAAAAAACTATTTAGTAACTTTTAATTTATGGAAGAAATAAACCAAAGGAATAAATGATCTTGAATTTTTCATACGTTAATGTTTGATTAAAATATATTTTGTACTTACTGTGATGAAATAAAAATAAAACATCTTAACGGTCTAACTATAATAGAATGTATAAAAACTCTAATAGTTGCTTTTTCGCCTTTAATGTATAGATGAATACCAATTTGATTAGTTATAAGTGGTAGTTGTCGAATATCTATGAAAGGCTTATAGTTCGTAGCAAAGCAGTTTTAAATCCATATTTGTGAGTTTTCACAAGTTTGCTTGAAGTAAAGTGAGGACGAAAATGTTCTTTTTTATGCCCGACTCAGGTATTATTGATTAGATCTTATGAGATCAATCACATAGTCGTACCTTGAACCCGAAAGTTGGCATAATGATAGACATACATAACATGCATTTATCTGAATATTTTTACATGAAAATATTTGTACCACGTACTTTTTTTTAAAATGCACCGTGTTGTAAGGAATATCCATAGAAAAAGCTACTTATAAGGATTTCACTATCTTTTATTTTAACATTTTCTTACAAATTTCAAGTACTCTACCTCTGCTATTTCCGAAACTAGTAAATTTAAAATTATTAAGAAACCATTATTAGAAATTTAACTAAAATTGCCGGAAAACTAAATCAATTATTTTAAATTTTATAGTTTTTCAAAAATTAACAATATCATTACGCCTATAAAATATAGGTAAATCAAAACGCAAAATGATTACTTTTTGCCGACGATTTGAAGTTATTTCTAAGTATGAGTAATCGTTGCGATTGTTAGATGCTTCATAACGATCTCAACTCGGTTTTACAATGGAGTTTGAGAAAAAAACTTTGCTTTGATATAAATAAGTGACAAATGATGAGCCATACTCGTGCCCAAACCTCGTCCACATGATATGTCTAGAAATTAGCGGGCTCTTTGTTAGCACGTATCTCTAATATTCGAGATCTCGGTGCACCCTAAAATTGTTTGTAATTCTTTTTCAAAAATAAATTATGTTTAACTTATTTCGAATTGTCCATCCATATAAGATATAACAAAATTAATTGATTTAAACACTACCAATTCTAAATACGCAGTATAACCTGAAACTATTAAGAATGTGTTGGTTTTAATTAAAAGTATTACATTCATCATTCAATGACTTTAATAAAAATTATGTCCTAAATAAAATAATTAATGAGGAGTTTCAGCGCATCTCGGTCTACATAGTGGTAGAAAATCAATGTATTTAGTTAAGAAAATTATGTGAAATACCTAAAACTCTTAATAAATTTTATTGCAAAAAATCTCCGTCCAAATTTATTTTCTTTTTAAGTTAATACAATATTTTCAAACCATTTAAGTCTTATATTATTTTTTCCCAAAAAATGTATATTGTGAACAATAAATAATAATATCCTAATGAGAATAAAATAGGACATGCCTCTAAAATATTGTCATTCCATGCAAATCTATGAAAAACCTTCACCTAATTAATATCAATTAATAATCATCTTTCATTTATTCGTTAATCACATCAGAGAGAAACAGCAAGTGAACGTGTCACGTTAAGGTGTTGAATTGTCACTATTTAAATAAATATGTTCAATCACAAATATTAAAATTTTGAAATAAGGCCAGTGCCAAAGAACATTAACAAGTGATAAATTACTTAATTTCCTTTACTTCTTACCTCACTTCATTAAGAGGAATGCTCGAAATCGGCTAACAACGGACACAAATTTGTACATAATTTGCACGTATTGAAAAATATAGAGTAAAAATCGTATTATTTTTATGCGGCTTTTATTATTCAAAAAAGAGTTCAGTTTAAATTCTATATTTAATGAAAACCTTTTATGATGGGAAGTCAAAAATGTTTTTTAAGGCCAATCACAAAACAATGAAAGTATGAGATTAGAAAAACAAGGGAAAAAGTAAGACAAAAATTTAGTAAAATAAAATGAAGGTAATTTCAATTACTTCAAAGTTATGCTTTCCATATGAGTTTCGTATTCTTACCAGTGGAAAATATTGTCTTTTGTTGGCCCCGCTGTGCCATAAATGCATTATGTTTATTAATATGGTCCTTTAACATTTTCGACTTCTTTTTATATATAAAGTGGAGAACATTAATAATTATTTTGATACAAGTATTGTATAGTATATAACTTAAGTATGTTAATTACCTGAACTGAGAGTTTTCGTTATATCGTCTCTTGATATGTTTTACTACTTTCTGAAGGATCGTTATTATATATGCAATAATTGTGAATGTGTAATTACTTCAAAGTTATTAAAGAAAGGTTACAAATGAAGGGGTGAAAGACGAAATAAATGGTATTTTGCAGGATCACGAAAAATATCTCTCGGTGATACCTGACAACGTGAAAATAAAAAAGTATAATGGTAATAATAGATCACTGGAAAATTAAAATTTTACTTTAAACGATATTAAGAGCCCTGCGTCTGTTTTTTTGAAATATTTTCTACACCATTTTTTTAAATATTCTAAAAATTTTACATTTTAACAACTAAATATTTATTATATATAATTAAAATGGTTTATTGTTTGGATTAAAGAAAATATTTCTTAGTGACCACTGACTGTGTAAAAGTAATAAAAACAATGTTAAAGTAGAGCACTCGAAAGCAGAATCCTTGCACTAGGTGGTACCAAATCTCCATAGTCATGATTTATTTTTGCAAATATTAAAAAAATCGCTAATTAGGAATAAAATTATATTATTTTTAAGTATAATTACAACAGTTTTAAGTTTTCGAATGACAAATTTCATACATTTACAATTAATTTTATTCCTAAGCCCGAGAGCCGTAGCATTATAATGCTACGGCTGTTGGAATAATCCAATAATTTAAAGTTTATTTCTTCGTTCATGCATCAGTTAGTCTCCAAAGAAAACAAGAAAACAATCAACAATTTATGATTTTTATAAATTATTATTTTATTATACTTATTTTATTATACAAAATGAATCGTCGTTATTGTTGTGTAGCTCTAAGTAGATAATAATAGCGGAAGAAAATAATTTCAAAAATAATAGAGCTAGATTCAGAAATGAATACAAAGGCAAATAATGCGGTGTAAAGGAAAATGTTATCGGGATATAAACAAGGTTTTATTGAGATAATTTTTGAGCATTTAGCCTTTGAAAATTACTATCAGGTTTCTCGATTTTATTAATCATATCACATTTATAATAGAATATATCGTATTCAACGGTCTTATTAATATTTCTTCCTCAACGGTAAAACCAGTCAAAAAGGCACACTTTAATTTTCTTGTTCTTGTTGTTTTGAAATTATTTTCCTTACCTTACTCAGTAGAAATCCTTACTCAGTAGGTTCCTCAATATTGAATATAAATACGGGCGACCAAATTGTCGATTGTTTCTTTCAAGAAGTTGAGTTTCCAAGTTTGCTAATTCACCACAATTTAGATAATTATACAATCGAGTTTAGAAATTCACTGGTGCGTCACGGGTAAGTCGTAATTAATAATAATACAAAATTGAGAAAAACAATATTTTCTTTAATGTCCTGTAAAACCTTTTTCTCAAGCAAAATCCATCATTTCAGAAAGGTTAAACGTAATAGTAAAAAATCCAAAAACAATTTAGGATTATACCAACACAACAATTATTTTATTTATAATACAATTTCAAACCAATTTTCCTCATAATTTTATTAAATTCGGAGGTACGCCTGTGGGTTTGAAACAAAATCACCGGGTATTTTTGGGTAATTTCAAAGATATGAAACAAAAAAGGAAATTATGCAAGAAAAACTTGGATCGCTTTGTTAATACCGTTTTGCCATCCAGAACTTTTGGTTTCTCTTGTTTTATTGTAAATTATGTATTTTCTTTTACACTCTATTCTAAAAAGAAAAAATTCATTGTGTATAATGACAATGATTGAAAAATTTTCTAAAATAAAGCATTGGTCGATTTTCACTTATGTATGTGTTCAGAATAATTTGTTTACTGCCATTTATTAGAATAAAAATTACATTTATAGCACTAAATTCCATATCAACAAATTACACTTGCATTGTTTTGCATTCCTGTTACAAACTGTTATAATAATAGTTTTATGATTTCGTTGAATTAATAATATAAAAATTCAAAAATTTCAAATGAAGCCTGAAATACTCGTAAAAAAATTTATTGGGTCTAATTCCGATTCCTGCTTTTTTATTGTCCAAGATCTTTAAGAAAATATTCGTCTTCCTAAATAAAATTTTATTCATTCATTATTATTGGCAACATAAAAAATAAACGCTGAAACATGTGCATTTTTTAATTACAAAACATGAAAAGTGATTTTTGAACAATGTTAGTGTAAAAAAATATGTATGGCAACCTTGTATAACTTTATTTCAAAAACATCTGCAATTTAAACAAATTTAAAAAAGATTACATTGTTATGACTAGTTCTACGAATATTCGAAAAATACCCGTTTTATTGAAATAACTCCGCATTCGCATAAATGCTTACGATCAAAACAACCGCTTATCAGAATTGTTTTGTTATCTCTTTATCACTCGTACCTTTTTATTGTTCTCGGCAATTAAGCGACCCTTTCTACTCTGTCCCTCAACCACTTAAATTCTTTAGTGACTTGCTTATTGTTCGGAGCTAACAATGTTTTTGGAGCTGTTTTTCCCTACCATTGTTTTTATTTATTGACCTACGCTTGAATTGAACCTACTTTATGTTTGTGATTTGAATATTGTTTTACCGACTGCATTGCAAAATGCCTCGTACCTATATTGCTCGGCAGTATGCAGAAATATATTTAATTTACGGGCTATATGATGGAGAGCTTGGCAAGCTGCTCCTACGTATCACGAGCGCTATCCTAATCGCGAACGCTATCCCGATCACAGAGTCTTTTTTCGTGAAATAAGGCATACTTGGAGGGTCAAATTCCTGGAAATGTGGTTCCTGAAGGAAGACATGACGTGTTAACGAACGTCAAGTGTTAACCGAAGTGAAAGAAGGTCCTGTTGGGCCGATTTCTCGACGTACTGGTGTCGCAAGAAATACAGTACACCGTATTTTAAGAAGTAATTTGTACCCATACCATGTACAAAGAGTGCAAGCACTGTTACCTGTTGACTATCAACGACGAATAAATTTCTGTCGGGAGATGCTGCGTCGATGCAGGCAAGATCCAATTTTTTAAATTCAGTCTTATGGAGTTGTGAAACATGTTTTAAAAGAATGGGAGTATTTAGTATGCACAATTCACGCCAATGGGACGTAGAAAATCCCCGCATAGTAAGGCAAGACAGATTTCAACATCAATTCGGGGTCAATTTGTGGGCTGGAATCCTGGATGGCAAAATTATCGGCCCATATGAACTCCGACCGAGACTTAATGGAGTTCGTTATCTATGGTTTTTAAGAGACGAACTAAGAAATCTGTGAAATGAAATAGCACAAGATGTACGTGAGAGGATGTGGCTACAGCTCAATGTTACACCGATCAACTTTTTGCGACAAGTAACTGAATACTTAAATGCAACTTACCCAAATCGGTGTATAGGACGGGGCGGTACAATTGCGTGGTCACCACGCCAGACCTCAATCCATTGAACTATTTTCTATGTCGATATTTCAAGGAGGCCTAGCTATGAGACTACTAACGATAATGAATAACAATTAAGGCAAAAATTACGCCAGGTGCCTAAAGTGGTAAAAAACAACGAAAGGGCCTTACGAAGTTTAAAAAGAAATATTCTAAGAAGATATACATATAAATAAGCTGGTTATGCATACGAGTTACGAGAAGACGTTTTGTGTATTTACTGTAATAAAAAAAGCATAATAAATGCGGTATGGTCATGAATGGTATAGATTTATGAATAAAAAACATGTTATAAAATGACTTAGTAGCAAAAAATTATACTTTTTTCTTATCTATGTGAATTATCTTTGAAATAAAATTCCACAAGGTTGCCATATATTTTTTTTTACATTAGCATTGTTCAAAAATCACTTTCATGTTTTGTGTTTAAAAAAATGTACATGTTTCAGCGTTTAAATTTTAGGTATGAATGCACTTTAGAACCTGAAAAATTTCCATAATTTTTTGATATCATATGAAAGTAGGCATTAAAAACTTTATAGATGGAAAGAAATTCTGCAGCTGATGATTATTTATTATAAAAAAAAAATAATTTAAAAAATTTTCTATCTCACGATTTTGTTTGCTATGGAACAGATTTTAACCACTTTATCCAGTTATTTCACTTATTCTTTTATTACTAACCACTGACTACACAATAAAAAGCATAATTTGTTCTGAATTATTAAGTATTTTTAATAAAAATTTATTATCAATATTGAATTTTTTTTTTTTAACATGTTAATTTAAACAACTACAATTTGCTTAAATGGTGCCAAAATTCAAGAAAAAATAGTCTATTTGTATTATGGCATATATTTTTTCAGATATTTTGTAGCATTCATTTCACTTTGTAGTTGATTAAATTTTAAATATATTTTAAATTCACATAGTATTTTTTTAATTTTTGCCATTTTATTATTAATTTTATCACTATTGAAAAGTTTAGTATTGACAATATTTATCGTTGATTATTTAAATGAAATAGCAGACGTTCGTGATGGAGATCGAATGGTTTAGATGGTGGATAACAACAGCTTGCACGTCAGTGAAACTCTCTAGCTGTCCGCCATCATCAGCGATTTTTCGCTGAATTTGATCTCAGGTGTCTTGAAGAGCTTGGCAAGGCGCCTCCTGTTCTGTCTTTTCGGTCTGTTTTAAGAGCTATGTAGCCTTTCATTTTGATATTTCTCTTCTTGTTTAACTTCTTCTCTTATAGACAAGCAATGTATTTGTTGTTATCTCGTAGGAGCTACTGGACCTCATCAGTTTTTTTCCCCTCGTAGCACATTCTTATTAGATACCCGGACCGCAATTCCTGACGTATCGGCAGCCCCGGACGTAGTAACATTATTCGCTTGCATTATAACCATTTTTGTTCATAAATAGAAGGGTTGCCAGACCATGCGGTGAGGTTGGACTTTTGCATGTTGATCCGCGGGAGGTATTCAATTTCCTTCCTACGACCCAGAAATAAAATCAATGGAGCCTCTCTTGAGTACGCTTGGAACCTTGGGGACGCGTTCCTTAAAGGTTATAGGCTCCACCGGGAGAATCAAATTGGGGTTAAAAAAAATATGCCACAGTTTTATTTTAATACCTTTGATGCTATAATAAGGAATGTAATCACATTTGAGTACATTCCTTAGTATAGCATTAAAAGTATTATTTGGTTACAAATGGTACCTAAGATCTAATGTTAGAGAAAGAAGATGGTGACAGTAATTAATTATAGCCAAGGTATGATGACGAATCCGGAATATATCAACAAGGACTCTTCAATAGCGAGGATTATATTGATAGTGTTTGGACTAGCTTGACTTGTCTTGATAAGCCCTCTGGTTATAAGTCCAGGTCTGTAGCAGACGGCGATAGGAACCTCTGTTCGCCGGAGTTTGTTGCTAGAGTCTACAGGTGATGACAGGAACTCCTTAATGGTGAAGGGTAAGTTCACTAACGTTGAACTTGTTTAACTTGTTTGACAAGTCTTTTGATCATGAGTGGTGGCCAGGATCTGATCATGGTGCTAAAAGAAGGCGACAGGACCTCTTCAGAGGTGAGGTGTTAACTCTTGAAATTTAAGTTTATATTATTTATATTAACATAGGCAAGAAAGCAACAAGTTAAAGGATAACTCTGTATATACAAGTATATAAAATGACATTAAATAAATAAGAATGTGTGTACAGGTATATACAGAAGCACGAAGCGATTAGGGTATTAATTAGGTAAATAATTATAAAGCAAAGGTACCATATAGGTAGGTACATGTAGGCAAGACGCAATTAACTTCCTTAGATAAGTTACAAAGAAAATAATGAAATTTTTGCCATCATGTAACATCGATAACAATCCATTTGGTGCTAAATCTGATAGAGCGAAACAAGATAAACGCTATTTGTCGCTGAAAGTAGCAGAAATACTTAAACTGATTAGTAATATGTTGCTACCTAAGTACGATAAAGCTAAAAGAGGGTAATGTTGTTGATACATCCATATGGAGATATTTTGGTGTATATGTTTACGCCCATCATGCATTTAGATATGTATAAATGTATTTGTGTGCCTTATACACCACAGATTTCAATAAATGAGTAGAAAGTGTGTGCTTAGATAATATTAATGCCTTTCTCTCCCTTCCTCTTGGGTTCGTACATACTTACAAACATATTATGAGCATTTGACAGACTTTGGGCTTCGATTCAAATGGTTTGGGTGACAGTACCAACGCCTTTTTTTCTCACTTACGTACAAATTTACATCAGCGCTACATTAAATTTAATACCGACTCCAAAAATCTCTAACAGTAACAATATTTTAAAAGTTTGTTCATATCTGGAAACGATGTATCACCGCAAGAATTCTAATTAAAGCAGGTATTTTTATTGTGTCATACTATTTCGCTCGTTTTTTGTTCAATTGCTATTTGCAGTTAGTTCAGTTTTTTTTGTTATAAAGTTTTATACATACTATGAATTATAACCAGAGGCTAGAGGCAGAAAACTAGAGTATTTTGTAACTGTGGTTATAGAGGGAAAAACTATAGAATTCAACTGTATTTCAAATTATTTTTAAACACTGTGAATCGGTATTTTCAATATATTTCACTTTTATGTTACAATTTTTCGTCGGCATTTTTTTTATTTGTGAATAACGAAGAGGTGATGGATCAGAAATGAAATATCACGAATTTATTATAAAATTTCAATAATAATGAAATATCCCAATTATTTTCTCGTTAATTATGTTGATATAAAAAAAGTGCTATGTGGCATATACATCCCTAAGGTATACCGGTGAAATAATTCCTCTCCTGACTGTCTTCAACGATTGTCTTCAAACTAAATTTTTCTGCATGCCTTTTTCAGTTCTTCTCAAAGTAGGTGAATGGAGATATTTGTACTGGATTTTAGTTTCCAAATACACCAGGATATTTCATCGAGGTCACTACATTATGTTATACAGAGCTTGTCACCCAAAAGCCAGTGTATGATTATATATGTATGTTTATGTCAAATGAATTTATGTATTATTTCTAGTTACGTTTTTCAAAATAAATCAAGAGCTAGACTAATTAATAAAGCATGTACACAAAAATAATTATACTTGAAAGAAAACTTCTCTTAAAATAAAACGTTAAACAATCTATTTATAACAACATTCATATTAATATCAGTTGGTGCTATCAATATGATAAATTTACCAAACATTCAAAATATAATTAATTTTTAATACGTAATTTCTGTCACAAGTAGACACCTATTTAAATTTAACATTGGCGTTAATTAATAACGCAATGATCGCTGAAGAATATAAATGTTTGTGTCGAGTTACGTAGGCATCCAAGCTGCTTATCACTTACACAGCACCGGATGCTCTACAGACGGTCATTCACAAAAGGCTGACACAAGTCAAATAAGGGATAGGAATGCTGATCGGTGCACAACCAGAGTCGATGAGCATCTAACTAACAGAAGAGAAAGTTATCTTTTGCCAGCCCTCATGGAGTTCGCGCATAGCCATAGCTTATGGTTACTTATACATTTATAATCTTATAGTTACTCTTAAAATGTAATTACATTTTTATTAAATACATATATTTTTTGAGCTTCCGCGGCGCCCACTACATAATAGTCGTCTAGGAGAAATTTTCCGATATTAATCGTACTTCTTTCGGTACGACATATTTGGAATGATACTGGTATTGACCTGATCCATTGACAAACATAGTAAGCATATTATTGTCCGATAGGATGATCCTTATTGTCGTTAAGCAGTCCATATATTTAACGACTGAATATACATTGACATGCCATCTCAATACTTCCACTGCCCTACCTGCATCACAAATTTTTGTGATAGCTCTTAAATCAATTATCCCAGGTATTAGTTTCTACTTTCAGAGATCGAAATCGTTTTGTAATTATCGTTTACTAGAATATAACATTTAATTAAATACGTCAAGTTTACAATTTTAAAGAAACATGTATGCAAAGTTAATAGCAAAACTAGGAAAAAATACCGACCTAAAATTGGATTATGCACAGGACATATTTTAGTTTGCGTGTTGTGAAAGGTAATGCCACTTCAGACTTATTTAGTAGGATTCTTTATAATGTACTTACTATTAAGATATATATATATATATGTATATATATACGGGCATGCGTTCGTGCATGCGTGCGTGTGTGCGTCCGTACATGCATGCGTGTGTTCGTGCATGCGGGCATGCTTGTGCGCGTGCACACGGTCACGCGTTCGTACGTACGTACGTGCGTGCGTGTGTATGTGTGTGTGTACTTATATACATTTTTATGTATTTTTCCCTGTGCATAATTACATACATTATTAATTTCGAAGAGGGAAGAAATATTTATGACAAATATATCATGTCTTACTTATATAAAAGGAAGTGACAAACATCTTTAATTTTATTGTGACCTTTTTTTCAATTTTATATGATTATATTTAGAACACAGTGAATACCGGGCCAAGAATTATTAGACATATTCGTTAATTGAAGAATAAACCGGAGTTAGATAATCAAAGATATTATTGATTGACATACGAGTAAGAAGGATATTTTCGATTGATTAAAATCAGTATGGCATCTGTCTTAGTTGAAAATAAAGGAAAACTCGGGGAATAAATATACCGAATGTGACTATCAGTTAGCAAGGGTTATGTTTCTGCGATAAAACTTGGCAAATACCCTACTAACCAAAATATAATAAATGGAAACTCTGTAACAAAAAATAAAAATGTTACGAGGTATCACAAAAATGTACTAAGTACTTAATTCGCCCCAAACACGTGCGTGTTTAGACGATGGTTCATCAAAGCTCATTATATATAATTAACTGGCTGCCAGTAACATAACTTTCTAAATCACCGGGCCTCATGGGCAACACTTTGTTAATGGACACATTAGATAAATTACACGCTGTCATTAACAGAGTATACGTCTAACTGTATTAAAATACGTCCTTAATCCACTTTACTTTATCATCAGCACGTGAAATTAGTTGGGATTATGAGGTCTATACTGATAAATTAAAAAGGTTTATTATTTCGTAAAAAGCGTTAATTTTATATTTTTCTTTCATTCAAAACCCCTTAAGTTTCTAGACACTGCTACATTAAACTTGCATTAAGTACATTGAAAAGGATACACACAAATACTCAAATTACAACTTTATGAAATAATATTTAAAAATCACAAAAATGCTTTTAATTTATTCTATTGCAACCTTAAGAAAATTAAGAGGACTTAACGAAAACAAACTCTATTAATATATTACAATATATTTAATAAGTTTTACGCAAAACATTTAAATACGAGATATGTTTTGCGATATTCTAAATACATTTCCGCAATCTTCACTGTTTGTGAAGTCGAGTTTGTAAAGAATTTTTACCTATGCAACAATTGTAAAATGTAGAAATACTGTGTCCTTGTAGTGGCACAGTATTATTTTGTATATATTCATTATTACTCTCATCAGAATCAATGTTTTCAAATATTATGTTGCCTTATAAAACTAAATTACGCAATGACACAGATATATTTATCGGTGCAGTGAAGCGGCAAAATCATCGAAACTTCTTTATCCTGAATACATGTCCAATTTTAATGATTTTTTCAATTTTAATTTTTATATATTATTTGAAATCATAAACATTCTGAATCCCGCAGAATGTTTATGATACATGGGTACATCTAAATATTTACTTTGTTTATACAATAATTATGCTATTTAGGTAAAAAAATAATTTCTAATTATTTCACTTTGTGTATTTTTCACTATATTCAATATATTGACATTAATATAAAAAGTAGTCATTAAGTTAAAAGTTTGGTATAAATGCACTTTACAACCAGGAACATTTCGAAATTTTTTTTAAATCATGTAAAAGTATACACATTAAAAACTACATACCTGGAAAGATTCTGCAGCTGATGATTATTTATTATAAAAAAAAACATTTTCAAAAAAAAAGTACTCATCAGAAATATGTCGGAGTTTGTACATTACATGGTTATTTCTCATTACATTCACAATGAATTCATCATTAGATATTACACATTTGATACTTACAAAGGAATATGTGTTAAGTGTGTAATATCTAACGATGAATTCATTGTGAATGTAGTAATAAATAACCATGTGATGTACAAATTCCGATATATTTCTGATGAGTACTTTTTTTTTAAAATGGATTAAAAAATTAATGAAATTAAATCACTTAAAATAAACATTAAAAATTACGTTAAAAATTTTAATGTTTAACAGTCTTAAACGTCAAATAAGAAAAATTTTCAAATATACTGACTTAATAGGTTTTACCATCTTTAAAATCTTTAGTTTATGGTTCTTTTAATTTATGACTATCACTTTTTTTTAATTGATGCTATTTATTCTATTAAATTAAGCTATTTAATAGTTCTACTACAATATCTGAGGAGACGTATATTTCCAAAAAAAATATTTGTTATAAATATTTCGAAAGAATAAGCAAAATCCCAGCCCAGCCCGGCCCGTCCGGGAAATATACATTTTTGTGGAAGTTACTTTTTACACAATTTTATAATACATTAGCCACGGCCGGAAATTATTTTAGTTACATATATGTTAGGTAGGTTAAGTTAGTTTAGGTTAGGTTAAAGGTTGGGTTATGTTAGGTTAGATTAGATTAGGTTATGTTAGGTTAGGTTAAGTTATGTTAGGTTAAGTTAGGTTAGGTTAGGTTAGATTAGATTCGATTAGGTTAGGTTAGATTATGTTGGGTTATATTATGTTAGGTTAGGTTATGGCATATATCTTTTTTGGATATTTTATGGCATTCACTTTGTAGTTGCCTAAATTGTAAATATATTTTAAATTTACAAACATATTTTTTATATTTTTAAAATAGTTTAGTGTTGACAATATTTATTGTTGATTATTTAAATTAAGCCCAGCTGAGCTGGGATTAAACTTATTTTTTCGAAATACTTATAACAAATATTTTTTTAGAAATATAAATTTTTTATGGAAGTTATTTTTTGAACAATTTTTTTAATACATTAGCCGCGGCCGGATTGTTTTAGTTACATATATTTGTATACTTTTCTTTACATAGTTTATTTTTTTTCATACAAGTTTATATCGTAAAAATGGCAAATGCAAAAGTTGATAGTCATAAATTTAAAAAAAATTCTTAAATTAAAGATTTACAGATAGTAAAACCTATTTAGTTGGTATAATTGATAATTTTTCTTATTTGACGTTTAAGACTGTTCAAAATTACATTTTTTAAATTGTAATTTTAAATGTTTATTTTAAGTGATTTAATTTCATTAACTGTTTAATTCCTTTATGTGTGTCAAATGTGTATTGTCTAACGATAAATTCATTGTGAATATAGTAAGAAATAACCATGTAATGCACAAATTTCGAAATATTTATTATGAGTTTTATTTTTTTGGAAATGGTATTTTTATAATAAATAAACGTCAGCTGCAGAATTTCTTAGAATAAAACTATTCTTGCAACATGAAAATGCGATATAATAAAAATCGAGAAATATGTATGTCTTATGTAAAAATATTACATCTATATGGATACATATATGTATATATATATATATATATATATATATATATATATATATATATATATATATACACATAGTGTGTGTGTGTGATTATAAGATAAAGCTCTAGCTTTATATTTCTACTGTTGATTCAGAAGTCCTATGATTTTGTCCTATGCTTTTAACCTTTAGGATAAACGCAAAACAAAATAGATATGAACATATTAGAAAACAACATTATCCTTTAGTTGACCTACCAAGCATCCCTAAGTAGTCCTTTTTAATGAACTTCGTATTTATGATAAAAAGTTGCAAAATAATAATACAGCAAAAGTAAAAAGCAATGCCTGTTTGAGAAAAAACGTTAAATAAATTAGATCGTTTAGTTGAAATCGAGGTATAATATTTTAAAAGATGAACTGGTTTGTTTATACCTATTATTAACTTATGATAAAATGTTTAATTGCTAAATATACTAGATTTAAATAACACGGTGTGGTGTAAATAGAATTTCAAATTGTATAAACAAAAAAATAACCCTAATTAAATGGCAATTTAAAGGTAAATGAGTTTTCCTTTACATACAATGCGATTTGACCATGAGTACTTTTTGGCAACGATTAGTAAGTTAGGATGCGTAGGTACTTAGATCCCAATTTAGTTGCCCAACAGCAAAAGGATAGACCTATACTTATAATAGCTATTCCTGTTTCCGATGCCATTAAATAAACAAATATAGAAGTATTATGATCTGAATATATTTTCACTTTAAACCACGGTGAGAAATAAAGTGTCCACCGTTCTATGTTTTGTGCCTTTGTGGAAATGAATGAGTCAGAACGGGAAACAAACTTTAACACTGTTGACATACTTTAACACGGACACATTATAAAACAAACTTTAACACTGACACATTATAAAACAAACTTTAACACTGACACATTATAAAACAAACTTTAACACTGACACATTATAAAACAAACTTTAACACTGACACATTATAAAACAAACTTTAACACTGACACATTATAAAACAAACTTTAACCCTGACACATTATAAAATAAACTTTAACACTGACACATTATAAAACAAACTTTAACACTGACACATTATAAAACAAACTTTAACACTGACACATTATAAAACAAACTTTAACACTGACACATTATAAAACAAACTTTAACACTGACATATTTATAAGAACTTAATTTATACATCCCATGTTTGTATAGATTTCAGAGATTTCACCTAACTTAATAGTTTGCAATTTGAAATAATAATTAATTATATTAAAAGACTATATGCCCTCCACCCTTTGCCTGGGCTTGCCTCCCAAAAAGGGACGTTGACCACATTTTGTGTTATTCGCTTTTTTACGTAATAATTACGAAAACCGTTTTTCTCAGGGAGTTAAAATAAGTGTTTCTTTATTTCTGTCTGTGTAGTGTCTTAATACAAATTTTCATATCTCTAATTTTATTCATTTCGAAATTCCAATATAATGTGCTACCGGTATTTTCATAACTTAAATTTAGAAAAATCATTTATGTGCACCTAGAAAGCGAAATGAATAAAAACGCTAGGTATTATAGTTCAGAAGATTTAATTAATATATGTAAGTTCGATATTTATATACATATATATATATATATATATATATATATATATATATATATATATATTTACGTATATATATATATATATATATATATATATATATATATATATATATATATATATATATAAACATTGAACTATTCAGTCCTAAACATCGAAGTTACTTGATAATGTTTTAAACCCAAACGAAATATTTTTAAAACACTTAAAGATGCAAGTACTAATAATAAACGAAAACTACGACCCTATTTTTGAGTTGTTCATTTCTGAAAGAGGCGAGGTTTGTTTATATCACGCTATCACTCACGCTACTTGACACGCGTTTATTCTAATATCCATGACATATTTTAACGTCGCATCATGTACATGTAAAAATTTAAACGATTTTTATGAAACTATATTATTTTCTTCTACCATTATCGGTCATCATCATAATCTTATTAGATATTTTCCTCTGATACATATCAAGATAGATATTTTTAAAATATCGACATATTGACTTCATCCCGAACTAGTTGCACCAAATGTACGTGACGTTGATAGTTGGGTCGGTCTCATCTTTTTTGCCACCCTTAGTTTTCTGGTCTTTTCTAGTAATTATGTCAAATGTTGCTTTGAAAAATATTTTTTAAAGAAATAAAAATTAAAACTATTTTTATACGCATTTTTCATACGCATTGGTTATGCAGTTTTTAACTCTTAGATACAACATATATCGCGTATTTTTAATACACTTCGCAAATAGCATTTACACAAAAATAGCCTGTTGCTTTAATACTAGCAATGCAGTATTAAAGCATTAGCAGGATCAAAATTAACGTAAAATAGCATTATAATTTAAAATCAGTATATTTTGCAGTTAAAAAAATTGTCATAAGTGAATAACAGGTAAAAACAAACCAGTTCAACCTTTAAAATATTATACCTCGGTTTAAACTAAACGATCAAATTTACTTAATATTTTTTGTCAAAGAGGCCACGCTTTATATTTTTACTGTGTTACTGTTGTACAATTTTGTGTCATATATACGAAGTTCCATTAAAAGGGCTAAATACTATAATGTTCATATCGATTTTGTTTTGCCTTTATCATTTTGATATTTCTAATGTATCATCAATTAATTTTAAGTACATTTAAAGCGTATAGCTGATTTAATTTGGCACATAAATCTGAATTAAGTAAACAAATTTTAAACAATGTTCAGCGTTATCTTAATACCAAAAAAAAACGGAATTAGAACGCATCAGCAATACTATAAAGAGTTAAAGACAACTTAATACCCAGTGATTTTTTTGAATTAGAGCTTTATTTGTGATAAATTACTAAAAATATACTCTCGTCATGTTCCTAAAACGCTCTCTTGCAAATGATTGATTCCTAAGGTAAGTATGAAAAATTAAACTGTATTATTTTGTATCTGTTTGTTTATCTGTCCGCACGTAAGTTGCAGCATCAAACTCTGATCTTATTCCAATGAATGAAGAAGCTCTAAATATTATTTTTATGCATATTTTCTTATATTAAATATGGGGCTGAAATTTTGTTGCGCAGCCATGGAGTATCATAAAAAAGGCAATCGTAAATGTCAAATTTATTTTTTATTACGATGTCTTCTTCAAAATATTCGAGATCCTTCTAAGTTTTTTAACTATGGATGTGAAAAAAAATTAAAAATAAAATCGCGAGAGTGCTATTTCGTATACACTATAAAATATTTTTTTTTAGTTCACTTACATTAATAAATTAAAAAAAGTATAAGCAATCAAATTACTTCTCTGCAGATTCTTCTAGTATCTTGAATCAATTTCGTAAATGCGTTAGTTGATTTTCAATTTAGTTGCTTCGAAGATAAGATCAAATTTGTATTGTTATGACTTTTCTGTCCATCATCATTTTAATAAACATTTTCATTTTAAACGTATTTATTGACTAGCAATTTCAGTTGATGGATATTAATAGTAATACCTGGTAGAGAGAAAGGCAATGATTTCGACTTACCCGAACACTCAGGCTGAAATAATTTCGGCACAAGAAAGTTCGTAAGTTAAGCCACTATCAGAAATATTTTTATTCAGATTTTGAATTCAATTTTATTTACGAAACGCTCCGATATGAGTTCTGTTCAGACGGTTAATTTTAAATGACTAGTAATTCGTATCACATGTGCAACAGTCCAATCGTTCAATGCAATTGTTCCGCACAGTCACTGGGGTTTGGGGGTATAATTGATGTGCACGCGTTGGGTAGGCATGCACGTCAATCTTTTTTCATCACCAGCAACGAGTGCTGATTTATTCAGCCAATAGAAGCTACGTTTTAGTGTCAATAATAGTCAACAAACATTAACTCCTAATTGAAATTGATGCGGTGATACCTTATGGGGTATCCAGATAAGTTTCTCTGATGTATGAGTTTCTCTGATGTGTGAGGGTACTAAAATATGTGGCACCATTTATTATGAACCGAGCGCAATTTGATCTTTTTACATTTTATGATAACATATTCTAAAACTTTCATAGGCTTTTCTATAAAAATACACATTTTCACATTTCACACTTGTGGCACACATTTTCGGTTTCTACAGTGAACCTAATAAAAGATCTCCTTCTTTCCTTTCAGTTTCACTACGCACTATAAACTCCTGAACATCTATGTAAATAATTTTCTCACTTCCTCGGTTTGTATTCAAAAGAAAAGTATTCGGCATGTTTTACATTGTTTCTTTCCATTTAAGTTTTTAGAGATTTCATAGATATCTTAGTCACGTATAAAGGATATGATATGCAAACACTTTAAGTAAAGATATATCCTTACAGTTTCAATAATACCATATTATCCAATGTACATAACTAGCTATTTTAGAAAACCAATATTTAATTTCATTTATTAATCAAATCATTGTTATAAAAAAAATTGGACGATCACTCTGCGATCAGAGCTTGGTTTTGTTTTCTAGACTTATTTTTGTTCCAAATGTAATTAGCCTACGTCAAACTATGATAAACTGCCTAATGTATAGGTAAAATTGAGTAATTGAATCTTTCCTATATTTTATGAAGTTTATCAATCGATGAACGTAAATGTTTCTATGATATACCGAATTACAAAATATAAGTCTAAAATCCCACGTATTTGGTGAATTAATTAATGTTCCGCTTAATGAACTCCATCCCTTTTAAATCTGGCTGATTATGGCTCGTTAAGTATAAATTACAGTGGATAATGCGAGTGTTTATTGACATCACATGAAATTCATTTCACATCTTTGTTAAATATATTTTTTAACCGCCCAACAAAAGGAATGAAGTGTTTGTACTATCGTAAACAGGTGAAAACACATTATGCAGTTCACATATTAGATCTGAGATTACCGTAGCGAAAGTGATATTACCCTACATAATGAGTTCAAATATTGATTAATAAGAAACATTGTTTATTATATACGTATATATATATATTATATATATATATATATATATATATATATATATATATATTTATATTGCTTAGGTTTTCGTAGCCCAATTAAAAAAGGGACTTTTTATAAATTCATTATATTTGAACTTTAAATAACGTTCGGTTTAGGGTCGATTGTGACTAAATTTTCCAGGTATCCTTATAAAGGTAAACGTGTAAAGGTATATACATACAAAAATGTAGATATATAGAAATTCGCCCTTTCGCATATGTAGGTAGGTAAATTAACACTAATTCATTGTGCTCCGTATTTATTCAGATGTCTATAATAAATTTTATTTTTGAATAAATTAAAATTTTAGGAACTATGAGGCTTTGGTAGGTGGAAAATTACGTCGAAAATATTTCACTCAACAAATAATGCTTAACGCACGCGATCCTCGCTGACACTCGCGCATTGCGTTGTAGGCAGGACTGCGCTTCAAAGCGCTGCGAATCACAAGAGCCACGTGCGTTACGTGGCGCATAGACAAGCAATACGCCATAACTCATTTTAGTTAGAACTGTGTATTAATTCTTTAAAATGCACCCATGTATAAACTGCATCGAAACGATCGTGTTTGAATGAGCATACATCGAGTGACCCTCGTTTGTTTTCGTGTCTGCCTTTAGTAAGTATGACTGCAAAAATAATTCGATGTTAATTCTAAAGCTATGTTTAAAATGAAAGAATATGAAAATTATAAAAGAAAATTCAATAGTTTCGGAGAATGTTTCCAGTAATGTTCCAAGCCTGCCTACAAAACGTAGTCACGTTAATTTTCCATTCTTGTTAATCCTTGGTTGTCTACAAAAAATAAACGAAATTTAAAGATTCATACCTATAGATTCATTGTAGCCGTTAATTTTACATATGCTTGGTTGATATGTAACAAAATATAATACATTTCATTGCATTATTATTTTTAACATTTAACTACAAATATCCGATAAGACATATGAAGTATAAATTATTTCACTAAGCATTTCAAACCATTTTCGACACCCCTTTATCTCAAGACCTATTTGATGGAAAAGATTAAAATTGAACTTGCGCAAGAGAGAATTATAATTTCCACGAAAACACGAACGCACGCGCGCACGATTTTATCACTGACTGACTTACTGATGATCAAAACGTCTGAACTGATGATTAAATATCTCCAGTCGACCTGGAAATTTGAAATAAAGCATGTAGCTAGGCTTTGCGTATACACTAAAGAACAAACCGTATACTTGTCAGAAATGATTCTTTGACAAAATTAGGTGTGAAGTTAAATAGAAAACTTTGCTTGATCAAATTTGAATTAGTTTAATTTAAGCTAGATTATGCATATGGATTATTCCGTTTATTATTATTTTGTGTGTTGCATAATCGTAACTCAATGTTATTATAATATAATGTGATTATATGTATAGATGTCGCGCTGTCTATAGAAACGTGTATGTACTAAATTTAGCAGCCCTGAAATGAAGGTCGTAGTAGAAATTGGCTTATAGGCCGCTATATAGTTAATTATATTTTAATTGTCATTAATATCATGTTAAAATTTTAATTATGGTTTAAATATTAATCATTAATTATTTCGTTAATTTTGGTACAGAACATAACTTGAATAAAAAATATATAGGGAAATATATATTCAATTCACTCAACTGAAGTGAATAGTGCATATTTCGTGATATTTATTTACTTTTTCAACTTAGTAAACGGAATAAACATAACATCATTTTTTAAATTTAAAAAATATCTGAGTTTTTAAAGAATGAGGTTTGGAATATTGTAATGAACAATAATTGATTAAAATTGTATAATCCTGCAAATCCAAATATTAAACACATCGGTCTAGTTTTTATATAATCCTTATTTTATTAAATAATTTGTCACTTGCGCGTAAATTATGGCAATGTCATTTCCTTGCACATAGTACTCATTAGTTTCCATGCGCATTAGTAACATCGAGTCTTTAAGTTACTTTCCATTTTTTATTACCGAAACTGAAGTTTGGTATGTCTTGGTTTACTTCTCTCGTATCGATTGGGGATTACACTCGTGTCCCTGATTATAGTTCGGTATTGATATTTAAATAAAAGTTTTGGGAATTAAACTGCTATTATTATTAAATCCTCTTCTCATATCAACATCATGATCGATAATTTTGTGAACAAATTGACTAAATGTGAACGAAGTGTACCAATAAAAATGCATAGAGAAAAGAAGCCGTTTCTTTTTTGAAATTGCACATGGCGCTATCTTCATGACACCGGCTGATGTAAATTTATCATGTTGAAGATACAAATGAAAACTAATAAATATTTTTTTGATTTGGAAATAATAAAAATAAACGTGGTTACAGTTGATAGGTTAGTTTAATAAGGAAATTTATTATTGAGGATTTTTTAAAACAAATATTTTGTTCCAATCTTCACAAATGTTTTAACCAAATAAAAACAAAGTACAGTACAATATAAAATTCAGGAAGTCACTTTCTTTGTCTTCTTCAAAAAATCGGGTTGGTGCTGCGTTGTAGAATAGAGAACATAGAATCATCTTTCAATTAATATGATAACTTTAGGGAATTACATTTCACTCGGTTTGAATCAACGTTTAAATATAAATTATCAAACAATCAAGACCTTAGAGGGGAAGGTTCAAACAATATAAAAACTAAGTAAACTATGAAATAAATATATTTATTAAAATATCTCGTAGTGACCGCAACAAGTTAAGTAGACGACATGACCTCACAGACGAAATGGAAGTAAGAGCGAGATACGGCCGCGTTTCTCTCATTAAGTTGTCCCGTTCTAGATACGGGTAAGTATCAATTTTTGGAACCTTACACGACCCCTATAGTATAGTCAGTAAACTCGTAACAAATGTAAGTATATAATTGAGCATATCTAAATGATAAATATTTTGAAATATATATATTATATATATATATATATATACATATATATATATATATATATATATATATATATATATATATATATATACATATATATGTGCATGTGTGTATGTGTGTGTATCAATTTTACTTTCCATTTTCATCTTATTTTATACAGAAACGGAATAAAAAATTAGGCAACCCTTTTTAAAACTATTTCCATATTATAACTTAACACACCTAGAAAAATCCTATACATAAATGATGACTGCCTGTAGCTTCTTAAATAAAAATGAGCCTGCCAAGTCAAAGCAAACCCTAGAAAATTAATAAAAATCTCATTTTGCTCTGAAGATTAAACACGAGGGATAAGTAAATAGTGGAGCCTCCGTGAAGGTTCCATTTATTATAAAAACGTAAACATCATCAATCATGTTACGAGCTCCAGCGAACTTGTCACGTGCATATAATCTTGTTTTGCTAAATTATGCTTAAATATAATATTTGAAGTATTTTTTAATATAAAAGGCACGACAGAATACCAAAAATATAATCTTTCGTTAAAAAAATCAGTTTTTTTTGTAATATAGTCTTGTAAAGAAAAGGGAAAACCTCTTAAAAAGGGTTAGAATCTATATTACTGAGGTTCGTACACATTTAAGTAAATATCAATATTGAGAGTATGTAATATTTCCATGAAATTATAATATACTTCTCATTACAAAAATAATACATACATAATCGTAAGTGTAACAATATTCGGAATATATCAGAACTATGAAATTAAGAATCATCGTCTCTACCTTTTTCCGAAAAACTTTTAACAGTTGTACACTATTTTTTCCATAAAATCGACTTATCAGTTTTAAAAGAGCATACATGTTTTGCGAAAATATTCAAGAATATCTCAGAAACTTATCTTGCATGAAAATGTTAAGGAAAAATGGTTTTATAATCTTATAATAATAAACAGAAAATTACAACTATGGATCGCGACTTAAAAAGTTTTACAAATACCAAATTTTAAATTTCAGCGTCCAATTGTTTTGTGAAAAACTACCGTCGCTTCACGTTGTCAAAGGTTCAAAAATTCGTATCATTATGTGGCTGGTGTCATTTTATAAAATTTATGTGGAGACAATAGCAATTCTTTAAAATAAAATTTGTTAAGCAAAGTTTTCCTATGAATATCATTGTCACAATATATTTTCACTCCATTTGGTTTAATTGATCGGGATAAGAAAATGTTTTTCTCGTCAGATATTTTCATATTAAAAATTAAATACAAATTCGGTTTTTTTAAAATTAATTATCGTTAAAAACATTTGTGATTTTTAATTTAGTTTTTAACCAAAACTCTTCTGGTTCGGAAGACAATAGAATTTTTGCCATCGGTGGGGTGCTCTCTATGCACCATTATTGCAGCCAATGCTAATTTTAGACCGAATGTTTACTTGCAAAATATTTATCGGTTGATTTCTTATTACAAAAAACTAGATTATTTAAGGGTAAGGGCTGTTAGGGTGACTTAAAGTTGCAATGAGAATTTCATAACCCTCACCACGAAATAATTTATGAAGCCGAAAAGTTTCAACGAAGAATTAAAATAAATATATTTTGCTTTGGCGTTACTTAAAATGTAGCACCATTTTTCATAGAAGAGCACATGGACGAGTTAGCTTTTCGAACGGTATATTAGGCAATAAAGCTAGCTCGGTTGAAAAGACCATATTTTAGCTAGGGGCAATGATAACAAAAGTTTGATCCATCTGAATATATTTTGATATTTCTTTCAATAGGTTTTGAATCTATAGGGAAAAAATCCCTGTTTATTATAATATTATGTCATAATATCTAGGCGGTATTTCCTGTGTAACTTGCACTAGTGTCTGTTTGTGAACTACACAATGAACATTATTAGAATGAAAGTGATTACTTTTTTACTTATGCATAAAAAGTAATCGGAAAGGAAAAAGTATACATAACAAATATAGAAAAATGAATTCAATCATGTTTTTTAAATAATTATTAGAAACTAGTATTTTTCACATTGTTTTATGAATAGATAAAATCACGTGGTTCCGAATAAAGAAATTATTATAAAAATATAAGTGTATGTTTGTATTGATTAAACTATATAATACATACTAATTCCTAATAAAATGTTGGTATTTTTTATTGATTAATGGAAAGTGTTGGCTGGCTTCGACTCGAGTGAACATTTTACTGGCTATATATTGCCGACTGAATATTTTATTAAAGCCAATAGTCATTTATACTTTTAATCTCTTTTCTACTGTGTATTAATGCACCATTAAAACACAGTTTAGCTTCAATTAAAACAAAAACACAAAATCTTACATACCGTATAGTGCAATTTGATTACGTCAATTACATGTGCTGTTAAGAGTTAATTCTTTATAAAATATTTTATGTCCATAATTGTAAAATTTAGAAATTTGATAGTGATATAAAAAATAAGTCTTGCAAAATTTAAAACAATTTCTACCAATCGAATCTCATCTTAAAAAAAATTCAATAAAAAAAAATTTATTACAAGTAGATATTTGAAAAGATGAAAATTTCAAAAGATGAAGTATTCATCTTTTTAATTAGCTACTTGTAATGAAACGCTGATAAAATTGTTGCAAAAGTGATAAAATTTTGTTTTTCAAATTCATAGTGCGGATGATAGAAATATTTGACGTAAAAGCAGATACAAATGTAGCGATGCGATAGGAAACAAATAATTTCAAAAAATTTACTTTCTCCTTTTTAGGTTTCTGTATCTCATAGAAAAAAAAATGGAACACTTATAAGACCACTCATGTATCCATCCGTCTGTTGCAGTCATTTTTCTTAGATACAGTTTGATATGGGGACTCGTAATTTGGCATAGTGATGGAGCATTGAAACATCGAGTTACAAGATTTCTAAAACTATTTTTTTTCTATAATTTTATGCAAGATAGTTTTATAGGTACTGCTAAAATTGTCCACAATCGTTTCATCAGAAACGATCAAGTTATAAATTTAAATTTTATTATGGCGATAAAAATTATAATCGTAATTATAAAATATATATCTCAATAATTTAAAATACACAACAAAATAAAAAGGAAGGTAATATAGCGGATAAAACTTTCAATACTGCATTAAAATGGTGATACTTTACTTTTTTTCGCAGTAACTTGTTTAAAAAACAATTTTAAACAGTAATATTTTTCTATTGCGTGGGATCGCTGAGACGAAATGTTGCGGTCTGTCGTTAGTCTAGCATCTATCTATGAGTAGTCTAGCATCTATCATAGCGAAATTAATACTGACTGTGGCCTAAAGTGAGTTATTTTTTTTTAATGACAGTTTGTTATATTTTGTAGAAAGTTCCTCTTGCCCCATTCTAATTACTTGAAAACCTTGTCAAATTCTACACTGTGCATTTATTGATGAGTTCCGTTTCCCTATTGTTTGTTGAAATACTATATAGGTTATTTTTAGATAAGAATAGACTAAAGGTACCAATAATTGGGTATATATATATATATATATATATATTTGATAATTGTTGATGAGTACAAGGAGATTCAGAAGGTACCAAAATTATAACGACAAAGTTTGGTGAAGTAGCTGAATATATTTCTTGATGGTCACTTTGACAGATAGATAGCTACTGATTTACGACGATAGTTCTCAACCTGACTCAAACCGAACCTGACTCAAAGAAATAATTTTTTAGACGAGAACAGACGATAATTTCGGATACTTGAGTAAAGCATTGTTCTATATAATTTTATATCACTCGATTATTCTGTATAACCATTGTTCTATATCATTTTATATCGATAACAGTCACGTTTACACGCCGATGTGAAACTTCAACACTACCTTGCAGTATTAGTTTATTTTTCAACTCCATTTACAGCTTCTTTTTTGTAAAAAAGTGCAAATATATTTTCAAAACTTTAAATTCAATAAAAACTTATTCAGCAGTTACTATCGCATCTTCAAACATCATCAATTACTTCATAAATGTTAAAAATAGTAGAGAAAATCGATAACACAAATGTTAGAATGGACTTATTGGACACTATAAAGATTTTTTTGGATATTATCAGAACTTGAAATTTATTTATATGTTAACCTTTATGTAAAAAAGACCGTAAAAACTATGTTGCCACCATTACGAATGCTGAAAAACAAAAGTTTATGGTGCGAAAAGGTTGAAGTTGGAAATTTTAGGAATTTTAGGTTTACAATTTTCATTCAATTAATTAAACTAACTCTTCTCTTCTTTTAGAAGTATAAAGAAGTAAGAACCTAGTGTTATGGACAAGGAACAAATTTCTTTCTGTCCGGTCGTTTCTTATAAAGGTGGTTTTTTATAAAGCAAGGAATATTTCAGTATAAATATGAAACAAAATAAGTCTAAATATTAATGTTCTTTTGTTTCAATCCGACCTATAATAACAATCATTCAATTATTACATCGATTGATTAGGTTAATATCTCTTGCAACAATGCGGTTATTTCTGTAAGTAATGTTTTTTTTAATAAATCTTCGTTATCGCATTGTATTCCGCTATGGTATTTATATAAATTTTGAACAAAACACACACACACACACACACGTACATACGCACACATACGCGCTCGCAAGCACACATGCACACACGGACACACGCACTCACGCACACACATAAACACACACACATATATATATACATACAATGCCCACACACACATATATACATATCATTTATAAAATTTCTAAATAGAAGAAACTAAAGAATTATAAAGACCAATATTTTTCTTTCCCATGAAAATTTAACGATTGGTTAACGAGTATATACAAATTAAATAGTATTGTTCAGAGTACTCCATAATGAAAAGAATTATCAAAAGTCTACTTCCGACGGCTTTCCCATATATGACGATTTTAATTAGTCAAAAACATATACACTTATATTCTTAATTTTATTCTTTTTAATTTCTGAGAGACTCTAAGAATGCCAATAAAATATGTGGATCAATATTAATAGAATCTAATACCAGTTATAATAATATAAAAATAAGGTGGAAAGCCATCGAGTAAGAAACGAGAATATATAATTAATTTCACAGTATATTTCAACTAGGCGTGAGTATCCATCAATCTGAAACAACCTTGAAAAAGATTGATTATATTTATTTGTTGTAGTTCGGTAACTAGTTTCGAAACAAATTACGTTATATTTAATATACGCGCATATTTACACCTTTGCGCTAGACTTCTCCACATAAAATATACTACCGAGTGAAAGGGAAGTGTTGGTTTTATTTAGAGTGAAAGTGAATTCAGGTTATTTGTTCTTTTGATGTACCATTATAACTGTTAGTGTAAGTAATTTACACTTTTAAGTACAGCAAATATATTCTTTGTTACAGTTTTTGAAAATATTTCAAATAATACGATGATTCTATAGATATAAATGAAAAAAAAATTCTCTGAAGTAGTTTTAACATGTTTAGTTTAAGTTGGTCGTAAATATTTAAGTTGTTGCTTAATTTATTCCTAAATAAAATACGCAGCATTTCTTTTGATCTCACAAACGAAGCGATATTTCATTATTTGAAAGTATCATGACTACGAGTATATTTTAATTTATAGCTGGCTTTAGGAACGTTTCTTATGGTGAAACTACAGTATCGGTGTTTATACTACAGTATCATATGTCAAAAACTCCAATGGTAAAAACTGGCTCCGACGGTAAAAACTGGGTGATCTTGATATGTGATATAAATTGAAGCTATGACAACAACGTAAGGATATTGACGCCCAAACAAAACGGTGATCGAAACAGAAGGAGAGTGTGTATGTGTGCGCGTGCGCGTTTGTGTGTCTGTGTGTGTTCGTGTGTGTCTGTGTGCATTTGTGTGTGTTCGTGTGTATCTATGTGTATCTGTATGCGTTTGTGTATGTGTCTGTGTGTCTATGTGTCAGTGTTTGTATGCATGCGTGTGCTTGCGCATGCGCGTTGCACGTGCGCAGTCGGTTGCGAGTGCGCATGCGAGTGCGCGTGCGCGTGCGCGTGCGTGTGCATGTGTGTGTATTACGGAAGTGTTTTTAGAAAATATTACGTATAAGTAGTGTTTTTTTTCATACAAATTAACAGTTTCTTGCCAAACCTCTTGTTGTGTTCAAAGTGTTCGGACGATTTCTCGTATGTCGTCATAACATGTAATTCTATCGCAATCTTCCAAAATCTTAGTTCACAGCTACAGAGAATGTAAAAAAAATCAACAAAAAAATTATCAAAAAATATGGGTTTCATTCGTGTCTCCAGCGGTACACATTTTCACTCTCCTGTGTTGCATTATCTGTTAATCTCGAGAATGCAGTGACATAGTAAGCCGCGTCTCTTAAATTAATAAATAATAACGCCTTACTGTTATTCGTCCGATCATCATTACTTCATCTGCGTTCGTTAGTTGAACTAGTCGAAAATTTTTTTTCAGGAGTTACAAGTGTTTTTTCAATGACCGCTTTGTCACGTAATACTTGGAAATATGTTTTAATAATTTAATAATAATTTTAGGCTTCGTAGTAAATCATTATGCAGCCTTTAATACTTTGATTATACATTTTAGTAAAAAAATAGTGAGAAAAGCAACATGTACACCGTTATATCAGATGTTGTTGACATTAAAGGGTATGTGACTGGAAATCCAAACGCAGCAAACATACATAATTCGAAGACCTTAGTGGTAAAATCCAGGCTAAAATATTAATAGTAAAAGTTACCTTGGATATGTATAGATTTATTACGGTCATCACTCCCGATGAGTTCATATCGTAACTTTCTTTATATCGGGGAATAGACGATAAAGAAGTAAAGTTACAACTATGCCCTGGGCTTCGGCATGAAATGGTGAAACAATTCGCGGAAGCGCTGAGTAAAGAAAGAGAAGATTTTAAATATCTACACTGAATCTAATGTGAAAGAAAATATTTTCGTTGGCCCGGACATAAGAAAATTTGATTAAAGACACAACTTTCGATAAAAAATTAAGAGAAATTGAATTAGAAGTCTAAAAATCGTTTAAGAAAGTAGTGGATAATTTCCTAGGAAACCACAAAAGTTCAAATTATGAGGAAATTCTGAAAAAAAATTCGGAAAATGGAATGTTCGATGAGCATTAAACGTCCTTAATTTGATTTTGGACTAATTTCCTGATAACTCGGGACCTCTACATGAAAACCAAGTTTATTTTATCAGGATTTGAAAGAAACAGAACGTTACTATCAGAGAAAGTATAATAAAATGATGATGGTAGACGATTGTTGGTTGCTATAACGAGATGATCCAAATTGAATTTTAATGCGAAAATCTCATAATCGGACCTTCGGTGAAAAAAAAACAAGATACCACAGGAGTATATAATATTTCTTATTTATTTATTAACGTTATTTATCTAATCTATATTTTATATTTATATAATTTAGTTATCAAATCCAAAAAGGGAAAATAAAAATTTGCAGACAACTTCACAAGTTTTGACTATTATATCACAGATATAATAGTCAAAAACTGGTAAGTACAAATATAATTTTTTCTGCAATAGTTAAGTAAGATTAGATTCACTTAAGCCCTGTCAAAATGTAAGATTACACGGTATTATTATTAACCGATTTATATGTATTAATTTTATTTCTCACCCTGTAAATATATCGCCCACTATAACTTTCCAAAGATATAAAAAATATCGAGAATGTTTAAAAAAAGCTATGAGATTTAAATTCAATAATATTATTTTTCGGCATACTCTAGGTAAAATTTTAGTAATATTATTTATCCACAATTTCAACTTTATTAATTCCAGACATAAATTTAGGAAAACAAAATTTTTTGAAAATATTTTCTGTAATATTCCTAAAAATCTTGAACTATTAAAAACAAATGGGGTAATTTTTTTAGCCACTAAATTTGTTTAATTATTAGTGCGTTAATTATTAAAAATATATTTTGTTATTGTGTCAAATTTTTTTTACGTCAAATGACTTCTAAGAAAAATTGCAGGGTCAAATGGATAGAGGTGTAGATACATGACTGATCTTGTAACGGTTCTGTTTTTCCCTTTGAAGTATTAATCCCTACAAATTATATTTTCACTTAACGTAACTTATCCCACATTATGCAGATGAACTTTAATACCGGAAAGAATACCATGTAATTTTTTTAAATTTGTTTATTCCATTTTATGAAAATAATATTGTAAGATCTTGTAGTTACATTCTCTGAACTCGTTTATTTAATCTCCAGTTTATTTATAATCGTGTTAAAAATAATATTTTTATTCCTTAGGTATAACGTACCCTATATTATGTAGATGAAATTTTGTGGCAGAATTTAATAGTAATTAATAAAATCGCCAAAGGTTGAATAAAGCTACATGCTTTTGCTGTTGCTATGAAGATTATAAATTTTTCAGTTCATGTATTCAAATTGTTCTTGCATTTATTGTGTCGCTTTAGGATGTTGTTTTAAATATAGTTCGACTAATTATTATTAGTAGTAAAAAGTAAATTTAAGGGTACACAATTTTATTATTATGCAATTATTTATAAGTAATAAATTTTCCACGGTCAACATAACTCAATACGAGATTAATAACAATACCGAGTCTAAAGACTATTATAAAAATGTCATAAAAAATAAACTCATAAAATCATTATTTTAACAGAAAATTACCTCGAATTGGGTAAACGAGACCATAAACATAACTGACAAAAGAATCGTTTTTAATAATTATACTGTTTGATTTCAAACGCCAATATTTCAATTTAACTAAAAATTACTCTGGGAATATTCATTATAAATTATAATGTTAATTAAATACGATAAAATAATGCAATTTTCATTTTGGCATAACTATTTTGTATAATATCCGGAGTTCCATAGTGGCGTGAGTATCTTCTTTTTTACTCGAATATTGACGAAAAGTAAAATTTTATTTTACATTACCTTTGTAAACAGTCTATTTTTAGTCATTGTAAACTTCATCAGTTGGTTTACTCTATCCCAATAAGTTAAATATTAATTTATTGGGATAGAGTAAACCAACTTTACGACTTGATATTACCTATATTAGTTATATTTTTAATTATGCAACATTATGAATTGATACTTACGATTTTATATCCCTCCTTAAATTAAAATGCCATAAATTGACAGACCGTGATAAATAATAGATCTTTATCCATATTTACTAAACCTTGCTAATTTACATTTAATTTTAAGTAAACAGTAATTAAGAGCGTATGAAGAAGAGACTAGATTTTAATAGATTGGGAACAAAATTATAGATCTGAATAATTAGCCCCGATTGCAACAAAATGAACTTTTGGTGAAATTTTGTCTGCCTAAAAGATTGTGTAACGTCTTATTTCTCTCGTAATAGTAAGAGTTTTCTTTAGGTTATTTTTCTTAAATTTATAAATTTAATATTAAGGTACCCAATATATTTAATTATTTACTTTTATACTAATATAAAATGATGTTTTATTTTTTACACTCTATAGTAATTTCTTCATTTAAAATCTACAAACAATTTTCTTTTCTCTCTATAATACCAATAATATTGTGTATATTTTCATATTATAAATAATATACGACTACAATTATTAAAAAAAAACAAAAAATAACTATGGATGTTTATTAAATCTGTTGATATAACATATAAACCGTTATGAATTTAATCAAACGATTTTTTCTTGTTATTTTTATTCGCAACTATATTTAATTCGCAATCTAGTAGGACTTATGATCAAAATTAATTGAAAATATTTATACGTAATACGTTTTCTACTAAAAATAAAGTTATACAACCACTAAAATCCTCGTAACTATAATGGATTTTTATATATAAATATGTACAAAATGTGCCGAATATTATCTGTTTACTTTTCCTTGTAGCTAAAATCGTAAACGTTTCAACAAAAAGAATAGTCATTTGGAGAGAAAGAGCTTTTAGTTATATTTATGGCTTCTATTTAAGTTTACCCGTGTGCTGATTCACAGTTATATTTTATAATGTATTTTAAATAAATTTCCTCTTATCCGACTGATTATATTTAATCTCCAGTTTATTTATAATCGTGTCTCATTGTAATAAATGTTAGAAATAATATTTTTATTCGTTAGTTATAACGTTCTCTATGTTATGTAGGCGAAATTTCGTGGCAGAATTTAATAATAATTAAAGAACTCGTCAATGGATGAATAAAGCTACACCTTTTAGTATTGTTACGAAAATTATATTTATATATATGTATATATATATATATATATATATATATATATATATATATATATATTACTATTATTGATAATATATTAAATAAGAAAATTATATACATATATGTAAGATATGTTAAATGTAATATATATTTAATATATATTATATTTAATATATCGGAAATATATCTATATTTCTGTCTTAGTTTATCTTTACATGTTATTTTTTGAGCTGATATGATGACGGAATTAGAGATTTGTCAATAGAACTCCTCAATAACTAATTATATATTTACCATACATGGGTTCATCAGATATTTTTAATCAATAACTCTTCAATCTTAATCATAATTGTATAGATGATAGTTTCATATTTGTTTATACATAAGCCACAGCTTTATATTAAATATTATCGTAAGAGCCTATATTTTATATTTCCATGCACAGTAAATATCCTAATATATCTACAAACATATTATGTTTTTACCATCTAGGTGGATGACAGTGAATGTGAAACAAAGTTCTATCTTCATAAAATAGTTGATCAGAAATAATTTTGTTGGTGTGCATCCACTTCTAACACGCATGGTTTTATCATTTAATACTTTGGTTACGTTAATATTAGATACGCCCTATTTTAGCAAAGAATATACACTTGATGTTTATATAATATCAATTCCAATAAATATGGTTGTATCTAACATCAGATATGCTACCTGTAATCAACTAGAATAAACACAGATAAATATTAAATGACATATACTTCCAAGTCATGTACACGACTTTATTGAGCTACGATAAAGAGTATGTCATTTCTTGTATGTAAGTATCGTATCATATTGCGATTTTTAAACTAAAATAGTCAAATAAACAAAACATATCATGTTTTCATAGTGTATTAAGAATGAATGAATGATATCACACAAGACTTTATCATAGGCAATGTTTAAACTCACATTAACTAAAATTTAAAAAAATTAAAAGTAAGGTCCGTGCCGTATATCACGGGGATTTCATATTCAGCTGACAATAATTTTACCCAGTCTGGGAAAAACTCGCCACATGTGTGTCGTCAGCCAGCAATAAGACGGTAATAACCGACGGAATATATTAACTATTTTATTTTGTTTTAGTTAACAGCCATGAGGCGGTTAACTAAAATAACATAAAATAGATAATATATTTGATATTGTTGTATGAAGAGAGGAAACGATGCATATATCCCTAATTAGTGGATCGATACTTTGCAGAATACAATATTTATAGATCATAAAAGCAAACAAAACAAATTTTATCAGCACCTTCCAAGTCAAAAAAAATATTTAATCATATCTGCTATTGTTTTATATATTTATGTATATGTGTGTATATATATATATATATATATATATATATATATATATATGCGTATATTTATTTTAAAGGTGATTTTAGAGGGTATGTTACAAGTCACTTTCTTGGAAAAGAGCAATGAAGGTATATTCTAGTGTACGTTAATGGACCACACAAGTTTATTTCTACCTTGCAAAAATACGGAGCTGGCATATATCAGGTTGCAATATTTATTCAATAGCTTCGTGCAATTTAAGGTTTTACTGAGAGCTCCATAAATTGTCTCACAGTTAAGTTATTTAAATTAAAATTTCAGTCATTGTATAGGCCAGTACTCTCACATTCACCATATAAATTTTGTAAATTTCCATGAAAACTTCCGAAAATAATCCTATTGCCATATAGTCATCCAAAGTCTATAGAGTATTCTTGTACAATTAAGAGTTTATTACTTGGCATATAAATGAGGTATTTAATAAAAACAAAGGTAAATATAGAAAAATCTCTTGTACCTTAAACTATAATTATAATCTTCCTATGTTATATACAAAATTCAGAGTTACAATAAAAACGTGACTTATAAATATATTGATTCACTTTGATGGGTTACTCTGACGCAGTGTTGGAGGGATGCAGCTAGATAGATAACTTATATGGCTGTAACGATTATTAAAATCACAACCTCACGAGCCTTCATCGACTTGTCTCTGTCACTCATTACTATTATTGATAATGACATAATGAATATATCACCAGTTCTTGTTCGTGTTACTTCACAGCTTGCAAGGACTATTATTCTACAAAGATTGTAAAGAAAATGTCGTCAGTTTTATGTGTCTTTATATACATTATTATATTGATAAGATAAATAGCATATTCACAGTTTATTGAAAAATACGTTTAAGAATATTAAACTTCTATTAAAAATAAGCTTATCTTACCAATTAGTTAATTAATCAATTTACTAATATCTGAAACAACATTTATTAAAGTAAAAATGACAAGAATGCGGTAAAAACATTAAACGCTATATGAATGTAATACACTACACGAGACCGAAGTAGTAAACACCGGGTTTAATACGTTGCGTGAACTAGACAAATCGGAAGCTGATATTATGACATATGATTTAGCATTATTGTTAACCTCTCTAGGATTTACGCCCAAAACCCATATTCTATCTACCCATAGACGTAGATAGCTACCTTAGTTAATAACTTTCTATCTATCCATAGTTTGCTTTCCACAAGTATTTGAACGTTTTAACTGTCTATCACCATTTGTTTATAGATTTCTATGCATGACCTCCCATACACATGATGCGTTCCGTTAATACATATACAAATTCGAAATTAAAAACATATACGCACCTAATAAATAAATAATAACTAAACATAAACGTTTTGATTACATACGATTAGATGTAATTTAAATGTTTCGTAAATTTTAAAGTAGCGCATGTATTTTTTTGTATTTCAAAATCAAGAATAATATAAGTTAAGGAAAAGCAGTTAGAGTTTTACGTAGTATTGGAACACTTTCATTCCCTGCTTTCCTTTTTTGACACTTGACAAAGTATCAAATTGGGCAAAAGTATTAATATAACGTTTATAATTGAAGGAAGCAATAAATTATAATAATAAATGGATAGACGCGAATATAATTTATTATATATATATATATATATATATATATATATATATATATATATATACTGTAAAATAAATATGTAAGCTACAACGCTGACCTCGAGCTGCAGCGCATCAAGATTCAAAACCGGAGGCACGTGGCCCGCTCCAAGAAGATAACTGAGAGAGGACTAATTTTAAAGATTATGGAAATGTTTGAGAAAGTAAGTGGGAAAATTTCTTCAGGTTATCTCAAAATCGTTCAGTATATTATTTATTTATTACTCTTTCGAGGAAAAAAGACTAAATCGATAAGTCTGAAATTGTAAACACAGAAATTTGATATTACTTTTCTCTAGACTTTTTATTGGCGAAATACAAAGGGCGAGAGGTCCTTCATACTCAATAAATTTTCCTACGCTCGCAGTCGTCAAATAACCGAATTATACCGGGATTCTCCGCTGTCCAACAATCGTCAGCTGATCATTTTTGTTTGATTATATTGATATAGCAACCACTCCACAGTGATCTACTTTCAGTATTTTTTTAATAAGCGTAAATAAATTTGTTTAATATCTCTTTATTTTTCGTCGTATATATATATATATATATATATATATATATATATATACTGTAAAATAAATATAAATAATTGATAATAATAATTATTTTGTTGTAATGATTCAACAGAGCTCTTATTTTAGAAATCGAGTTTTAAAATTATGCTCATTCGGTGTTTATCTGTCGTGCCTTATAACTTTCAACTCCTGAATTATAGTCTCATGATAACTATAAAAAAATTATAATTTGCCTTCGCCATAGGATGACATGCTTGCTATTGATTTTCAATAACTTTTTACAATATAAAGTTAAGTAATTCTATATAAAACGGACCGTTTACAGGCCGTTTCGTATAGAATTAACGTTCGAAAATAACAGATAAAAAGGTCGGTTGGTGTTGATAACCTAACCTATCAAAAATAACTATCAAATAAAAAGAAGTTTTTATGACAGTTATCTTTGATAAGTTAGATTATCAACAGGATTGTAAAGCAACATCTGTCACTTCTATACAAATTATTGGATAGAGAGTAAGTGATTTGCCCTCACATTGGTGAACAGCGAGCTGAGATTTTAATTCCTATCTGTTGGTATGTTAAAGATAAGCAAAATTAAAACGTCAGTTAGAATATCTCTCCCTTATAATATAAAACAAAACAAAACCGAGTAGCTGTGCACTCACAATTAGAGCCTTTGTTTCATTCGATTATAATCCATACATATTTAATGGAAGTAAAATCCAAAACTTTGTTTTGAGTACTATTAAACCGCTAACAAAACAACAAGTAAACTACGTCAGCAAATGAATTTATTGACGAGTTGTGTAGGTATCACTATTCAAAACTATTTACATAATTAAGTCAAATGATTTGTTTGTTTCGTTGTCTCGACTGACACTAGGGAGTTTAGCTGTAGTGCAAGTTTGAAATGTTCTATTTCAATGAAACTGACTTCTGAAAGTCGAAGTTGGCATTTCTAGTGTATGTACAAAATCGCTGACTGATGAACCAATCTTAATATTTAACTATTATGCCGACATAGAGATTATGTGAAAATATTTTTTGTAGTATAACTTCGTAAAAGATTAAGGCCATTTTTTCATTCGTTCGTAAACAATTGAGGGGATTTTGAATTAACTATATACTAAAAAAAACTACACAATTCTAGAAGCGGAGAAAAATGTTTTATAAATATTATTTGTTTATTTATTTCAAATATGTAAACAAACAAATCACACTGATGTAACGGGGATCAGGTGATTGAAAAGTTAAATATTATGCAAAAATATTATTTCAGATATAGTATTCTGGACATATGTAATATATTATGTGCGAAGAAAATATTTTTCTGTAAAATTTTTTGAGTATATTTTTGTTTAACAATAAATAGATATATAATAAATAACAAATAATAGTTGCATAAGTGAAAAATGTTTTCTAAGCTACAAAGAAAGGAAAGTCCAGCATGACAAGTACAGCAGTTAGGAATAGAAAAGATAAGTAATCATAATAAGTGAATATCGAGGAAACCTTTAATTATCAGGCAATATTTTACCTCGTGTGGAATAAAAATAACTACGTTGACTTCTGGTTTCTTATTTTTGAAAAAACAATTTCAAACATTTTTGCATTAATGAACATGAACCCAATTTTCCTAGAATACTGTTTGGATACATTCATGAAAATCAGGCACAAATCCAATCTGACTATTGGATCGCCTACCTTATAAATAAGTTAAGAATCGATTTCGAGTTACTATAGCGTTAATGTAACGCTATAGTAACTCGTAATCAATTATACCTTTTTTACAAATGACTGAATTTTGAATTATAGTACTTCTAGTATTTCTAGGAGTTTGAAAGGTGATGGAAGAGGAAGGTGCAATGAAGAGAGTAAAGCTCTTTTGACACTTAAACAATTTCGACGTGAAACATTAAAAGCATTTATCACCATTTTCATTCAAATATTATCGTAACGAGAGTAACTCCAATTTCTGTTAACAAATGTTTTATACCAGTTGTTACTCAGCTATAAGCCGATTTGTTATAAATCTTTAATACTCATTCTCTTCATATTATACGAGTGATTATGCAAAAATATTCCAATAAAGTCAATCTCGTTCATCGATGATTTTTTTGTCGTTTGTAGCTATGAATCCGGAAATCGTTTTGTAGTTCAGAACAGAAAACATTTTAAGAATATAATTTTGAATACCACGACTAAAATAATTTTTCCATAAATTTATAAATATTTTTGTAAATTTTTACAGCTTAATGTTTTAGAACATATAGTTTTTTTTTAATTTACGGTCTCTACTCCAAAATAAGTTTATATTTTGAAATTGTTACGTCACTTATTAAAATTTAATTTTAAATATAATTTTGGAACCCTAATTTCAAAAATGTTTCCACTTCTTTCACAGTTCCATTATTTTTGTCAGACAGAATTATATGCACTTCGCAAATATCAGTATTATTGTTATCGATAGTTGAATAAACAAGTAAGCAAAAAGATGTGAGCATTTTTACAAAATCATTTGCTTAGTAACACGTTTACTGTATACAATATTATAAAATATTGAAAACAGAAAGTAGATTGTACCAAAGCAGTTTATTGTAAGCGTATTTATCATCTTTAAAATTTAATTTAACTTAAATTAAGTTCACAAGTAAATGAAACTACGTAATGCAAAATTATTTAATGGAGTGAATAATGAATTTCTACAAAATTAACGCCAAATATATTCAATATTTAAATTCAGTTCTTAATCACCAAAAATGCGACGCTATTTTAGCTTTTATAATGTGCCTTGCTTTACAAATTAAAATAGAATACTGATTAGAACAAAATTGGTTTATGCCGAGCTTTACTGACACCATTTTGAATTTATATATGTTGTAATATTAATAAACGAAATTGTGATGTTAAATAAAATTATATATGGTTTGCGCGTGCTTATATTTCGAATAGTTAAATGTTTTTAGTACGCATACTTGATACATATATTAAGTACATAAATATACTTTTGTCTCTTTAAATTCAGTCACTAAAATTACCATAAATGAGAAATAATAGGCTTTGCGGTAAACTAAAATAGGCTCATATTACATTTATTTGGTATAAAATCAACAAATAGGAGACAATTTCTGCTTTTTAATAATATAAAGAATTATATTAAAAAAATAAAAAACAAATAAATAGGAGAAAATAAGCCAAAACGTCGTAAATAAACTAAATAACCAAGAAAGAAATACAAAACCCATAGATCTCAACTGGAGTAAGTAGGCTTTCTTTTTTTTTGACTCGTTTAATTTACTTTTGATGTCACTCTTCTTGCTATTTTAATCGCATTACCTCCCTTTTGTATGCCATAGTAGTGACAAAATATACTACATTTTGAGGTAACTATTTTACTGTAATACTATTTAACTGTAATATTGAACTATTTTACTGTAATATTGAAGTTATATTACCTGTTTTATGGATAGTCGCGACAGATTGGAAAAAATGTGAAATGATCGGTGAACATATTTTGACATGGGTGCATTAAATAGCTGTGACGATTCTAGCGTTTTTTTAAATTTGCAATAGATTTTTTTTAAATTACGTGAAGAAATATATTGAACCACGGTAATATTTTAGCTACATTTGTCGGCAAAGAATTTTATTAATTATTATCGATGAAAAAATAAAATACGCTTTTTACGACGAATCTGGTGTAATTTTCCTTTGGCCATAGCTATTCTTCTTAATATGATTACATTGAAGAAATAATTGTTATGTGAATTTTTAAGTAATATGTAAATATGTTCGACCTGCTAAAAGATTATATTATTTAACAGTCTCTGAACCCCAATACATTTATATGGTAAAATTTAATACATGTGTATTAGTAAATAATTTAGGAATTACTATGCTTTCTTAAATATTTACATGTACGTTAGTGTATAAGTGCGGAATACATTCTGGTATATCAGTGGTTATTAAAATAAAGTATGGCATCATTAACAGACGCCTGGTTACATTTAGAACGTTATAATAACAAATATAATGATAAATAGATAAAATAATAACAAGTTTATTCATACCACGCAATTTCCGCTAATATATTTCTTTCGTTTCCTAGTAATGTAACAACAACCCATCTTAGAGAAGGTGAGCAATTTAAATTAGCTAATGCATTATATTATATTTTACAATATAGGAATTACGATAAAAATGCTCAGAGTCTGGCTAGACTAATGTAGACGAAGAGTCTACATTCAGGACGACAGATGTTAGAAATTGCTTTATTATGATATATCATAATTTAAATTTAAGCTAATTATTAGAATAACGTTTTGAAAAATGTTGGAGCCGCATGCAATAAGCTTATATGTTAAATGGGTAGGATCTTCATTATTCAATTATAAAAAAAGTGAACCTTTTAAACATGTAGCCTTTTGGCTTAAGGATAGTTGCAGCACTTTTTCTTTGAAATTTTACTTTAGTTTAAATTTAAAATACGTTTTTAAAAGGTAATCTGTAGAGCACTTTATCCTAAAGTTTAAACTTTTCATTTATTAATCTATTTGTTGTTTGTTTCACGTAATTTATCAGTATCTTGCCCGAACTTTATTTCACTTACATATATAAGTGCAAACCTATATAATTCAAAAACATGATTAAAAAAAACAATAGAATGCCCTTAATAACGTAACTACTTAAAAACTTCTAACATAACTATAACATAGCTATATAAATCTGTATTCTAATACGAGAACAACAACGAATCCAATACGAAAAAAATATCTCAAAAATCAGCAAAACTTACGCGAGAAACCGAAATTAAACTATAAAACAATGACAATGGGAAGCTTATAGTAGTTTCTTTATTGAATTTGATTATTTTCTAATACATTCATACTTCGGTAACAAATACCAAAAGGAAATACTCATATGAAATACCTTCCATTTCATGCGACCAAGAATAATTTTCCTTTAACACCTAATGTAAAATAAAAAAATAAAGTTCTAGAACAGTACCAAATATAAAAATAACTGTAAAATATGAAATTTATACAAGAATAGAGGTTATTGAATTTCAATATTTTAGTTGTACAGTATGTATTCAGTGAACGGAAAGTGTTTTAGAATTTAACAATCATAGTCTTTTGATGTTATAATTAATTTATCTGATTGTTCTTTTACCATGTTCTAAAGACAGTATTATATATACTTTTCCTTTAAATTTGTAAAGTTTACAAAATGTAATCACTGAAAATCCCAAATATTAGAAAATAAAGTAGCAAAGGAATATTTAGCAATGCTACGTCAACGTGACAAAAATATTATTAAAAAAACATGTTCTTATTTTTCTATTTAACATATCAAGTATTTATTTTTTTATTTAATTACCAATTATTTATTATGGTAGGGATCACAATAATTAACAATTTTCTATTATGGTATAGAGGATGAAACTTTTTAACGAAAAATTGATCCGACTTCAAGTAACCATTGAAAAAGTGACACTAAGAAAAGTATAAAATAATAAAAATACGAGTATTATTGGAACTTTTGCGGTAAAATATATTTTCGGAACGTTATTAAATTTGTCCAAGTACCTGTTATTATGGACTTTCATTAACGTTAGTATTTTGTTGGAACTTTTCCGGTAAAGTATTGTTTCCAATTAGGGCTTGATTTGTAAAATATTGCCACTACTAAAAATTTTTGGAGTCGGTGCCAAATGGATAGCTTTATGTTAGGTATGCGGATTAAAAATATTATAATAATACTACATTTATACTTAGCGATATGCTTATCAATTTCTGGATCATGTTATGGTTTCGTTTATTCGCTGTTATATACAATTAAATGAAACTCCGTGATGTAGTATTATTTCTACTTTCTTTAAGTTCTTTACCACGACCCAATCGTTTTTGTATATAAAGAGAAATCCAAAATATGGTTTATTATTGAGACTTATGACTTCTTTCTAACTCGATTACTGTTATTGATTTATGAGTGATGACTATCTGCATCACCAGAGGAATGAAAATTTAAAATCTACAAGCTATTAGAGATACGTTATTTCTTACCTTTTGTGTATTTATTGTTTATTTATTGTATTGTTTAATCACATCAAGTGTCGTTTAAAAAACCATTATTTTTTAAATCACGCTTCTTGTTTAGATTTTCTTACCGTTTACTTTTGAAATAATTTTTTTACATACTTTCTTACTTACCAATATCTTACTTATTGTTTACCTTTGTGTATACCTATACACACTTACTGACCTATTTCCTTTGTTATTTTTTTGCTTACATTAAACGATTTCAAACTCCACGAGCTCATCATGTATCATCAGACGCTTGCCATCATGGGTGACGAAAGATTTGTCAGTGAAGTCGAAAGATTTCAAAGTCGATGAAATCCTCTTTACCATAAAGGATGTTCCTGCTGATTTTACAAAGAGGCTATGGATACCACTTGTTACCAAATAACATATTTTGATACGTTAATTGAGCCCGAAATTTATTAAACTACTCCTCACAATTTTAGAGTACTATCACCACTTTTCGGCCCCATTTTCCGACCCCGGCTACATTTCTGATCAAAGCGTTTATCAAGACAAGTCAAATTTGACATTCTAAATGAAATTACTTTTGACTATTGAGGAGTACTGTTACCCCTTTTCGATTCCATGAGTAGACCCTGGCTGCTATTTGAACTCAAAAGACTCATCAAGAACAGTCAAACTAACATGAACTCAATAAATCTACTTTTCGATATTGAGGAGTATCTATCACCAACTTCCGGCTTTGTCATTAGACTCTTATCGGTATTTGTGATCTTTGGATTAGTCAAGACAATTCAAATAAGCCCAATCGTCAGACTCTAAACACAGTAGCCAGACTCTGAGCAATAATCTCTATTCTTGCATAACTAAAGTACTCATAGAAAAGTGCCAAATTAATTCTTACTCGATATTAAATTTCTCGAAGTGACCTTTTACTATGTAATACGTCATAGCCACAATTACATGGAATCTCTCTGAAACAATTTCCTTTTAAATAAAGAAAGAAGAATCAAAATTAGTCAAAATATCTCCGAGTTACAAAGGTGCGTACATGCAAAATAAAAAAATACATACGCGTCCAATTGAGAACCTCCTCCTTTTGAAGTCAGTTTAAAACCTAGCAGTATAGAAAACAATAAACGAAGTGTTTAATTGTTTAGTAATTCAAAGCAAAACTTGATCTTTGCAAATTTACAGTACTGTTTTATAAAAAAAAATAATTCTGTTGTTTGACAAAACCGTTTTATTAGGGCAAGTTATCATATCTACTAATGACCGATCTTTTAAATTATAACTCAAGACTCAAATGAGTTTTTGGAATAAAATAATGATAAGTTACATGGATTTTAATGAAGAATGGGAATATTCATTCAATAGTGAAAGGTCTATATTAAAAATTGTTTGATTACACAAGTATTTCGAAATATAATTGATTTCACATATCCACAATTTAATAACGGGATTATGTGTACAATATTTGCAAATTAAATGCAAATTAATTGTCTTTAAAATAACAGTCATTTTATATTAGTCACATATACCGAGACACTTCCTTTACTAGTCCAATAGTTCAAAATCAATCAGAATTCTATAGTTTTATATCCATCAACGAAACTATGTTCAAATTTTATAAAATTTTATTTTAAAACAATCTATTCAAGGTTTTGTATGACGTTGTTTATAATACTGGAAAAACATGTACAGCAAATATAGAAAAATATGATTCATTTTTGCCTTAACTTCCAAGTTTTTATTATAGAATTACAAATAATAGGATAGATTATAAATATTGCTCATTATTATTAAAGTTTAAACTAGTTGTACGCAATAACGATTTATTTACACACACATACACACACGCACGTACAAAAGTAGAAAGTTATAACAAAACTTTCTTAGTTTTTTTCTGTAAGTGTTCAGCATAGGCGCTGCTGGGTTAGAAAAAGGGGCAAATCGAATTACCCAGTCTCCATAGATAATGGCAGAAACGTTTTAAAATGGCAGAATTCAGTTTGGTCTTGTCGTACTTGCTGGCACAGAGCAAGTGTGACAAGAACCTTGCCTTCTAGACGATTCCAAATAAATGAAAAATAAATATGGCCAAAAATTAAATATTATTTGCTTATGGATGAAATGTTGTTCCCCGACGTTTGCTGGCAGAAGCCGTGTAATAACGAATAAAACAGTTTCTCATAACGCAGGAAGGAATTGTGGTAGATATTTCTTAAAAATAAGAGACTGACAATAGACAAAAACACACAATGAGTATCAAACTATGCTAATGGTAACTAAGGTAAATCCACCTAATATTTTTAAGGACAACCTTTCGGGGCTATTTATATGTATGTGGGTATATATATATATATATATATATATATATATATATATATAATAAAATACCATTTGTTGTTTGCATATTGACGTTAGACTTTAGATTTTTTACATCTTTTACATCCTGATTGGAAAAATGCAAGTTACATATGTAGCCAATATTATGTAACTTGCATTCGAAGTAAACATGTTAAAAATATGTATGGAAAAAAACTAAGATATAAGTTACTTTTATTTCAAACACAGAGGCTTTGGAGATGCAAACATTACTCACAGAATGAACATAAGTATATAAAAGAATCACTTTAAGTTCTTGTTATTTGTGATTTAATATACGGTTTATTTACATTTTATATATCGAAAAATTCATTGCACATTAACTGAAACGTATCTCAATATGGTAGATATGATATATGTAGATGACAAACTAAGATGTACATATTTCTGTACTAAAATGCATCTATAAGTAGTCTAGTCTTTTTAAATTTTCGGCTTTGTAGGTCGCTTCTGTGTAATCAACTCAAATGTACTAGAGTATTAGTTTGGCTAGTAGACGAATTCGTTCAAAAAGTGTTCTCTTACCATGCCGCCAATATTAAAAACAGATCCAAAATATATGCATGAACAAGAAGCAAAAGTATCTAATTGTTGACCACAGTTGTCGAATAATTAAGTCTTATGATCAATAATCATCAATCAAATCGTATACAATTGTGTTTTCGTAAATGATTTACGTTTATTAAAATATTTTGATATCGTATCTATGCATTCCATATGATAGTAGAAGACGCGGTGTCAAATTTGACATGTTTACAAAAATACTTCATTTTAAATTAGTACAAATACAAGAATAGCGTTTTTTAACATTGCACTTGCAAACAGTACAGTAGTTCAAGGTCTATTCATTATTCTAATTAATATTCCAATAATGGTAATGAACGAAACGAGAGAATAAAACGTCTTCTATATCTAGCAAAACTTCGCGAGGATTTAATGCGATATCAACTGTGAAGTTAACCATCGTCTTTACTTTACGGTACTAGTCAATGTGATTTAATTTATTATATACAAGTGTATATATCAGATTTTATAGGACTTTGCACATGATAAATAGCCATGATCTTTTCATATTACTGTTGATATTACCTTAATAAGAAATGGAGTGGAAGTAAGGACAAAATTAAAATAGTTTTTGATTTAAAACTCCACAATTTCAGCATATTATTTAATTTCGACGGTATGGAAACAGAAATAAATATAAATCTAAACAGGTTTAATAGTTATTTCGTGTAATTTATAAACATCTCCAATATTTTCATTGGCATAAAATTGTGATAATTTAAAATTATAATATTTATTTTTTTAATTACATGAGAATATTTATTTATTTAAAATAATTATATAATTTTTAAACATAATTTTACCGCCATCGTATGCTAAATGACATTTTGAAAGTCGACGTTTGTCAAAGGATTAATAATTTAATATGATTTGTTATTTACGGTAAGCAGCCCACAGAAGACGTTAATTTCGTTTCAATTAAAAAGAGATTAATGTTTTTTCACGACTTTCATTGTTTTAGGGCCAATATTATTAAATTGAATTTAAATAAATACAAAATAAATGTTTCCAAATTATAGAGCTTTTTCAAAACGATATCTGTTCCATTTCGTTTTATTTTGAAAATTGTAAAACTGTTTTTGGTTATTTGCACGCTATTTCCTACGTTCAACTTTTTCCGTTAGTGTTTTTAATGTCTTTTACAAGAGCACATCAGTTTCTTTTGATATATTAAAGTTCAAGGTCGATGATATTAACTGTACATCCTAGCCGTAAAGTTCTGGTTAAGCTAATGAAGCGACAAGGATATTAACTATACATCTTTGCCGGAGAAGTTTTCTACAGATTTTCCTAACAAGGAAAATCTCAAGTTCACATTTTTGCTGCTGCAAGATTCAGTTTTGAATGTTTGCTAAAATAAAGTTTAATAAACAATTGAAAGATTTTTGTGTCAAGATGAAGGTGTTAAATAAAGGTCATAAATAATCGCGGAAGCGTTTTCGATTCGTGCGATAAAGATAGCACGGATCATTTCAAGAAAGTTCTATAACCCAGGTATTTAAGACAATAAATCGGTGTGAATGAGAAAAAAATAAAAAGTGATCCTGATCTTTTATTTTAGAAATCAACAAAGAGGTTTCTTTCTAATTTAAGCTACCGAATGTGAATGATTCTGCGGACGACTATTAATCATCGTATCGTGCCTTCTCTCGATGGCGATTGACTACGAGTCAAGATCCTGCACCCTCAATAGCCCCTTCAGGTCATCATCTGGTAGAGCCGCAGAGGACGAGATCCCCTTTCTGTATCGTCAAGGTCAGTAAACGAAATTGTTCATACTGATGGCGAATCGATTATTAATCGATATCGATTATTTATGACCTTTATTTAACACCTTCAACTGAACTCAAAAACCTTTCAATTGTTTATTAAACTTTATTTTAGCAAAAATTCAAAACTAAATCTTGCAGTACCGAAAATGTGAACTTGCGATTTTTGCTGCTAAGAAAATCTGTAGAAAACTTATCCGGCAAACATGTATAGTTAATATACTTGTCGCTTCAATGGATTAACTGTACTTTACTCAACTACCTGTATTCTTTAACACTGATATTTGCGGAATGCAAATATTAGTGTTAATTAAATTCAAGAAGAAAATATAAAATAAATTTCAACATTTTAATCTCATCACGTTACTAGGTAACAATTTTAAATTATAAAGTCATGTCGCATATGTCTGACGAGGTTTCGAGTGAAGGCCATGTATTCAAAAAAGGTATATACGTGTTAGGAACCGAATGCCACAAAAATTTACAAGAATATAAAGATTATGGATATATAGATAATAGTATTTTAGTCGTTATATTGAAGAATACTTCCCTAATATTCTTCTTGTTCTGAGTTACAGAATAAAAAATTCATAGCTGCAATATCTATCTAACAACGACATCATCTCTCGTAGAAAAAGTCATATTTAATATGACTATTTTTCACAATTAATTGAAACTACGTGATGTAGTATTATTTCTACTTTCTTTAAGTTCTTTACCACGAAAAAGAACTTAAAGAAAGTAAAAATATTACTACATCACGTTGTTTCATTTAATTGTGAATAATGAATTTCTACAAAATTAACGCCAAATATATTCAACAATCAATGACTATTTTTGCTTGCTGAATGGTATAATATAAAGCCAGAGTGAGTTTCAGAACATTGTGGAATAAATCTCCATTCTAAATACACTTTATAAATATAATGAGCCTTTAAGTTTCTTCTCGTGTAAGGTTTGCGAATGAGTTAAGCTTTAAAATAAAAATCATTATTACTTCTCACTAATTTATTTTTCTTAAGCGTTGCATTTTTATTAGAGCTGTAAAACCCAATATCTTGTATATATATATATATATATATATATATATATATATGTATATATATATGTATATATATATATAATTATATATATATATATATATATATATATATATATATATATATATATATATATTGGGTCGGCTAATAAGTTTTTAACGCCAAGTTTTTGTCAACAATTTTTACTAAAAACATTATCTGTTACACTAAATTTTATTTACGTATGAACCATTATTACCTACTACTCGTCGTCATCTAGGCGACAGTGATAACGTGTCTTTCTTGTAAAATTTCGGTGATTTTAATTTAAAAAACTGTGCGAGGTCGTTTTGGAGGTTTTCTGTATTGTCGATTCACTTAAATGGTTACTTAGAGTTCTGGAAAAATGGTAATCAGAGGGCGAAATCTCCGGCAAATACGTTGAATGAGTGAGTAAAATCCAGCCGAGCTCGTCCAATTTATCGCGAGTACGTTTTGCAACATGTGGTCTAGCATTATCATGTAGAAAATAAACTCTATCCCGTTGACTACCCAATTTGTTAGCTAATCGGCGCAATTGTTCACAGTAAATATCTGCATTAATTGTAGATCCCTCTGGAAGCAACTCCCAATGAGTAATGCCCTTGACTTTCCACCAGCAGCTGGGCATCATCTTTTTGTCACTTATTTCAGATTTGGATACTGAAACTCCTGTTTCTCCGACACCCAGCCATTGACGTTTGCGTGTATGGTTAACGCATGTAACCTACTTTTCACGGTCAGTTACTAACTGATTTAGCCAGTAGAAGCTATGTTTCAATGTCAATAATTGTTGACAAGAATCAACTCTGCACTGAAAATGGTGTGACGACAACTCGCGGGGTATCCACACACCGTATTTTTAAACTTTTCCCAATTCTTGTAAATGTATTTTTCTGGCGCCATGACAACAGTATAGCTCATCTGCCATTTGACGGATCGTCAGTCGAGGATCATCTTCAATTAGGCGTCGTAATCGAATGAATGTCCAACTCAACAAGACAGGTACAGGATTCGTCCTCAAGATCATAGTCCTCATTCCTGAACTTTCTGAACCAAATCCCCTCCCATCGCATAACATTTATCAGTTATAGCAGTTTTTGCATCGTGATCCAGACGAAATTCCTAAAGTAATAGAATCCGTGTTTGATATCGATTTATATCCATTATCTTTTATGTAATTCACTTAAAGCTTCGGCCCTAACTGTTGTCAACTGACTGCACTTTGGCCCATTTCTACCTTACAGTAAAATTTTCTAGAAATTTCGTGGACCTTTCTTAAAAAGTTCCAAAGTTGTGGCTAAAGACTTACTAGCCAACCTAATATATAACTAAATCGCATCGACAACTGTAGAGACCATGGTCTACTTTACAATTTGTGCCGCATTAAATCTTCGCAAAGTTTTGCTGAACGATTTGCATTATTTAATACAGGAGGAGTTACATTTCTTCATTTCATTCATTATTCTTAATATCATATTTTTAGTGTTGCGAACAGATTCCACTTATTAGGAGCGCAATATCAAATGATGATTTTTGTTTTTATACTGATTGCGAATGAAGTAGTTTTTAATCACAAATCAAACTCATAATATCATTTCCAACTGTCGTATGGATTACAAAGAAATAATATTGAAAGTTTTTTTTATAAATGTAGATCATTAATGAAAAAAAAACACATGATCTATTCTCTTTGAATCACAATAGGTAGAGTCTATTCACTATAATAATTAATATGCTAGTAAGAATAACTAATGAAAAGAGGGAATGAAACGTCTCCTATTTTAAATAACGCAAACTTAAAACCCTTCAGCAAACCTTCGCGAGGACTCAATGCGATACCAATTATGAAGTAAGCCATCGTCTTTGCGGTGTCGAGTCAATGTGATTTAAGTTTACATAAACAGTACTAGATTTTAGAGTGTTTTATATATAATAGTCATGATCGTTTTACATCACTGTTTGCGTTACCTTGATAGGAAATAGCGTGAAATGCGTACAGTTAGTTTCATAGAAAACGCAATGATAACTTTCAGTATCTTATTTTGTTTATATTTAGTTGAATATTTTATTCGTATTTAAAATATGCGGAAAATAGATATTGATATTATTTTTGGGGCTCTGCTCATTCACAAACTTTATACGAGAGTAAATTTAAAGTTTTATTTCTTAAGTGCATTTAGAACGTAGATTTTTTCCCGAATAATCTGAAACGATATAAGAGGAAAGACTTTTCTGTACGTTGACTGTGTCGCATTTCAGAAAAAAACATTTTACAAATATATTAACACAAATATATTAACACTTAATAACATTATTTATTGATAACAATCTAACGATATTTTCACCAGAATTTTAATTATTTGTATCAGCTTGAGAAATGTCGGAATATAATATGCGTGTTCTGTTGATGACTACAAAATAATTATAAATGTTACTTAGAATCTTTGGCTTAGAATCTATATATTTATATGCGAAGAGAAAATTGTATACTCCTTTTTAAGCATATTATGCGCACGGGGTGTGTGAAATGTAGCATAGTTAAAGTTTGTATCTAAAATTTATATATAATATATGTTAAAAATCATTAAATTACATATTATAAATATATTAAAAGATTCATTGTTTATGTTCATACTGTCAATGTCAAACACATAATAATCTGTGGTCAAACTGTCGCACAGAGTAAAGATTGTCGCCAAAGAATTTTAAAATGTTAGACTGACTAATATTAAATTTAAAATTGTATGTGTATTGCAGGGAATTATGGCAAACAACACATGTTAATGACATATTTATGACTTATTTATGCAATGATTATAGGGGTATAACTTCTTGTTAAAAGAACTTCAATAACATTCAAACTTAAAAGCTTAATGAATTGTGTTCAAATTTTGACTATTGCCGGCCACTGATTATTTTAATTATACCTTCCGTGCTATTACCTTAATTGTACCTTTTCACTAAAGTTCTTCTCTCGGTTCGCCAAACAATATTGAAATTGTCAGGAATTGTTGGGTTCGGGAGTATATTGGTGAGAATACTTGGGAAGATCAATCAATAAATAAACTGGTCGTCCTCTACCTTGCACCGTTTAAACAATATTTCCCGACTTCTTCATTTTTGACTCTGCTTCAACCCAAAAAACATGGGGTTATAAAATATAATATTTAACCTTCCTCAAAGTATCTGCTTTTTAATACCAAACGTATATTTTGAAATCAAACGTATTATCCCATTGATTAGTAAGTCAAAATCAATTAACAACTTTTCCCTATTTATATAATCGATCTATGTTATTTCATTTAAAGTTTTGTCCTAAATATTAGGTACAATATAATACGTCTATCTCCATGTTAATTTTTTTTTAATTCCGTCACATAATTTTGTGACGCTACTTAGACAAACACATGTTAATAAAATATACGGTATTGCTATTATTAAAACACTATGAATCATTTGATGAAAATTCTATTTAGAAATATGTATTGAATTATGGATTAAAACGAGAAGTAAATTTTATTTTCTCAGGTTTAAATTGACTACAGCTGAATATTTTCTATATTATATAATATAAAATAACCTATGGTATGACGATGAGTATAAGCTGATAATAAGATCGCATATTCGTCCTTTAACCTTAAAAGTAGGCATAAAGTTATCTTAGTCATAGTAGTGCCATCTGAAATATAATGTCATTTGAAATAAGGTTTTTTAGCCTCGTATATTATTAAAAAATGCGCTGATATTACTATAATAATCCATAGCAAGTTTCAGTAATGACGTAAATAATGACGAGTAAAGTCGCACACTATATTTTTGAAACTATATTTTGTATACGCTTTTTCCAAAAATACGTTAGGAAAATCTACTAAACCAAGAACATTTTTATTTTGATAAGGTTTGAATTTTACCTATTGAAAAAATTTTCAACAAATTTATACCTTTGCCTTAATCTTCGCAAATACCTCTGTAGGTTTTTATTCGCTTACCAAAAAGTCGCAAGCTTTACCGTTTTTACGTTGAATCCTCTAATTAAAATTGTTACTGCCAAGTTACCCTTTATTCGAATCATAGAAAATGTAGCTTATTTTCCTTTTGACTCTGAATGACGTTTGACATCAAAGTCTGAATGACATTTTCTTAAATATAAATCTTAGTTTCCCACATTGCCTGTAACAATCAAGTTATAAATAAGAAAACTTACAAACATTAACTCGTTATTACTATTATTATGATCAGGTATTTTCTATGTTATCCGAACGTATTGGTACGAATATCTTACAAAGAAAACTCGTTTTTTCTGTTAAAATAACGGATTCAGACATAAAAACTACTGAAGAAAAAAAAATTTAATAATAAAAAAAATTTATTAATAATAAAAATTAGTCATGAAAATATTATTTTCTTACAATTTAACTTGTTCCTTTCTAAAATATAAAATGTATTTTAGAGTATAAAAATAAACAAGTACGAACGAAAGATATCAATTAGACGCAGATTAAATTAAAAGTGGTAATTCTATTTATTTTACATCGCATTCAAAAATTCATTTTTTTAAATTGGTATTAAAATAAAACGTAAACAAATTGTAATTAATTAAGTCAAAATGTTATTATTAAACAATTGATTGCAGTTTCTGACCATTAATTTATAAGCTTATGTTTATAAATTCTATATATTGTAATAATAATATTTATTATTTCACCCACACACACAAAAACTATAGAGAACATCATTTGTCGTTTTAACATAACGTAATAAATACTTTTTTTTAACATACACCTCCACAACTAAAATAGGACAGCAACACAGCACTGTGGCTGCTGTTTTATTTTATACATCATTATTCTGTAAAAAATTCGATATGTTTAAATAAATGTTCCATGTTTTCTCAAAAAGTTTATTTTTCCAAATGCTGCTAGTCGCGTCTGATTAATAAAGTTGATAGCAACGTTGTAGAAAGCTACCATAGCATAGTCGCTAAACTAGTTGATGGAAAAAGAAACAGTAACCTGGATACTAAAAAACAATTAAGTAATTTATTGGAATCCAAAACAGGAAAAATCCATTAGGACATATAAGCGAAAAATTATATCAAAAAAATATCGTTTAAAACATCAAAGGAAGGCATCTTATAATTATAAACAAAAAGATACAACAATAAATTACGTCACGTCTGATTTAAGTAGTAAAATAACTTCCATAATACTTGTTGTAGCGAGAGAAGTAGTAAATGGATCGAATTATGAAATTTTTTTTCTAATTTCGTAAGGGGACGATTATATAAAGAAAATATTAATCACGTCAAATATGAAATAAACAATGAAAATATTGAAAAAATTGCTTTAAAGCAACTTAATTTACTGTACCGGTAAACATAAACACTATGCCCACAGAACTATGTATTGATGAAGAATTAAAATATTTGGCACTTTCCCGAATAGAATTTTGAAGGATAAGGATATGGTTATTGAAAAAAAAATTAATGTGCTTTAGACCACACGACTGAAGTAAAACTTCAAATGCACAAAATATGAACTTTAAAATGAATTTATAATTTTATTCACTTTAAACGTAGAATATTTAATGTATTGAACAAAATAATAATAATTTATAAAATTAGTCAAGAACGAAATGAAATTACAAAATAACCAAAAAATCACCTTTCGCGTAACGCTAGCAAACTCTCATATATATATATATATATATAATATATATATATGTATGTATATATATATATATATATATATTTCATGCACTGGCTATGAGAGGAAGAGCGAGAGAAAATGTGCGCGCGCACTGCTCTCTCTTGCTCCTACAGTGTGATACAGACAATAGGCTTGCACTGTGTCCTAGATATACGAAACATAACTGGCTATGAGGGAAAGAGAGAAACAAAATGTGTGATCGCACCTCTCTCTCTTGTTCTTACAGTAATATACGAAACTTAACTCTCTCTCTTTCTGTCTTCACTAACTTATATCTCCATCTCAACTTCCTTTCACCTCGCCCGATCACACTTTTCGTAACACTCTCGCCACGCATTCACCAGCTTACTCCCCAAGTCAAGCGTACGTAAAGAAGTTACCTTCCCCTTCCCCTTCCCCTTCCCCTTCCCCTTCCCCTTCCCCTTCCCCTTCCCCTTCCCCTTCCCCTTCCCCTTCCCCTTCCCCTTCCCCTTCCCCTTCCCCTTCCCCTTCCCCTTCCCCTTCCCCTTCCCCTTCCCCTTCCCCTTCCCCTTCCCCTTCCCCTTCCCCTTCCCCTTCCCCTTCCCCTTCCCCTTCCCCTTCCCCTTCCCCTTCCCCTTCCCCTTCCCCTTCCCCTTCCCCTTCCCCTTCCCCTTCCCCTTCCCCTTCCCCTTCCCCTTCCCCTTCCCCTTCCCCTTCCCCTTCCCCTTCCCCTTCCCCTTCCCCTTCCCCTTCCCCTTCCCCTTCCCCTTCCCCTTCCCCTTCCCCTTCCCCTTCCCCTTCCCCTTCCCCTTCCCCTTCCCCTTCCCCTTCCCCTTCCCCTTCCCCTTCCCCTTCCCCTTCCCCTTCCCCTTCCCCTTCCCCTTCCCCTTCCCCTTCCCCTTCCCCTTCCCCTTCCCCTTCCCCTTCCCCTTCCCCTTCCCCTTCCCCTTCCCCTTCCCCTTCCCCTTCCCCTTCCCCTTCCCCTTCCCCTTCCCCTTCCCCTTCCCCTTCCCCTTCCCCTTCCCCTTCCCCTTCCCCTTCCCCTTCCCCTTCCCCTTCCCCTTCCCCTTCCCCTTCCCCTTCCCCTTCCCCTTCCCCTTCCCCTTCCCCTTCCCCTTCCCCTTCCCCTTCCCCTTCCCCTTCCCCTTCCCCTTCCCCTTCCCCTTCCCATGGACAGTTCGAGAAATAAATTAGATATTCTCTTAATTTATTTCTCGAACTGTCCATGAAACCTTCTCTTTCTCAGATATGACATTCACGTTTGTCCTAATAGGCAATGCAACGATAAAAATTGATATAAATTGACGTTAATAGGACAGATTGAGTTGATTAGCTAAAGTTATTAGAAATCATAAAAATGCTTAAAGAGAAAAAATGTGTACGGTAGTGATCTTAAAAATATTATATATTACGTATATACTCGTATATTTATTACGTAACTTATATATTACGTATTTTATTTTAACTAAAGAAGATAAAGAATTTAAGAAAGTGTAATTTTTATTCTATTTATAATCTTTCGCATTGCCTTTTAACTTTGTACTAAGTTCTCTTGATGATATGCTTGGGATATTAAATTATAAAATAATATTAATAATATTCTCATTACGATTAAAACATTTATATCAAATTGTGAATAGAAGACGAAGTCATCCTTAAAATATTAAAAAAGAAAGGGTGAAGAAAAAAATACAGTAAGAGTGTTTTGGAAAAAAAATATATACGAAAAGTAACTTATCATTAGCTTATTGTGGTCACCATGAAAGTTGTTTGTAAGTCAAAATATCTGAACGTATTTGAGTGTTCATGGTTCGATCATGTCTACTCATTTTACGTTTTATCCTCTCCATACATTTTCAGGACTAACTAAGCAAATTTGTAATAACTTAATTCCTTTTCCGACTAACCTCATACTTGTCCAAATTAGTTTAGAGTTTTCCCAGATGAAATTCATTGTAAAAATGATGGACAAAATGGTAGGAGGAAACAACTCGCAATTATAGTAAAACATACGTCACATATGTTGAAACGACTTCCTTTTTTTTCAAGTATCAGTTAAAAGCAAATGACATTCCTTTATTTTCACTTTTTTTAAGTATCAGTAACAGTCGCAGTTCCCTATCTCACCCGCCGAGAGCGGTCTTATCCAATATGTGTTTCGAGTTAAAACTTTGGTAAAATAGTTAACGTTGGAATATTTTCGATTTCATTATTTTAATTTTTTAATTTTTTTTCTACATTTTGATGTAATTTCTACGATTTGAAAACGGTGCCGTATTGAACTTTTGATAAATTCAAAGTGCTGTTTTGCACATGTGACACGTAACATGTGCCTGTTTTGTGTTCATTAATCCTTAAAAATATTAGTTTTCCAGGAAATTTGTTTATTTTTTAAAATTTGTTTATTTAATTATATTATACACCATGCGTATATATTATATATTACATACAAGTGTATCATAGTGAACTGTAGGACAATTAAAAGGTATAAACCTTACTAAGGTATAAAACTGTAGTGACAATTAAAGGGCCCTAGAAACCAAGTCTTCACCGTGCAGTGCTCGCTTTTAGCAGCGATCCACCATCTTGACGTTATTCTGCTGAGCGCATAGCGGAACGGCGCTCTTATTGTTTGCCGTGCCAAGTGACTTTTCAGCGCGGTCTTTGGCTGCTGGCAGGTTGACATTGCCCTATTTTCCGGCGCGCCACCGCGCATGTTGAAGCGATGTTTGGACGTTCTAATTTTATCCAGAACTTGCTTTTTGTATCAACTCCTATTATTCCCATTTATGTTCTGTATTCATTATTATATTTATTGGGCCTAAGTATCTTATTCACGGTTACCTTATGTGTGTTGATGATTTTTGTGAAAGGGAGTATTATTAAATAGGCTAATTAGTTAAAGTTAATTATTTTTGATTAATTAGAATAGAGTTACTATATTTTTTTTTCGACGATTCCTATAATTTTAAGACTTATATCTTGGTATAAATTTTAAACAGCGCGAACAATTCCAAGATTATTTTAGTGGTGACAAATACTACTTTACCATACTTATTAAGCTATTATCTCGACAACCAACGCAAACCAACCTTCGCAGTCTTAGTAGGATATGAGTCAGCAAGAGTATTCTCCTGATGGAGAGGGGGGGGGGGAGGAAATGCTTCGAGAGCCCATTTGCGCCAAGAAAAATTGCTCTTGATAAGGCGACCGTAGCCATCGTAGTGAGAGTGATGGAAAGATTAAGTGCGTCATGTGAAGAGGACCCCCACTCATCTACGCGCTTGGGGATGAGTCTATCAAAAGAGGAGGAGGAGGATGATTCCACATAATATAAGCAAAGAGAAGAAGGTGAAGAGCGAACCATATTCTCTCCATATAGAGACTGTTCGTAAAGACTTGGATGACATCCATGAGCAACTATGAGGTGCAGCCCGCACATGTCTAGGAGACAACAAAAATTTACACTCCTGTAGGTTTTATGGCCGAGAAAATTATAAGATTGAGTGCTGAATTCAAATGTGTTATTGCTAAAAAAGAGATGTTGAAGACCGCAATGGCAGCGCTTATTGCTGCTCTTGCAACCATATACATTACGGTATTTAAAAGCGAAATGGCTGCAACTAAATTGTCATGGTCTTAGATTTCAAATGTTAAAAAGGACACTAGGCTAGCGCGAAGCCGTTTTTTTTATTTTGAAGATAAGCCAAATCGAGTGAGAAGATCTTGGAGAACCTTAAAACGAAAATCAAATGTAAAAACTAGAAACACGGGTCCTTAGAACATCCATACTTAGAAATAGAGCAGTCATGGAAACGGTGGACTCTGCGAGCGCCAAATGACTCCAAATAGCACTATCAGTGGAGGGCCTAGAAGCGGGAGATAAAATGGCAAAACTACCAGCCGTAATAATTTATGACGTCCTGAAAGACCTGTATGATACTAAAATCCTTAAGATCATAAATAACGATAACCTTTATCCCAATCTAGGCTAGGCCAGCCCAGCCCAGTGGAATATATATATATATATATATATATATATATATATATATATATATATATATATATATATATATATATATGTGTGTATATTATATACTATTTTTTTACTTTATATAAGGGATATTCAAACGTTATGTAGTAAATGATACCATTTAGATCATGTATAATGTTGGTTAATTGATTTTCTATTTAGAGTATTTTAACATTTTCTAAATTTAAGATTAATAATTTTATTAGGAAATTATGAAAACTAATATAAATATGGAGACTGCTTCGTATAACCTAGGCACACATGTACACTGAAGGGGTTATGTACCTCTCTTTTTTTGGACATGTAAATTAATTTTCTAGAGGATGTTCACATTGACAATTTCTCAAAAATTGGAGTCATCGCTTTAATTTTCCAATAAATTTTAGGTAACTTTCTAGTAACTCTGTTTTATTTTCGGCAAATTTGAAAATGAATGTGGAGGTAACCCGTTTTTGGTAGATATCTCCAGCACTGCCTTATATAAAATTGTGAAAAAAACTGTTCTGGAATCTTTATAACTCACTCTGATGGAAAATATTGAAGATGGAATATGTAATGCAAAAAAACAATCGACTAGTTAATTTTACATCTAAAAATTTATATAAAAATATTTGTTTTGATTTAACCGTTTATATGCTTTATTAGCTGTCACTTTTGACCACAATTTCTGAAATATTAAAGAATCTGATCGAACAGGACTGTTCGATAGGGTGTATAAAGATCGCAATTACTAGGCAATATGCCAAATCCGGAGCCATTAAATTCGCCAATTTACATATATTGTAATATTACAGAAACTTGTGTGTATAAAGAGCGTTCTTTTTTTTGTTAGGAATTTAATTTTTGCGAGTGACGAACCAAAAAATATTTTAGTTTTTCTTATATTCCATTCATGATGAAAAGCAAGCAAGGCAACACGTAATATACGCGTACCAATAGCTGAAGGTATTCTCTCCTATTATAAATCCATACATTAGTTTAAATATATCCAAGAAGTAAACATTAACCTTTTTGGAAATCTTCAACCAGGGCCTACCACAAATATTAAAAAAATTAAAAGACCTTATTCAAAGAGTCCCCAAGTTAATTTAAAATATCTATAGAATTGTTTTGTTGCCCTCATACCATAATGCAAAAAAACAACTTGATGCTTTGGCAAAGAAGTGAAAATATCGTATAATAAGAAGCCGAAACTAACTTCAGAAGAACCTAGTTCTTAAAGTGAAACAATAAAATACTTCAACTTGAATGAACTGTGCTTTTTGACCCACCGTACTTCACGGGTCTCGGCTCCTTCGACTATCATCTGTTTGAAATAAATTTAAAGACGTATGATTGGACATACCCAATTTTTCAGAATTTTTAAAGAAGGAAGATATGATTTTAAATATTAAAGAAAGAAGTTATTGAATCTTATATGTAGTTAGCTCATCTCCATTAATACTTTTTTCGGATATACCAAAAAACCCTTTACATTTTATCCATGGTGTTCAAAAGTTCTTTTAAATGATATGGCCTTTGACTGATATTCGAATATTTCGGGGTCATACTCCGTAAGTAAGCAGAATTATATTCTATTTTTTCAGGTTGTTTGAAAAATTATATCGCGTTTTATCCTAAGCTATTATTTTTAAAGTTTTTTCAAGGGTTTAAAAAACCTTATTGTGTTAATTATGTAAAAATATAAAGTATATAAAATATTTTTTTGCATTACATAAACATATTTTTTTTTGTGATAATAAAAAATATATTATTTCTCTCATTTCTTCAGAGTTTATTTCTGTAGTGTTACACACACACACAGGCGCGCATGTTCGCTCACACGCACGCTCACAAACCCACCCCCACACACAGCCACAAACACACACACACACATACACACGTGTATGTACATGCATGTATGTTCATGTGTGTGTTTGTGGGTGCGTGTGCGTGTTCGCGTGTGTGTTTGCGTGCGCGTACGTGTCGCGTGTCGATGTATCAGTGTGTGTGTGTGTGTGTGTGCGTGCATGTGCGTTGCGTTCAACGTATGTTGTTATATATATATACACACACACACACACACATACACACACACATATATATATATATATATATATATATATATATAAGTTTTATTCTAAAATTAAAGTCCTGTAAGTAGAAAATTACAAAAATCAATGACTTGGACGATCCTGGAGGCCAGAGTATAATTCTAGTGCACTTATATTATTTCTATAGTTTTACTTAGTCTTGGTTATAGATGAGAAAATTATCATTTAGAATATATTATTATATGAATTGTAATAAATGATACTATTAAACCAAAAAATTACACTAATAAAGTGATTCCAGTAGGGATAATATAACTTTACTTACAACTTTCTGCTTCTTGTTCATTTCAGCGCATGCCTCTTCAATGATTTTGCATGTTGGCTGTCTTCGAAGAGCTGCATCTAAGATATACTTGTACCACAAGTCCCGGTTTTGGGGAGCTAACACATAAATCGCTTTGTCAACTTTTCATCTTGGCTTCTGACTTTCTGGCTATCATTGCTCGAAATAATAACAAACATGCTTCTTTCCGTGGCTCTCTGACTTACTCAAAATTTATAACCGTTTTTTCGTTCAGAGTACAATTTTTGAATCGCATTTTAAACCATACTATTTATTTAACATTTTTTTATCCGCATCTCGATGTTAATTACAAATATTTTCAGTTTTATTGTAATTTAATCAATTCCTGTCCTTTTGCAGCCCGTGCGGTTATCTAGTCCATACTTATAGCGTTACCGGTTGTATTCTGCACGTTCTGCCTAGAAGTGTAAACTTGTTTACAGACTGTGCTTTTTTGTGCATATATTTCGTTCATTTGTGATATTCTTGAAGTCAGATAATATGTATAACGCTATAGCGAACAAATATAAAAATTGTAAAATATTGTCACAGAATGTTTCGAGTTTCAAAGTGAAAATAAAAAAACCTGGTGAAGCTAAATTTTTCAATACTTATTTGAATATACAAACTATACTAAAAGTCGTTTTCTGTATGAAACATCTTTTGATTATATACTAAAAATAATACCAAGCATATGTGATTTTACCATTTTATGATATACAAGAATCCTATGATATTTCTCTAAGGTTTAAATACTACTATTTATAAAATATATCGAAGCTGTCCGAGGTGTTCGAAACTCAATGATACTGTCTTTAGATTACTCTGTTTTTAGCAAAGTTTTGCCTAATTTAAAAGTTCTCGGGAAAATTTTGGCTTTGTGGTTAAAAGATAATGTAAAAATATTCCTGCTTTAACCGTGGATTGAGTGAAAAAATGTCAGGCTGGAAAAGAAAAGTCGAATGTAAGTCGTGATCATTTTATACCAGGAAGTAATAAACCAGAATTTAATTCGGAAAAAACTAAATGTTTACGAATGGAACCTTTAATCTTTTTAATTTTCTTCGAGTAATATATCTTGCTTGCCTGACATGTCGAAAAATTTTAATACTTTACCTAAAAGGAACAATCAGTATATTAAAATCAGAAGTAAAATCTAGATACATATACAAATAGCAAATTCGATATAATTTGCTATTTACATTTGCAAATATGTATATATATATATATATATATATAATATATATATATATATATGTATATATAAGTGTGTGTGTGTAGTATTCTCCATTACTGTTGAAATTGCCCTAATAGCAAAGACAATAATATATTAGAGACAAGTATGATTCTTTTCTCTAATATATTATTTATCATTTGGTCAATTCTTATCTCCCGTTTTGCGTCCATTCGAACATTTCCTTTTTTTTTAATTATATACTCTGCACGTCCATGTTAATACAAATTAAATAATTTATTTCAGTATAGCTCAAGTCAGTATTTTCTGTGATATCAAGTATGCTTCGTGCGATAGCATAAAGAATAGTTGACTTTTATTTCAGTACGTTACGTCTACTTACTAAATTCCATGAGTAATACTAAACAAATAGAGTTTTATTACATGTTATATCTGTAGTTGTAGATGTAAAGTAACTATTCAAAATTACAAAATTAATTTACTTTCAAATTGTAATTGATCAAAAATTAAAAGCAATTTATATGTACATTATAATATACGAGAATGAATAGTACTATTTTTCTACCTCGATTACCCTGACAAATTTTTTCTCTGGGTAAAATGAAGACCTGAAATCAAAACAAAAATAAATCATTTTCAAGTACCAAATCCGCACTGTGACAAGGGTCTCCACATGGTGGGTTATATAAAGCAAATTACTAAACTTATTCTTTTACATATTTGACCATTTTCTGGAAATTATACACTAACTGAAGAAATAACGTCGTTAAAATGTCAAATAAAAACGAAAAATAGGCAAGTTCTATTTTTAGAGATAAAATATTATTATCGCTGGAAAGATAAAAATGACATGCTGCATTACAAAGAAAGCTGTACATACCAAAAAACAGAAATAGATTCCCTGAAAATCGAATTGGAGCGTGAAAAATATTGCATCGGTAGAAAAAAGCCAAAGCTAGGCAGAGAAAAATTGAAATAAAAAAATTACTTACTTGGAACCATGTATTTTAAGCTTTAAAAGTATGTATAATATTTTAAGGATGCAGTTCGAAAATACGAATATTAAAATAAATGTTTCGAAGGAATAAATTTAAAAAATTCCAAGAGGATATTTGGCGCGCAACAAATAAAAATTAAACCCATAATTTGACAACGATCTACTGAGCACGTAAATACAAAACAGCGAATTGTTAAGCAAAAAATTAGTATGTTTTTTTTAGTTGTAATGAATGTTGCGTGAATACAGCACTAGGTTCATGCATAATATTAGAAGCATTAAGCATAGACTGTTTAAGGTCTCAAAAAGTATTATACGCAATGGTATCACATTTTATAACAAATTGCTTGCATCAATTAAAATTTTGGAAGGTTTTCTTTTCCAGAGCAGTGTGAAAACCCTGATTAAAGGAAAAGCGTATTATACAGTATAATTATTTATTTATGTTATATTAAAGAAAATCCTCCGTATGTTCTTAAGTCATAAGTCGATGGTATAATTATTTATTTATGTTATATTAAAGAAAATCTTCCATTAATTTATAAAATATTACAATTACATTCAATATGCAAGAGTTAACAGATAAAAACATTTGTTTAAAGACAAAATATACATATTCATTATGAATGTGAATTTTGGTAATGATACATCTCGAGCGCGTGAGAGTGGGAATTCTTTAAATTCTATTAATATTTTTCTATAGCATATTTCGATATCACTGGGTGAAGTGACGAAATAAAAGCAAGCTTACTAACTTGGTCGCTATATATTCCTCTTGTACGGTCGCACTCTATCTAATGCCGAGAATACCCGAAGTCGAATCATTCGGCCATACATGGCCTCCCGCCGAGAATACGCTTGGCGTGGCGCAAAATCGAAAATCTTTCCAATCAAACAATTTTGTATCAGGTGAACCATAAGAAGTTTTTACTTCGATAATTGAGAATAATGTATATGATAATATTATTTTCATTTTCTAATTTTTGGCCTACTTTTTACCTTCGTTTTACATCCGAAGAAAAGGAGTTTATGTGTATAACGTGTACATATACGTACATAAAATAACATAACACTCAATCTTAAACATAAAGTTATATACATAAGTTAGGAATCAGATAATAATACTTACGCAATTTATATTATTATGAAAGATATAATGCATCACAACTATGTATTGATTGTAATGTCAATCAGGTGAGGAAAACCGTACAAACTGTTCCATTTATGTGAGAACTTGCTGCTTTATCACTAATGAATTCATCGACTTAATAATATATTTAATTCAAAAATTACATTATTGTAAAAACATTTAAGTTTTTTTCTTACTACTTTTCTTATCTTGCTTCTTGCTACTTTTCTTTTCTTTCCCTCATAGTTCTTGTCCTCTAGGAGAAATTGTTATTTTACGAAAATATATTCCTAACATGACTTTAATACTATAAACACATATGCACCTCGTTGATCTATATTTATACTACTTCTTATATTTTCAATTCATATTTAAAAAGAACCATATATTAGCACCGCTATCCCAATGATAGTTGAATCAATATTACACGAAAAACAATAATACTTGTTGCCGATTTGCACTTCTACAATGTAGATTTCAGCATACCTTCCTTTTTAAATATTGAAAAAAAAGGTCTTTAAATTTGAAGTAATAACTTAAAATGTAAATGGCATATTGTTTCTAATTTTATAGAAAAATATTAGATATTAAAATGCAGAACTGTTTTTTTTATAACAGACCGATATTTAACGAATTGTTTTTGAAAAAAATCCGTTAAATATCAAGCCCTATGTAGTTTTAAAAAAAACTTGGATCATAAATTTTACTTTATGACACTTTTGTCTTACACTTTTTGGATTGCAAATTAAGACTTGCAACCCTGAAAATCTCGGATTACTTTTGATCACTCTAAAGCCAAAATTAGTATTGTAAAAATGTGATAATTGTTAATTTAAGTATATATAATGAATGTCAATAATATATAAGAAATATATTATGAATACCTACCTGATTTAATTAAAGTATAAGAATCTATTTAAAAAACGCCTTAATTTATACGATTTAATCTGCAGAGCATACCTGCGCAAAATGATCAAAGATGTAAAATAATTAATTTAGCAATTTGCTTTAAACAACCTCCAATATGGAGACCCTTGTCACAATATGGGCTTGGTACTTGAAAATGATTTATTCTCTTGACTTCAGGTCTTCATTTTACATTGAGAAAAAATTGGTCAAGGAAATCGAACTGTGCATTCTGGTATATAGAAATATAGAACTGTGCATTCTGGTATATTATAATGTACATATTATAAATAGCTTCTAATTTCATCAGTATATTTTCTAAATTACCTACTTCTATGTTCATCAATTACAATTTCAAAGTCAATTATTTTTTTGTTTTTTTTTTGTTAATAGTTGCTTCAGATCTACAACTGTAGGTATAACATGTAATAAAACTATATTTGTTTAGTGTGACTCATGGAATTTTCTTTAAAAGAAAGTGGGCGTAACATATTGAAATAAAAGTCAACTATTCTTTATGCTATCGCACGAACCATGAATAAAAAAAAACACGAAAACAAATTATTTAATTTGTATTAACAGAGACAAGATTTAAAGACTAGCAGAGTACGTAATTAAAAAAAATAAAATGTTCGAATGGACGCCAAATGCGAATTGACCATATGATAAATATTATATTAGAGAAAAGCATCATACTTGTCTCTAATATATTATTGCCTTTGCTATTAGGGCAATTTCAATAGTAACGGAGAACACCTTTTCCTGCATGATATTATCTCGCTCAATCCGCCGTCAAAGCCGGAATATTTTTACATTATTGTTTAAACATAAAGCCAATAATTTCCCACAGCACTTTTAAATTAGGTAAAATTTTTCTAAAAACAGAGTAATCTAAAGATTGTATCATTGAGTTTTGAACACCTAGGACAGCCTCGATATATTTTATGAATAGTACTATTTAATCCTCAGAGGAATATTATAGGATTCTAGTATGTCATAAAATGGTAAAAACACGTATTTGGTATTATTTTTAGTATATAATCAACACACACCTTATACAGAAAGCGTCTTTTAATATAATTTGTATATTAAAATAAGTATTAAAAAAATTAGCTCCTCCTCCGTTTTTTTTATTTTCACTTTAAAACCCGAAACATTTTGTGGAGACATTTTGCAATTTTTGTATTTGTTCGCTATAGCTTTTTAAATTTTGATATACATTATTCAAAAAGAGATAAACTCATAAATATCTGAAATGAACTTCAAGAATATCAGAAATAAAAGTAATATATTCTTAAAAAGCACAGTCTATAAACAAGTTAACTCTAGGAAAAATGTGCAGAACACAACTAGTAACGTTAAAAGTATAGACTAGATTACCGCACGGGCTGCAACAGGAGAGGAATTGATTAAATTACAATACAACTGAATGAAAAATCCACTCTGAATGAAAAATCGGTTACAAAATTGGAGTCAGTCAGAGAGCCACGGAAAGAAGTATGTTTGTTATCATTCTGAGCAATGTTAGCCAGAAAGTCAGTAACCAAGATGGAAAGTCTGACAAAGCGTTTTACGTGTTAGCACCCCAAAACCAGAACTTGTGGCACAAGTATATCTTAGGTACAGCTCTTCGAAGACAGGCTAACATGCAAAATTAATGAAGAGGCATACACTGAGAAATGAGAGGGTAGAGGCTGAAATAATATTTCAATAAATGTATTCTAAATAATACTTTCCTTTTATATAGCCGAGTCCACGTTAAACCATGCGAATAATATAAGTCCAATAAAATAATACTCTCGCCTCCAGGATCGTCCAAGTCATTGATTTTTGTAATACTCTACTATACTGGACTTGATTTTTTTAATAAAACTTGTATTATAAAACAACACAAGTTGAACGTAAGACACACATCAACACAACGTAAGACAGACGCGCAAGCGCACGCGAACACGCACTCACACCCACACACACACACACACACACACACATGTATATACATAAATGTGTGGGGAAGGAATTGTGTGTGCAATACTACAGATGTAAGCGCACATGATGTGCACGATGCGTACGATTCATGTAAGCGCACATGCGCGCTTGTGTGTATGAGTGTGTGTAACACTACAGAAATAAACTCTGAAGAAATGAGAGAGATAATTTATTTTTTCTTATCACAAATAAAACAATAAACAAATATGTTTATGTAGTGCAAGAAATATATTATATACTTCATATTTTTACATAACTAACATTATGAGGCTTTTTCAACCCTTGAAATAACTTTAAAAATAATAGATAGCTTAGGATAAAACGTAGTATAAAGTAGTTTTTGTTTTTCTCAAGACAAATATAAACATATTTCTTCTTTGTAAACGAAAAAAAGCCTTCAAATGCCTCGTCAGATTACACGTGTATATGCGATATCTTTCCCTATTTACACTATGTCAAAACTGTTCCAATTAACCATTTAATATTTTTGGGTGGTACATCGTCAATATATGGAATATTACTTGCGTCTTTCAGGGAATTATTTTTATTCTATATTTAGATTTTTATGAAAATATGGAATTTTTTAAGCTCCCTGAGATATTGTAAATGAGGGTAATTTTCAGAATTTTAATATTAGTAAGTTTACTACGCATAAATTTGATTGTATTTGTTCTAAGAATTTTTTCATCCTTCTAGTATATTGTGTTGAAATTTTTGTGGTTGGTACCACTCATAAATACCATCAGTATCATTCATATACCTCATACGTATATGGTGTCACTTAATTTGTACTGGGTGGGTGCAATACAGATGATTTTTTTCTATGTAGCTACAATATTGATGCGATTTTTTTTCTATGCGGCTAAAAAAACAAATAAACTAAAGAAAATTTGCAAAATTAAAAATAGGACAATGAGCTTAAAGCAGTCTTCACGAGATTTTTGTGAGCCCGAGTTTGCCTATATTTGTTTAAAAATAAACCTGCCCTTGAAAGTACAACATATAAAGGCAGACCTTCCATTTCAGTGCATACTATAAAAGTATTAATTGAAAAGCATTTATCATATTTAGTGGATCATATGTTCACTTTAAAGATTAACGCCCTCCGAAAAATAGTTAGCAAATAAAAAAATGTTAATCCTCTCATTTTTCAAAACAATCTAAGAAAATGGAATATAATTCTATGGACTTATGGAGCATCACCCAGATATTCGTATATCAATCAAAGGCCATGTCATTTAAAAGGAGTTTTGGATACAATGGAGAAAATGCAAAGGAGTTTTTTGGTATTTCGGAAAAATATTTACGGAGATGAGTTAACTGTTCATGAGATTCAATAACTTACATCTTTAATATTTCAAATCATATCTTCCTTCTTTAATATTTGCTGTTTGGCTGAAAAATTTGGTATGTCCAATCTTGGTATACGTCTTTAAATTTATTTGGAACAGATGAGAGTCGAAGGACCAGAGGGACGTGGAGTACGGTGGATCAAAAGGCACAGTTCATCCAAGTTAAAGTATTTTATTGTTTCACTTTTAGAACTAGGCTCTTCTGAAGTTGGTTTTTGCTCTTATGATAAAATATTTTCACTTCTTTGCCTAAGCAACTTTCCTTTGAAAAACTACTTAATAGTTGTTTTTTTCTATTGTGATATGAGAGCAATAGAACAACTCTGTAGATATTTCAAATTAACTTGGAGACTCTTTGAATAAGGCTTTTTAATTTTTCCATATTTAAGGTAGGCCCTGGATGAAGATTTTTAAAAAGATTAATATTTACTTCTTTGATGTGTTTAAACTAATATATGGATGTATTATATGAGAGAAAACCCACGTTCATCACACGCCAAAAAAAAAAGAAGAACGCTCTTTAGATAAACTATCAAAAATGTTCGAAAAGTTTCTGTAATATTCCAGAAATAGCTAGAAATTGACGGATTTAATGGCTCCGGACTTGGCATATTGCCTAGCATTGCACAGAAGATCAAATATTGCGATCTTTATACGCCACATCAGGACTGTTCGAGAAGATACTATAATATTTCTGAAATTGTGGTCAAAAAGTGACAGCTAATAAAGCATATTAATTCACATATATCTAAAGAAATATTTTTATATAACTTTTTGGGTGTCAAATTAAATACTCGATTTTTTTTACATATCATGTTCGTCTTCAATATATTTTATCAGAGTGAGTTACAAAAATATCAGAACAATCTTTTTCAGAATTTTATATAATGCAGTGCTGGAAATGTCTACAAAAAACGCGTTACCTCCATTTTCATATTCGAATTTGCTAAGAACAAAACAGAATCCGGTAGTTGACTTATTCTAAATTTTGATATTTTTCGTACAATATTGTGAAATATAAGTTAATTAAAAACCAGTCTTGAAAAAAGTTCAACAATTGATTGAAAAATAAGTCAGTTATAGGCTTCTAAATTTCAAGATACGAATAGAGTTGGGTATATCCCTGTCTCTTTTCCTCTTGTAGAATATAATGTGCAATATTAAAAATGACCTCACAACACAGTATTACCGTCCTTGTCTGAAGGTTAAATTTAAACTTTTATAACTCGATAAATTTTTAAGATTATTTAAAAAAAGTTTCACTCTTCATCGGCTTGTACCTTGAAATTATGATTAATGAAATAAAAAAATTTAGTCAAATACCCAATTACTAGAAAGTTACCTAAAATTTATTGGAAAATTGAAGTTATGACTCCAATTTTTGAGAAATTCTCAATATAAACATCCTCTAGAAAATTAAGTTACATGTCCAAAACGATATTAATATTTGTAAATAATTTAACAGAGACACTTAACCCCCTTCAGTGTGCATGTGTACCTAGGTTATACGAAACCCACGTAGCGCGAGTTCTACTAGCACTTCGGTACATTTCATATACTTATTACATGCAGAAAAAGTGAAATACGGTATAAAGTTTTTAGTGCATACACTAATTTCACAAAAAAACAATGAAATTTATTTATAGAATAATAGAACATTTTTTAGCAAAGTGAAAGATTGACCTTTATTTGTCTGAAATTATTTGAAAAACACTTAAGAAATTAAACTAAATTACATTACAGCTGATTACTCGATTATATAACATTCCATTCGTATATATACATATAATTTATACATTACAAATTGACTACAAAACATTGTTTAGTGAAAAACAAAGTAAGTTTCCCTTCCCAACAAATGAATACAAACTTAAGTTTGTAATTTTTACTCTAACCTATTACTATGGTAGTATGGTTATTCAATTTCAATGGTAGGGTTTGAACAAAGAAGTGTCAAGTTGCTTTACGCAACGAATTTCTCGCTAACAACGAAGTAAAACTTGCTAAAATTCTAACTAAACTTCATGCTGTTTACTTGTAACTTATTTTAAAGGCTTTGACATCTGTCACAAGTTATTGTGCAACTATACAAATTCGTTTCATGGGAGAAGTGACTGAATACTTCCGTAAATTTGGGCGACAAAGTTTATTGCGGTGAGGATTATACTCTACAAGGTTTCGAATTTTAGAGACGATTATATATTTAGAGTAACGCTAAAGCTGTCGTTTAAGATTGAGTTAAATAAATCAAACATAGAAACTTTTCGAAATAAAAACGAAGCAGTCTCCATATTTCTATTAATTTTCATATTTTCGTAACTAAATTATTAATATTAAATTTAGAATATGTTATAATACTCTAAATAGAAAATAAATTAACTAACGTCATACATGATCTAAATGATATAATTTACAACATAATATTTGAATATCCCTTATTTAAAGAAAAAAAGATATTAGAAATATCATGACCTATACAAGTATTTCTGGGCTGGGCTTATTAACCTAGTCTACGCTAGGATAGGTTGAGCCGGTCTATTAAGTACAAATAGAGTAGATTTTTCACTTGAACTTAATGTGGCTTTTTACTATTCTTAAAATCAATGACAAATCTATTTTTCTCATTTAGGTTGAATATTTCATTGTAAAAAATGTGATTACACAGCGATGATAACGTAGTCATAGAACGCATTAAAAAATGCTAGTACGTAACGTCCTTCCCCTACTGCGCTTCAACCTTCCATGGGTTTCAATTAAAATAACCTACAATACGCGAATAGATATTCATTCTTTATTTAAAATAGCTTGCAGTAAAAAAAATTCAAATTTATCTTAGTGCATATTGTGGAATACATTATTTGAAATATATAACTTCTCAGATGACAAATTAAGTACTTGATTTTTTTTAATTTCATGTTTCATCTTGGGTATTCTTAAATTGCAAAGATTCAAACTAATTTTTTTTTATATTAGGTAATTGGAAAGATATTGCTGAAAATATTTACAGAAAACATATTACCTCCTTCTCCACATCTATTTTCACATCTGCTAAAATGAAAATTTTGAACAAAACAGCGTTACTAGAAATTATCTAAAATTTCTCGGAAATTTATAATGATGACTCCAATTTTTTAGAAACCCTCAATTTAAAGATTCCCTAGAAAATAAATGTAATAAATATCGTAGTATATTAATTTCGGTAATTACAAATTTATTGAAAAAAATAATCGCAATAAAAACCAAAAAGAATCCTATTTGAGCCCCTTTTTTTTTAAACTTTGACATTAACGCTCGATTCATACTATCTATCCGTCTAAGTGAATCATTGAAGATAAAATATCACTTAAATTAATACTTCGCACCAAATACATATATATATATATATATATATATATATATATATATATATATATATATCGATAGATAGATAGATAGATACACACATATATTTGGGTGAGTCGAAAATGTTATTTTTTCTATTTTCATTTGATTAATCAAAATAGAAAAAATAAAATTTTCGACCGTGACCTGATTATGAACTAGAATTTAATTTTTAATTACTAGAATTTAATTTTGATTTAAAATTAAATTTTTTTTGACATATTTAACTACCCGCGCATTGCATTCGAAATTTCAAAGAATTGCCTTAAATTCGCACTTTTCGTTGAATGTTAATTTCGTAAAATAAACAACATGAAATTATTTTCAATAACTCCAATTATATTGAATACAATCACAAATCACAAGAATATTACGTTAATCGGGCGAGAAGGGCAGAGGAGTGAGAGGGGAAAAATGGAACTAAATACCGACCGCACATGCATTATCTCAGTACGTCTAATGAGTTACAAGTGAAAGGTTGTGCTCGATTGTGTCGGAAATTTAAAATAATACCCGTAAAGCCACAAGGCCTATTTTTGGTTCTTCTGAAAGAAAGAGTGAGAGTTGAATATCCACGTACAAACAATAAATAAAATATTATAATTTAATAAGATATCGTCTTAAATTTTGGTCCAATTCAAGAAGAGAGCCCACTATCAACGAGATTAAAATTTGAGGCAAAAAGCTTCTATTCCTAGTGTATTGCAAAATCGAGTGTTACAGGTACTAAAAGCATACCAAAATAAGTGCATGTATTTAATTGAATCTTTAAAGCGTACGTCAGAAAAAAAGATATATGAATTTCACAAAAGCTCTCAGAAACTGTTTGATTTGAGTTCATATAAATGCAGAAATTTTGAATTATGTACTTGTCCTAAAAAACAGAAGGTTTATAAGGAAGAATGAGCTTTCTTAATCGGTCAGAGAACAGACAGAGAAATTATTACCAGTAATATTGATTTATTGAAAACTAAATGAAAGGGTAAACTGATTGAGAGAAAAATGAAACTATTACGATTCATCAACACAAAAGGAACCAAAAAAAGCAAAACATACAGTCTCTAAAGTATTTATCGAGTGTTTGTGACCGGTACGGGATATCCGTTAGAGTTACTGCTGCTGTCGTTTATACAGTTTTTCAATGTGTCAAAAGTAACGACGAAGTAATTAACAAGTCAAGATTATGACAGGGAAGATAAAAATTACGACAAGAAACTCTACCTCAATATGAAGTGAATAGTATTCCTGCTTTGTATTTTGATGGACGAAAGGATAAGACTTTGAAAATTGTAACTAGAGGGGGGGAACAATCTTGTTTAACGATAGTTGAAGAACATATTTCAATTTTCCGAGAACTAGGCTCGATTTATGTCGGTTATGCCATTCCAAGTCAAGGAACTGCAACAAAAGGATTAGAGTTTGCAATCCATAAAAAAATCAGACCTCAGCAGAATATATCTCTACAGGATACTTTGGCCATAGATTGTGATGGAAAGGTAATAAATACGGGTAAATTTAGCGGAGTTATACGGATATTAGAAAAGCATTTAATAGACATCTTTACTAGATTATTTGTCCTTTACACATAAGTGAATTACCCTTAAGGCACTTGTTTTCGAAACTTGATGACACAACAACAGGACCTTCTATTTATTCTGGTGCTATCAGAAAATTACTAGATGACTGTAAAAAGCGCAGTATTGTGTTATTTAAAAAGATAGAGAGCTTGTTGCCAGATATTTCAGATATCAAATATCACAGATCTCACCAACGTTACCTTTACGATATCTAATTTGTTGTTACAACTACTAAGTGTCCTCCTGATTTTGGTATCCGTTCTCCATGACAGATGTATCATGCTAGATAAAGGCCAAAAGGATTTTGTGGTTATATGTCACACTGACAAATCTCCGGACAAATTGGAACAATTTGCAATGTTTGTAGTTAAGGTTTACGCTCCCATTTGATTTGAAATAAAAGGATATCCCTCATGCAAAGATGGGGAAAGACATTTATGGAATTTGGTATTTTATTCTAGATATCTTTAGTCCGTACTATCAGACGAACAGAAAGAAATAAGAGAATTTTACGACGAAGCTTTTAAATTCATTCTTGCCACTTTGAATACCCAAAGCTGGTTATCTTGATTTAATTGACTAGCAGTAAACATATTCTCAGTCACCTATATTAAGCAATATTACGTATGAAACTCTTCATTCTTTAGTAGAAGCAGGAAGTAATGATGAAGTTCTCTGTCTGCAACTGCCATGTCATACGCAAGCTGACGAGCGGGCAGTAAAGGCAGTCACAGAGACATCCTTACAACTTTTTCATAAAAACTCAAGAGAAGTGTTGAAAAAAAATAATATGCGTTCACGAAAACTAATGCCGAAGTTCAAAAGCAAGAAAGATATTAAAATTATTTAAATGTTATCTTTCATCAAATTTTTCTAATCTTCGAACACATTTCGAAAACATATAGTAAAATATTTGCAAATTTCAGTTATTCAAAGCTGTTGCGCTGGTAGAAGGAGATTATTTATATTTTTATTTATATTTTTGGCTTATTTTTTATTACTGCAGGTTTTTACGGCCCACCCTATATATATATATATATATATATATATATATATATATGTATATATATGTATATATATATATATATATATATATATATATATATATATGTATGTGTATATATATATATATATATATATATATATGTATACGAGCGTGTGTATATATTAATTTTGATATATCATGAATATTTTTCAACAAAGTTAATAAATAAAATAATTGAACACACAATAAATTCGTGTTCACATTTTGGAGAAATGGGGAAATTTTCACTCTGGTAAGTATGTAGTAAAAAAGTAAGCTTTCAAAAGTATCATACTGATGGCTTGTTCGTAATAAGGAAATTTAAAATAGCCTTATAAATGCTGTAATACAACGTCATTCTTGTCATATAAAACGTTGCGGGTTCCTTTAAAAAGTCATTATTTTTAAATATTTTCTTATGATATGTAATTGTTTAATTTTTTAAAAGTCTAACTAGTAGTAAAATTTTCCATGAGTTGGTATTTCGAGAAATGTTTAAATCACAAAAATGTAATTTACACCAAAAAATATTTTTCAAGATCTCAAAAAACGATTTGAAATTGTATGGGTGCAGTTATAATTAAAAACTTATGAATGCTCTTCGAATATAAGTAAAATAGTAGACAATTGTACGAAAGCTAATAAAAGTTTCAAATGTTGTTTTATAAAGCAGTGATGCAAATTTTAAAAATAAATTCTATACCATATTTCGAAATATAACAACATTTACGCATAAGAAAATTTCTAAAGAAATAAGACTGTTTTTTATTTCAACTACACGCTCCTTTTTAATAGTGCCTGTAGCGTAACGGATTATTAAGTCAAATAATAATAACGCGTTTTCAAATGCGCGTACGAATAAAAAGGCTAAATTCTGTTTAGTTAGTTACAGTAACATTTTAGTAAACATAACATTACAATATTATTACAGTAGAATAAAAGATGATTTATATATCCAAATTCTAGAGCAGAGGCCGATTACTTTGTTATAATAATAAGAGGGAAATTGCATATATGTATTATGATAGTTAATAAGTCTTTTTCTTCAAATTATCTTTTGGAAGGGCTTGTGGCTGGTTTTGTTATGTAAAATATTCACATTTCTTTATGTCTTTACATCACTAACTTTTCATTTTCCTTTAAAGTACGTTTCAGTTAAAAATTATGAAAAGAACTATCTCTTTTCTTTATTGAGAAATTTTATATTTCCTTCCTTATAAAAATATTCTGGAAAATATGCAACTTCGTGATAAGTTGTGATAATAACAGATGAATGAGGTACATAATGATTCGGTCTTAAGGCTATAGCCCAAAATTAATTAAAAATATTTTACTGATATTTTTTTTAAATCAATTCATTAAATCTCTTATAATTTTTCTTTTCATTCAATCATAAAACTCTATATATCTTATAGGCCTTGGCTTTCAATAAGCCTACAGTTTTGTATTTTTATCTGCCTTGGCTTTCAATAAGCCTACAGTTTGTATTTTTTAGTTTAAGTACTAGTTTTTCACTCGTTTGAATGCGTCGAGTATGTTGAAAATTAGAATGACAAATGCGTCATTTTAATAAATTTCGCCAATAGCCTAAGTCATTGTTAAGGTTCTAGAATCAAATGCATGCTGTATGAAAGCCATGAGGGATAATTTGCAAACGAAAAAGCAATAAAATTAAATATGTGAATATTGCAGGAAATGGGCGTTACGAATGGCTCATAGGACAGATGAACCAATTACGCTCAAGCTCAGCATTAGCTACCGTATATATTTTAACAGTATTTAATGTTATTTGTTATGAAAAGTGTTGCTAGGGTTTCTATAGCCTGTACAGCCATACTTTTTAAACTATTTAGGTTTTCAATTTTGAAACTAATTTGAAAAAAATATTTTTTCAATTGAATGTATTCGCACTACAACAAAATGGTGCACCATAATTTAACTATAAATAATTCAGTTCCGACTGCATTGAAAGGAAAGCGATATGATTTACTTTTGAAGTTATACCTTTACACCAAAAAAATATATATTATTGCAAATATATAAATAACTTGATTTTACCCGCTGCCTTTTCTGTGTGTATTCTTTATTAATGCGGTAGATATAACATTTTCGTCTCAAAAATAACCTTAATCGAGGTCAAAGTAATTTTTATTTTAGTTTAAACTGTGTACTGAATCGCAGTTTCTATTCGTGAATTCAAACATTTATTACGTGAAAATTAAATGCAAGTCTCTTAAAAATAAGAATATATAGAAGATTAATCGAGAACGTAAGTTACATTTTATACTGAATCGCTCTAATGGTTGCTGTCAAAATTCCCTTCAAAGCGGCCTCACAATTTGAGAACGAAGAATAGGGGTACAGAAAATAATAATGTAAAAAATTGATAAGTTTCATTTCATCCTCCTGACATAATATTCCTAAAAAATACAAAATTTGACATAATATTCCTAAAAAAAAAAGATTATGAGACATAGATGAAATAGTAAATTTTGAGAAAAATTTATACAGTTATTAAATGACAAGTGAATATTTAGTAATAGATTACTATTAAGCGATATGTGCAGGTATGTAACAAGTTTCGTCTGTGTTTTATCTTATGCTCCGGGGGACGAAAATAAAAGAGGTTAGGACGAATCAGATATAACATGTTTACTTTTATCTTAATTAATTTTTTAGAAAAATATGGAAATTTCAAATATCTCCTTTAAATAACATTTATAACTAATATATTGATGTTGTTACATTACATCATTGTAAATTCGCGATTTCTTATATATTAGGAAGTGAAAAACCCTTCGAAAGGCACCTAAATTGGATCGATGGGTAGTGTGGGATTTTTATCCACTAATAAAAACACCACCCTAATCAAGGCCTCCTATATTAGATGAAATAAAAATCGATAACCTATTTTTATGAAATAGAAATCCTCCTATTGTCACGTGAGTGGAATGCTTACCTGTCCAGATCTGTACCATTAATTCCTGACGATTAGTCTTCTTATGATGTCGTCACGTATTCGCTATATCGAATATCGCTCCTACCTGAGGATTTTCGTAATTAGTAACCGCATTGTATGTGTGGTTTCCTACTTTTTTTTCTCTTCTGGATATGGTTCAACGTATAGGTCACGATATAAGTCCCGATATGAGTCCACGAATATACCACGGAGCATTAACAAATTTCCACAACGGTTTGTTCTAATTTTTTTTTGAAGTTTGTTTTTCCTAAATATTTGCATTCCTATTACATCCCCAAATTGTAATGATCGAATCTAGATTGATTTGAAATTCGTATTTTATTCTCGATCGAAAGTTTTGAATTTTATCCTTCGAGCCAGTGAAGTTATCGACTTAGTAGGAATGAATGTGAATTACATTTGCTAGAGATGAATATGAGAAGTAGAGCCTTAATATAAATTGACACTTTATTTATGTTGTATTAATAGATGAAAATTAATTTAAGTGATTCCATACTTCGCTAAAATTTACAAATTCTGGAGCTAAGGTTTTATATAAGACAAATAAACTTTTTCATTAATTTATCACCATTTCCCACATTCACACAGAAGCTTCCATTTAAAAATCCTCAGTCAGAAATAGACATATATATGCACATGTCTGAAAATTACTAAAAAAGAAAGGGTAATAGGATGAAATAGGGAAAAATATCTACGGCCAATATGTATAATAATAGTTGTTCCTAAACAATTTAATAAATGTGATGAAAGAAAATGTGAATATTTATATAAATATTTGACATCAAACTAGATAAGTTTTTCCTACATATTTAATACTATATTTATAAGTTGAAAGAGGAAGAAGAATACCCTAACTTTTACTAAACCTACCGGTGAGGTTCATTAATAATTCGAAATCTCAGTGCTTCATTTCAGTTATTATTCAACTTTTAAGTAATATTTAATCAGTAGAATTCACCTTCCTGTAAAATTTATAAATTAATAATATTAATTAAAAAAACAGTCTTTGCATACATAATATTAATTTTTAATGAGTTTATGAAAAATAAAGTTTAATTTATGGTATTTTCACTTAACTCTTAACAAATATTAATATATCACAACGTAGATATTTTTCCTACTATATATTTCACAGGTTGTAAAATATGGTACACATATCAAAAATTAGAACATCTAGGATACTTCGATATAGTTTTACTAGAATCTTTGCGCAGGCTTCTAAAAGCCTTAATTTTAGGTTGAGTAGTCTCGAAAGCAAGGAGAAGAATATATTTTTTTGCATATTTTTCAGTATATCACATATTTCATTCCATGCCATTTAATTAACGATTATAAATAACAGATTTAAGAACAAATATGTCAAACATATGTGTACCTGTTATAACAGGCAAATTTGAATATAAATATGTTTAAAATATAAACTATGCAGAGTCTTTCGAAGACTGGTACTGCTCTCATTTTAATGAAGTGTTTACTAATAATTTCACAATTTACCTTACCGAACACTTTCATATCAATATTAAAATTACTATTCTTTTGTTTCCATGCTGCGTCAATAGCAGTAGCAAAATATATAATGTAGGATATTATTTCCTATTTGCGAGAAATTTTACGTTCCAGTCTAAAAAGAGTAATACAAATTATTATATATATAGAGAAATGACAAGTAATACAAATTATTTTTAAAGAACATGTCCACACTCGAATTATTTGAAGAGTGCTTATTTTACTTGTGTAAATTCCTAGGAAAATAGGGTAAAATACGAAATATTTCTTCGAAGAAAACTTTAAGTACTTTTAGAAATGGAGTCGCATACACATTTCACAGGTAAATTAACCATGAATAGAAATAAAATATGAAGTACCTACTTGTCTTCTTCTTTTGATCAGAATATAAATACAAAACTTGGGACTGACGTGATATTTACATAACGTTAATCTGACTTTTTACCGAGATCAAGGGCATTTAATTCTTTGAATTTGAGCTCTCTGGTAACAAAGTAAAACGCAAAATTATTCTAAATATTCAATGAAATCGCCTTTTTCATTAATATGCCTAAGTATAATTGCATATTAACAAAAACGAGTTGATTGATTACTATGAACCTAGGTGAAACATATTTTTATTACACATTAAATCAAAAATTATGTTCTGTTGTTATTTATGAAAATTAATAAAAAACAAACACAAAATCTTACCACTACAAACCGACTAATTTTTATTTGAAGGAGTATGTACTAATCATAAAGTCCATTTATTATTTCGAAATGAAAAACATGGCTTATTTTAAAGCAAGGGAGTCAGGGGCAGTCCCTGCCCACTGTATGTCAATGATAAAGTAAAGTAAATAAATAATATACGTAAAATTATTATCAGATTTATCTAAACAGATATTGGTGTATAAATATGGTGAATACAAAGTTCGTCGAAGTTGTTAACCGTCTGAATTAAGATTTTTTTTTAAAATGCAAACAGTATTTTCCTCTTTTATTTTTATTCCTATCGTATTCGTCAAACACATTCTATTTTCTTAATATGTTGTTTTTCATGAAACCTGAGACTTGAAATAAAAATATAATTTCAATAACTAGCATCGTTTAAATATGAACTTTGCATGGATCAGGCCACGACCAAACGATTTACATGTTATGGAGAGTAACTAACATGATGCCGTAACTGTACCTTAAATAGAATAATATTTTCTAAATATGCGTATAGAAACAATTTCAAATCAGTAACATAAACTGATACTAAAATTTCAATGTAAATAATATTTTCACTCTTTTCCGACCATTTAAAAAAAATCGTGTACATATTAATATTTCAAATACGGTACATTAATTAAACATTACGTTTTATAAGGTACTTATTTGTCAAAAAGTAATCATCTGTCGTTACGAAAATAGCATCCAATGTTATTTGCTGAAACTTTCTACTTATAGAGACATTTACTTCATTTTAGCCAGGAAGTTAAGGGCATAACGAAAATATACTTTAATTGTAGGTTAATGTTATCATATTTCATAAACCGACAAAATAAAATTACCACTTAGCGGTATTTTGTATTTGTTAAAGTTAAAAATAAGACAGATACAGAATAGTTATTGGTACACTTCGTTTATTATACGTATCTTAATCTAAAATGTCAGTAAAACTAAAAGTAGTATTTAAATGTATGTATTAATTTAATATCAATCCGAAATATTTTATTATTTTTATACATTATTAATTTATTTACAAACTCAGAATATAAAGAAATTCGTAAATATAAGAAATATTTATTACTGTTTATGCCGTAGGTCGTTCTCTTCTTTGATTGTACGTAAAACTAATATAAAATAATACTAAATGTCGAAAGCGTCAATAACGTTAATCTAATAAAAGATAAGTATATTTACTTCCTATTTTGTTCTTCGATACGTCTTTAATATTGAAATATTATGAACTCCATAGTTATACCTTTGTGACATAATACATCCAAAGAAATTTAATAGAAATGACTTCCTAATGCATCAGCTTATGAAATAGTACATAGACTTTGATTATAAATTAATGTAATATGTAAATATAATATCTTCATGCATGATATAAACCTAACAAAAACAATACAGTTTTCACGCTCAAAAACGGGTATAGATTTTTATTATAATACGTAAATATAACATCTTCATGCATGATATTAAACCTACCAGGAGCAAGACAGTTTTACAACAGAAACAAGACAAGTTACCGGCACAATTAAGGCATCGACCGGAAGGTTGTATGTGAACCTCGCACTCAACGATCTTTGAGTGTAAAATTTAAAAATGACTCTTCTTGCGATATATAGCTCTGCTTGAAGTAGGGAGGGTACTGAGTGAGATTTAAAAGAAACGTCAGATGTTTCACAGGGAAAAATTTGTATATGGGTCAAGTTAAAATTAATACTTGTATTATTTGAAAATTATTAAAGGGGATGGCCACTCCGTCAAAAGCCATAAGCCTCTGATGAACCCAACACATAACGGTAAGGTCATCGTTCTTTACCATGAAACGACTAAATCGATTGGTACATGATATTCTTACATGCCAATAATCAATATCATTTTCTCATGCATCTTAGATAGAATATAAATTAAATTTAATTATTTGACTTTTCCAAATTCTTGATTTTTTATCACAAAATTTGCTATCTGTATTTTAACCCGATGTGGTTTTCTTTCTATAGTATTTTGTAATTATAACCAGTTAATGATGTGATGAAAATGACTTATTTGAATAAACCTCAAGCAGAGGAGTAGAAGCACCGTTAAGAACGCTTTAAGATTTTTTTTTATTCCTTAATGAATTCTGCGTCATACTGTGATATACATTGTTTATTCCTTTTAGGCTTAGATCTTTCATATTTATACTTTTAGCACTAGTAATACAAAGTCGTAAAATATGCCAAATAAATATGTTTTATTCTAATAGTTACCTAAAATAATTTGGACTATTTCTAATTTAAATGATACGTCTATAAGATAGACTGAAACTTAATTCTAGCTGAAATTGAAATTATAAAGCCATTGATATTATAAAAAATTAAAACGTCCAACGAAAAATAAATAAATTGTTTTAAACATTATTTAGGAACGGCTAAAATTGAAAATTTAATATTGAAAGAAAAACCTATTGACGAAAAGAAGTCTGAGGAAATCAATATTAAACCCTGACTACACGACCTAGCTACATTAGTAATACTGTGAATAGGATAATAAAAAAAGCTGGCCAATTAAATGTTTGTATAAAAATTCAAGAATAGAGAGTATCATGAAGACATACACCAGTTTAAACATAATTTAAAAATATGTGAAGTACAAAGAAAATATATACTTTATTTTCTTCGACCTTTCCCAATATTCACAGATGAATAAGGTTTCATTTTATTCCGCTAAAAGTTTCAAAAATTATTTTCACAGTAACGAACACTGCGGACATTTCCAGATTACTAAAATAGGTCTGCCATAATGGACCTACTAAGCAAAAAAAAGTTGCCAAAGTTCAAACCACAGTATTAATAATTTGTACTTATAAATTTTTAATTACAATTTTGATGCCACTCCCTCGACCATAAAATGATTTCATATTTTAAACCTTTTTACATTAACTGAACCGAGTAAAGAAAACTTGGCATATTTTTTTAATATGATTATTTTTTGGGTAAGATATAAGATAATAGACAAAGATACTTCATTATATCGATGCTCTATTTGTACCACTAACATAATTATATATATCAGAACATGTCTCTGATTGGTATTCAAATTTACCGACTTAAGCGAAGCGAATCGGCTTAAATATATAATAGGAGTAGATGCCTGACGACGGTGTTTGATTCGGTTTTGATTTATACCCAATGTCTTTAGCTTAATATCTAAAGAGCTGGTGGTAGACATTTTCATGCAATCTTATCGTGCTACTCAAGTTGATAATTTTAAAGAAATTGCAATAAAAATTTGAAAAAAAAAACATTTCAGTCGTTCTTCGTTGTTGATTTTTTAGCAGTTAATTAAAAATGCAAAAAAAAGGTTATACTAGGTCATTGTGCCGCCTTAGTTACTTATTTGAAATGGTGCTATCAAGTATCACATTGATATCAATACAGAAATGTAAGTATCTGCATAATGTAATTAATAAGTATCTACGTCTTTTAAAATAATTATATGTTCAAAACTATATAACGTTATCGTCAGTACCATTTTTACCAAGTTACAGAGAATATTAAAATCCTGTATACTTTTGTATCCTGTATACTTTTGTATTTTGAGGGGATTAATTTTCAAAAATTCAAAAAACACTGTTAAATCATTTTATTGTGTCGTCATTTGAAAGACTTCATTTATGTGTTAAAAATACATAAATAATAATGGCTGAAATCTGTCGTGCTGCTTTTAATAGACTGACTTTTTTGGTAATCCATTTCAGTAGGATTGTACCGCTATATATATATATATATATATATATATATATATATATATAAATTGCCTTTTTTTAATCAAAATATACTTATTTAAAAATTTGGTTGCTTTCCAATAGGAGTTAAAGTATTATTAAGAAAAAGGATAATAATAAAGAATAATAACCTTGTTTTATTTTTGGCCATTTACATAAAAATAAGTAAATAATTGCAAAAATTTGTAACCTAATTAGCAACAAAACTCGAAATTAAAGAAATGTTAATTTTAAAAAAGTTTTTTAAATGTAAAAAAAAAGTTTTTTAATAATAAATATCAGTTAACAGCTAAGTTAGACTAAAATTAATGAAATTAGATTCAAAACTAACATCTGTCAAATAATCCTATTTTAATACGGTTATATACACCATAACATAGCTTTAAAAACATATTCGAAAAGAAAGATAAGAATGTTGCATCCGTGAATGTTACGTATCACATCGGCATCATTTTGTTGTTTCTTTTATGGGGCAGCTTCACAAGAACTAGGTAAAAGTTGGCTTCATCATATTATCAATCATATTTCCATCAAGTTTTGTTTATTTATTCTGTGTGCAGTTGTCAATATTCGTGTATACAATGGACTAAATTATTTCTTAAGAAGTACTCACCACGGATACCTGTTATTGGTAATAACATATTTCCGTTAACGTGTAGATCCATATAAAGAAGGAATTGTTAATTCCTTTAGTGGTTATTTCAGCAAAGTTTTGTTACGGAAAGATGTAATCTATACATGCATATATAAAGTTAATAACTATATTGAAAACGAGTAACATTAATAATTGAATTTAATAAACAGCTTCTTGTTTTGTAACCAGCGTATTTTTAATTTATATAGATTCGTTTCAAGCAATATGGCTTCTATTAATATTTATGACTGTTACTTTAGGTATGTAACCCAAAGTTTTATTAGTTGATTTTTTCTATCTAGTACAGAGATATATCTGTTGAGCATCTTCATCCAATATTTAGATTTTTTTTTATTTCTACGTCATGTTAAACAGTTGTCTTTGATAATATATTCATACTAAGAAGAAGCATATAAACTAAATGGTTGTGTTTAACGTATTTTTGTTGAAACCCCTCTGATTTAAATGGGTCACATGGATTATTGGAGACCCCTAAGATAAATGACACCGTTAATTTTGCCATCATACGGTTTAGAAATGTGTAATATTTTTTAGCTTTCTTTAATAAATATTTGCTTGAAATTAGTAAACATGAATATTTAATAAGATGTTGTACATTGTGTATGAAATATTTAAACCCTTATATGAAATAATATTTGACACTCTCGCTATGCAAATGTCGCTCATTAAAAACTGATTTCTTTTAAATCAAAATTTTAATATTTCGATCAAATTGAAAAAGAAGTGAACAAACTTGAATAAAAATTAGGATACTTTAAAAGACACTATCAAATTAATTGGTATAATATAACGAAGTAAAATAATCCCAATATCCTTTATGTATTAATGTAAATAAGAGATCACAATGGACACAAGATAATGTTAATTAGGCACGAACAAACGCAGCTATTAACGCAATCAAAGGTTTTTGAAGGTCTCAAAATTGTTGGTAAGCAATTATTTTGGAATTTGTTTCATTAACAATATTTATGTATTAGATATAGTTAACACATCATATAAAGTTCAGGTCATAATTTTGTATTTAAATCAACATCAAACTAAAAAAAAAACTTAAAAACATTCCCAGCTGAAATATACTTGGTCTTCAAATTAAGAGAAGACAATCGTCTTCGAGTCGGTATCACCGACAGCAGTGTTTAACTGAGATAACGGTTAATCGGTTTAACTTAAAATTCAAAGACCTTCATACAGACAGACGCATGGAAAAAAGGAATTCGTTGATTATACATTTTTAAAAAATCATAATAATGAGTGTTATCTACATCTTATATATGACTCTCTTAAATAAGAGTTTACAAAGCGTTGGGTTATTTTACTAGATGGTACCACGTTATCTTCTTCATGAGGGTTAATAAAATAAAACGTACACAACTTTAATGTTTCATTTATTAGTTCGTACGTTGTCAATAAAGATAACGCGTTAAGTGAGACGAGACTCTGAAGAAAGACAAAGTGTGCACAAGGGACTATAACGAAAACAATTAACGTTGAAGCTGTAATTCGCAAGATGGATCTTTAACCACTAAATATGGTACGGCAAATGTTTTCACAAGACATGGTAAGTAATTAGGGTAAAAGAAAATAAGTTGCACTGTAAGACATTGTGAACTTGTAAATACGCATATTAAATGGAGTAAACAAGTCTAATAGATTATTCAAAAATGATTCGAATCGTTCATCATATAGTTACATCAAAGTTCCTAATACATGAACAAAAAAATATGCAGAAGATAAGGAGAAAAAAAATAATTACAATTCCTTCTTTTTGGGAAAAAGCAAATTGGTAATTTCTTTTGGATGTAATTGTAGATAGATGCAATTATTTATTTTGAATAAAACTCAAGGTGTTACGACACCTTAAAGTAAATTAAGAACCGTTGAAATTTTATAATTATTTTAATAATTACATCAAATTATAAGCGAACTTATTATCAAGCCGTCAATTTATTCACTTAAGTACAATGGTCACATACGTTACACTTACTTCGATGAAAAAGAACGTAAGATATTATAACGAAGGTTTTAAAGTATATATTTAATTTTGGGAAACAGTTTCATTTTCTTTTTCCGTTTTACAAATGAGAGGAGTTATCTATAAAAAGCATTTTGGCCAAAGCAATCATTTTAGTTTTATTCTTCAACAATTAAATTTAATATTAAATGCGAACGTGCAGCAGTACGTTTGATAATTATGCCGATTTCAAGATCTTCGATTCCAAGGATTAGATCACGATTTTTACATATATTTTCAAATATTTCTCTGTATCTGTAATATTTAACATTTAATATTTAGTACAAAGACAAAAGAAAAATATAATCAAGAGTTACCTTACGTCTAACAATCGTAGGTATATTGGAAAAAAATATAAAATATTTATAAACTTTATTATTATTAGTTTAACCCTCCCAAAGTGTTTTTATTCTTGTGAGTAATTGTCAATTTATATTTTAAATGATAATATTTGCGTTACGTTGCATTTTTAATTAAACGTTATAGAACTTACTTAATCATGCGTAACTGTTTATATAACAAAAATATTTTAAATTCGTTATTGCGAAGAGGGAAGGTAAGTGCAAAATGTTAATATTGGAATCCAAAACTCCGATTAAAATTAAAATCTGTCACACTTGTTTTCGTTCTTATACCTTACTTACTTCATATTACGAATATTTATTGTTTTCTTACACATTCATATTTTAAACATAAGGAAAATTATTAATTATATGCTCGCCTGTTTGGGAATTTTCAGAACGTCCTATGAAAATTTCTAGAATGATATATCAAACAATTATAAAAGCATAGTGTATTTCAAAATAACCGAAACAAAATATTCATTTTGGACACGCTCGGTGGAAAAGGAACTTGTGTGTTTTCGGTGATTAATGAGCGATCATGTAATTATTACTGACGACTGATGATATATTTTGTTAGGACTTGAAAATTTGTTCATGCCCGCACAAATCTTAATCAATCTATAATTTTAAAAGTTGTTACATAAATAAAAAGAAAAATTAAAAAGTTTAATATATGCAGTTGAGCAAGCGAAAGTATGAGAATGTGGAGCAATGATCTTGGAAGTTTGTCATTTCTGAGAAAAATTATATTTTTAAGCTAATTACAGTATTTATTTGTGTCTTTTTAACCAATTACGAAGCAAGGGGAAAGGTAGTGAATTTGGCATCATGTACCTATGTACATATGTATTATCAGCTATTCGATCTTAGCGTCCAAACTAATATACCGATTTTGGTAAATAGAGATGTGCCAAATTATGTTACGAGATGGCGTTAGTCGTAGGCATGACAATTTGGTACACATATACTTGTTTGTTTTTGTCACACCTACGACTATGCAAAGCAGTGGTAGTTAGATATTAGATACCAAATTTTAATTACGGTATAATACGAATTTAAACAGGTTCATCTTCAGATCAGTAATCTTTAGTCAGCCGATAGTTTTAAGCTTAGTTGTAATTTAGTTTTTTAAGCTGTTTATTTTATATTGTATAGCAACACGCGCACCTTTTAAATATAGTTTATAATGAAACAAATGCAAACATTTTCACAGGTACTTCAATATTTAGTAACACTATTTTTTTGCGTACAAGTGCTGCCTTTTCGTATTGAATACACATCATTTTCAAAAATAATTACAGTTTCTTCGCAAAAAGTCTATAGAAGGAAGACGGAATAAAAGTTTAAGCATAATATAACATATGAAGTATTTCTAAGGTTTTTTGTATCGGTAATACATTTTTAACGCTTAATTTATTCCTACCCAAAAAACCATTAGTTTAACTTAAATAAAACTAATAGTTATCAAATAAAATATTCCATAAAGCGTGTTAACAAAATTTTAACTTTATTAGTGAAGATTTTTCAGTTAATACTTTTACGTATATTTTACTTTTGGATTGAAATTAATTATTAGTTATTGATTTATTAGGCAAATTTTATTTTGAAACCAGAAGTCCAAATAAGGTTCATTTTCCATCCATAAAAAATATAAAACACCTTCGCTTCATGAATATCGATTTGGCTTTTGATATAACGAAAGATGTATGATTTAACGTGGTGAATTGTTTTGTTGCATAATTATAGATGTTTCATAATTTACTTGTCTCCGAAACTAAAGTCTCCAGCATTTCCCCAACAAAGAAAAAACAACATAGAGAAGCATTCCATGAACTACATTTAAATTGATATAAATTTATTATTATAGCTTTGATACAGTAATATATAACATTACTTTTAAATATTACTAAATGAAATTCATTTAAAGACCGTTATATAAATTATCTAGGGTCGTATGACGTGGATATGTCGTAAAGTATACGAGTAGATTAAATATTTTTTCATCGGCATGTAAAATGAATAAAAATGTATAGTGCATACCTTCGTATTACTACGATCTCTTTGACATTACTAGAAGAATTTTTTCAATTTATTTATAATTGTAGTACTAAACTTAAACTTTTGTGTGTTAATTACAGAAATATAATCCACTGAGTATTAAATACATGTTATATTATTTTTACAGTTTATTACATATATAATATATTAATAAGTGTTACAAAACAATGGCCAATGATATTTAAATTAAATGTAAAACGTCGTAATTCGAAACTCATATTTGATTTTGAGAAATTAAACCTCAATTATTAATTCCACATCCCGATATATGCTCACTTGTGACACATTTCCTCAAATAGTAATCGGACTAAGAAATTATTAGCAATAAAATTGAAGTGATTTTGTAGTTTGCAATTAGTTTAGTTTCAAAAGGCGGGTTCAATTTATTACCAAATTTACCTTCTTTACGGCAGAATTAATAAACGGATACTAACTTTTAGTACGGAGATCCAACCACTCGAAATCCTATGTTATAAGTAAGAAAGAAAAAATGTATTCTAAGTAACATTAGAGATAGGAGAACTCGACAGACTGGATTTAAAGTGTGGTATATAGTGATAAATTAGATAATTTATATAGTTTTATTAACACGGAAATGTTGGTAGAAATATGTAGAACGATGATAACCCTCTATAAATAATCGGATCAGGGGCATAAATATCAACATACTAGCGTTTAATGATTGTTGTTTTTTGTTTTTCTCTCCTATGCTATCAAAAAGAAAGATATTTTTTCCCTTCTTTTAAATAATGTATGAATGCTTTAATCATTAAAAGTATTAAAAATATGGTGATACAAAACAAATGTACCAAAAGTTCTGTCAAAATTATGGTATGGCATATACCATATTTAGTTAAAAGAAAGGTTAATTTAAGAAAAATATCATTTTTTAAGTGAAGCAGAAGATTATGGCAATAGATCAGAGTTTGTAAGCTGATCAAAAATTAGAGTCATATAATATTCGACAAGTATTATAAAAATGTATGTATACCATCAAATTTATTTGGAAGTTCTGTTTGAAGACATTGGGCAATGTGTTGCGATAACATTGTATATAAGAACTTCACTTAATCAAATTATCGTTATAATAAATTTTGGAGAGAAAGAAAACTAAAATTCAATAGACTCATGATATAGTCACATAACACATAATAATTTAGCCGTTTTGCGTTTAGTAAAGCAAAGAAGAATCAGAACACGTATTATTTTTAAAAATTATTTAAGTAAATCCAATCTATCAAGCAATAGTAAAACTAGTATGCCAAAATTTCAGTGTTTGGACAGCTTGTGAAAATTTACAATTTATTATAAATTTTCACAAGCTGTCCAAACACTGAAATTATATATAATCTCCGTGTTCTGTAGCCATTCATATTTAGTACCTCCTGGACATGCTGTAGCTCATTCTGTAGATGTTCAGGGTCACAGAGGTCATGAGCTCTGCGCGTTAGTGTGGAGACTACTGACTGAAGATGAACAGGATGGTGATTGCATGCTAAGCACACTGGAATTAAACACGCCGAGGCGATCAGACAACCGGCTTTTCTACCTTATGTAAAAGGGGTGACGGATAAGATTGGAAACCTACTCAGACGGTTTTCAATAAAACCGATATACACCCCTCTTACAACCATGGCCAAGCAGCTGCGGACACCAAATGACGTAATTCCATTGCAGAAGCCAGGTGTCTATAAAATCGACTGTAGCTGCGGTCTTTCCTACATAGGTCAGACAAAAAGGACAATCGCCGAACGCATGAAGGAACACATAGCAGCTGTGAAGAACCGCCAGATAAATAAATCTGCTATAGCAGAACACTTAGTTGACTCGGGGCCCAATCACTGGATCGAACTTCATGACCCCAAGGTTATTTCTTCTGAGCCTTATTATTTCAAGAGGATTATACGGGAAGCGATTGAAATTAAAAAATATCCAAATTTCAACCGTGAAGACGGATTCAAACTCTCGGCGGCTTGGAATCCAGTGATTGCAACTAGGTGTTCGCGATGTGTACATAAATCCAAGTGTCATGACACCGTCAGTGTAGTGTGTAGGTCTAGTGTGAACGCGCCTTAGATTTCTACAATCAACCAAGTGGGGGTAGTTTTGAAAAACACTCCCGCGTCGCAGCGGTGACTCCTATACATCGTCAGTCTTCCCGTGACCACAGGCTGTGCAACCAGTCTGAAACGTCGGGACATAGTGAGTACTTAGTTTATAATATCTAGGTTTACTCATTAAATAGATAATTACCGCGAAAAAACCCGATTCAAATCAAATAAAATATTATCAATACAGATATTCATCATTTGTGCTTAACGTGATAATGCTGGCATACAATTTTTCCTAAGTTTGATATTTCAAAGATTCAAGAGGAACAAGATTTGAATTATAAAGAAGTTTCAGTGTTTACCTCACTTAGATTTAAAAACTCATTTTACCTTTCTGAATTATTAAACCAAAAAATTGTTGAAAACGAAGATGGTTGCAAAATTAAAATGTAAACTAGAATTTTACGAACACGTTACTCTTTTTAAAAAGAGTTAAGTTAGAAGAGTAGAGTTATTTTATTTTGTTGTTGAAAAGAAAGAGTATTGTACGTCTTCGTCTATTTTACATTTTGCATGACAAGATTATATATTTTAAAGTTTTAACAATAACTATCTCTCATACTTAATGACTTATTTAAAGAATATTTAAACAGGGTTTTTCTAGTTGGCATTATACGTAATTTATGGGTAATTTTTAATTATTAGTCCTACGTCCTAGTTTGAAGTTAAAGATGACACAATGTAATCATAGAATAAGTCACATTTTGTGTAATAGTGTAGTAGTAGTGAACAATTTATTTTGTCAACAAAAACATTTTAAAATTATTTGTGGGTTTCAATTTAAAATTTTTAAGTAATTTTTAGTACGTTTCCCCATAAATTGACTAATGTTAAACTACTTACTAAGAAGATATTTGAATTTTACAGTTTCAAAACTATCTCTTATTGTCGTGAAAATAAAGTCACCTTACTGAAAACCGCAATTACTTACTTTGGGTGAATAATTATAATTTATTCAAAATTTGGAAGAGAGACAATATGAAATATGATGAATGCTTGGTAAAATAAAAAAAAACCTAATAGTATTCAGAAAATCGCTCAATTTAAACTATAATTTTTGTAAAATGTAATATACAGTACGAACTCAATTGCTCATGGGATATAAATACAGTATTTAACATACTATAATAATTTATTTTACACTTAACTATTCCATCGTACAGTACTTGTGTTTTAGGAATTGTATTAAAGGTATGTAAGAAAATGGCAAAAAGGAAGCATTTTTAATATTTTTTAAACATTTTTCTAATATAATAAAAATAATGTTTTAAATAGTCGAACTTCTCACTCTACGTAACAGTGACTATTAGAAGCTAAGAGACCGTTCAAAAATGTTTCCAAATTTTACAAGGTTTCATTTAATAAATTATATAATATTTGTTTGAGATAAATACATCACATTACTTCCAAATAATTATTTGAAATTAATGCGGTTTATTTGTCTCAAACAAACATAACAATAATTTCGTAAATACATTCTGGATATTCATGAATTCAAATTAATTTGCCAAAATATGATCTGATACGTTTTATACTTATATCCTTTTTATTATTTTTAGACGCCAGTAACTAGTTTATGAAACGAATTATAAAAAATATATTCCAATACAGACAAATGTAGACTTTGACCTAACATTATAAAATTTAAATTGAATCAAAAATAAAAATATTCTTCTGATAGTCTTAGTAATATTTAAATAAAGGCGTCTTGATTTTTCAAATAATGTACGATTCATTCGTTTGGCTACTCCGGTTTTTTCGGGTGTTTATGGAGTGGTCGTCTGATATATAATTCTAGCCCTTTTCATTAATTATGAAGTGTCTATGTATAAATAAATATCATATATTTAGCTTTATATAAATATATATTTTAGCTCGTTGTCTGTGTGGAGACATTTTATTTTGCTACTTAAATGTTTTTCGACTTAGTTTTCAAGTTTTTTAATTATTCTTATACTTCCGGCTTCCTCTTCCTCTTCCTCTTCTTCTGCTGGAAGTGAATAAAAACCTTACTTGATAAGTCATCCGTAAATGTCAACAAATATCTCGCTCCATCGAGTGATGTGGTTTCCATCGGACCATAAACGTCCGATCCGACCATAAACGAACAAAATCTGGCACTTTTGTGGTTTTAGAACCTTTATAACAAGAAGATGTCACGTTAATTTGCTTCTCTGTAGTGAAGTAAACACTTGTAGATCCGAAAGATAACACATGTAGATGTGTTATCTGAAGATAACACGTAGATCCGTTATCCTTCTTCGATAACTACACGCATTCGGTTTTTTCTACCGATTTTCCATGGTTATTACAACTTATATGATCCAGATTCTGGTGCCACGGAGAAACATTAGATTTATAAATATACGATATGTATGCAATAATATTATTTGTATTCATTCTGTACATATTATTGACTAAACTGGCAGTAGCTACGGTTTCATTGTTTTTAGTTAAAATGAAACAATACTTCCTATTAAATTTTACTTCACTGCAACTTTTAATGGCTTGTGTTGAGATATGACGAAGAATTTAACCAATTCTTGTCTTTAAAATACACTTTATAAAATAATAGAACGTCCGTAAAACATGACAGCCAAATTATTTATTTCTCTAAAAAACTCCATACTTTTCATGTTGCCAGTTACAAAAAAGTAAACTATATAAATCAATTATTGTTAACAACTGGTTTGGTTTAGTTTTAAATATAAAACTCAATTACATTAGGCTAAACGCACAGCTTGTCTGACCGAAAATAGATTAGTTGCTAAATAAGGCACGTTGCTTGAAATACCGGTATCTTCGAAGGAATATATTTATTTGGCATTTTCTTATGATAGTTCTCTGCTTTCATCGGTGGATACGGACGTGATTTTATTAGCTCATATTCATTTAATATAGAGATAAACTAATATTATTAGTTGAGAAATGGATATAACGTGATTATGAAAGTTACATAAAGTTACTAAAATGTAAATATTGCATAATTATTACTCAAATAAGGTTTAAAAACATAAATATAAGTGTACAACATAGTGACATTATGAACGAAACAGTGACAGAAAGTGATTGTTTTAAAATTATAACGACGTAATTATTGACATAATTACTTTGTTTACAAATATCAGTTTTTTTTATTTATATTCGTGCGGCGATCTACCAGCCGCTATTTGCAACACCGCGCGCGGCACTTGTAGCGCAGCGTGTAATGCACAAACCCGCGCCAGAAGCGCATTGGGTTCGAGACCAGGAGACGCAGTCATTTTTTTTCTTTAATTATGAAATTATATCAGAACGAATAACATGACTTCCCATGAACAAGTAGTGGTCCGATACCGACAACAGTTGGCTTTGTATCAACAACAACACGTAACAATAACTGAGTTACAGCAGAAAGTTAATGCACTTGAAACGCACATTAAAATTTTACTATCTTCACAATCAACAATGCCCAATATACGTAATTGTATATCTAAAGCACCCGAATATTGCATGGACTAAGAAAAATTGAAAAAAAAAATCACTGGAGTCCGAAACAAGAAAAATGATAAGAAAAAAGAGTATCATGAAGAAAGTGTGTCACCGGAGAAACAATCAAAAAAGAAGAAAAAGTATGATAACAATTCAACCAAACTCGAAAACAATAAATAAAAGAAACAAAAATCCCATTAGTAATCAAATGCCTCCATCAATTCATGTGACCAATGCTGGAGACTTTAATAGACTCAGACACGAGGTTTAACAATTAATTATAAATTCAGTACAATACAATATCGAAATTATTTCTCAAAACGAAAACGTTGTTACAAATTACAACATTGTGTACAATTACAACAATTAAAAATTATCTTCAAACCAAAATAAAGGAAGAAGGAAACCGACAAAATAGTTCCTTGTACAAATTGAAATTCCACATTTTTCAATTGAAAAGTGACAGTTTGTACAGATTTGTCATAAGAGGATTGTCGTATTTTTTATTTTTAAACAAAATCCTTTCATTTATTTATTAATTATTCATTTGAATTTACATATTTCACATAACTATTTAATATAATTGTATTTATTATTATTTAAATGTTCGGAAGTAATAAGGTTCTACAAAATTTTGGTTAACTACACAAGTATTTAAATTTTGCTATTTACTTTTGGATATTACATTCAAATAAGACTCAAATTCATAAATGGAATTTGGTAAATCACGTAAAACCAAGACATTTTGATCAAACTACTTGTTTGTTTATTGAATGTTTATTAAATACAATTTAACTCAGATATTGAGCAACAGATTCCTGTCAAACAATTATTATTTTAAATACTGACCACTCTAAGTATGATTGAAAATATACGTATTGTCAATATTTATATTCCAGTATCGACGAAAGTGTTAATATAATCCCAAAGGTTATCTTCGGTTTACGGCCGTTTTATGGGTCAAAATGTAAATATTGGAGAAATCTCTGCATGTAAGTACATTTCTTTGTACCGCTAAAATAAATGTCCAAGTCAAATAATCTATATCTTTTAAATTCAATATTTCAGTTTATTTTAATACTTCATACTTTTAATGTATATTGAAACTAATACGACCGTAATATTACGTATGAATATTTTATTACTAACTCTGTAAACAAGGCATTCTTTGCTTTCACCGAAAATCCCACAATAATTATTTTTTATTATTGTTACGAAATTGAAGATATTAAATTTCGTAACATTAATATATAAAAAAAGAACACATCAACCACGAGTAGAACTCACACTACGAGGGTTCCTCACAGGTTTAGACATTTATGAACTGTTGAGGGTACATAGGTAGGATACATACATCTAATCGTATTATGCTATTTAAAAATATAAATTTTTAACAATGTAAATATATTACCTAATAAAAACATGGTACGTGTTTCAAAAATCATAAAATCTGGAATAATTGTTATAGTTTTCTTGTAATCTTGCAGTCAGATTTTAGCGAGCCTGTTTTTTCATGATTTTTGACTAAGTAGTATCGGAAATAAGAGACGAGGAAAGTCCTCTATTTTCAAATATTTTTTGATTATTTTTTTAAATATGACATTTAAAAGTGTAAAAAAATATGTTTGCGTTTCTCATGGCAAGCCCTTTGGAAATATATTCCCACATGACGAATAAGTTTATATTCTTTTAATGTGTTTATTTATTCCACCACCGCCCTCTCAGTTTCTGCGTCAACCGGTTGTGAAGAAAACGGCTTTGATGGACAAACGCACAGACGCGTGAGAGATTTTTAACTGATTCCATTTTTCCTTTTAAGGTACGGAAATCTAAAAACGACCTCAAATATATTACTAATTTAATTGCTTAGATATTTAGGAATTCAATAAGACACTTAGGAAAAGCTTGAATATCTATAACAAAGCTTGAATTCTATACAAGTTTTATAAATGTCTTTTATTCGCAAATATAGATTTGTGGTTTAAATACAGTAACAAAAATATTTAATATTACAATTTTCTACTGCTCTTTACACGCAGTGAGAGTAGCACTAACTGACACTGAATTATTTGTCATTGTTTATAGTGAATTTATTTTGTTTCAATTATATTTGAAACAGTACTTTCAACTGCAGTAACGAATAAATATGGAAGCTGGTAACTAAAACAGATCGTTCAATTTATTTTACTTTCGAACTAAGCTCCATTTTTAAACCGTGACATTATATAAAAATTTATCCTTATATCAGTTTTGTTTTATCTAGTTAAGTCCCTTCCGCTGTGGATCAGCAGCTTGAATCGACATCGGTTGTTATTAATGGGTCAAATATATATATATATATATTTTTTTTTTTTTTTTAAATAAGACCTTTTTGACGGTATCCTTGAGAGTTATTTTTAGGTATGCGGCGACTATATGAATAAATTTTAGGCCTACATATTTGTAATCAGCCTCATAAATTTACTAAATATAATATGAATTTTATTTATACGAATATGTTTGGAACAAATCATTCCTCTTTATTCTTCAGTGAATTATTTTGGATTTACAAACTGTGGGATTTAATGTGGATATAGGTCTCTTTGAAAAATAGTTCGAAATAACTACTGAGATGTATAAAAACAATTTATAATATTTTGGACATGTGGTCACTTGCATCATAATTCAAAACTCATGTCATCGATTTTTTTAATATTAAATAATTTTTTTTTAATTCAAGTATTAGTTCAAAAATTAAATAACTTTTAAACAACCTTTAAGTTTACGTCTTACCTAATTCCGATGTTTCACTAAACAATTACACATATCAGAAGCTGCCTTCGACTAGTGTTCGTATTTACCGAGTTATATAAAACCAGTTGGCTTAAATATGTAAGAGATATCTCGGGGCGATATTAATGACTTACTTTAAGTTTTGTCATTAACCTAAAATGAAAGCACAATCAGGTTAGCAGTCTAATATAAGTAAAGTTAATAAGATTGGTTTCGAAAACGAATGTTAGGTATATATTACTGTTACTGTTATATAAACATCCTGTTTTATAGTAATATAGATATCCTGATCAAGGTAAAAGGTAACTAACGTAATATCTGAAACTATTACGTATTTGATAGGTACCACTCTTGTACCGTTTCTATATTTAATGGATTCAATTATTTCTTAAGAAACACTCATCACAAACAAATCTTATTGGTGAAGAATATTTTAATCTCAGTATTTTGATTCACATATATAAAGAAGCCGTTTACAAATTTCAGAAATAATTTTTAGTATAAATTATTTCTGAAAGATGCAATTTATGAATGCATTTAAAAAGTTAGAATATACTCAAAATGAGTTATATATACAATTTTAATTTTATTAATAGATTTTATGGGCAGGTTTATTAAGATTATTTTAAACACCGTCTGTACATATTATGCTTGCGTAACATTTATTATTAGTAATTATTATTAGTTTGTTATTCTCTTTATCTGTTTTTCTCACCCACGAAAGCATGACATAAATTTTTAAGGACTGAAATTTATGTCATGTTATCATACGTGCGTTTCGTACAATCACACGTTAAAGTATACTTGAGTTGTTTAACATATTGTATGTCTAAGTCTAAATAAAATAAAATATGTTTCTTTTTTATAAGTTATATTTCAATTTTAGTATTGCAATAGCTAGAAAATATTTTTTTAAAAGTATTAAATTTGACGTAGGATTATATTTAAGCAATCAGGCACATTACTTTTTCCTTAGTCCCGTTATTAATAAAACAATACATTTCAAATAATTTTGACAAAATTATATAATTTTTTATAAATAATCAACCGTAATAAACTGATATATGGTAGTAATACTAAATTTCTACATTAAATACCTATTTTCTAAAACTGCAAGTTTTGATTTTCAATAGCGCAATTTAAACTTTTCATTTTAGTACATTACGTAGATCAGGCCTATAAAGATGATATAGCTTACTAGTTAGATTGCCTATTTCACTTGATTCAATAATAAGTTTACTAAACTTTATTAACACCCATAATAATTTTTTATGTCAACATTATATTAACTATTGATGCTTTGGTTAGCAGGAGGAGATTGTGTTGGTACCAACGATAAAAGTTTAAGACTAGAACTGGATTAGCAACCTGCGTCAACTTTTCACATATATAAGGAAATTATTCAATTAGGATTCTTTGGAATATATTATTTTTAGGCGCTTAATTTACCGTAAAAAGAATGTAGAACTAGTTCAAATAAACAGCATATATGTAAATTACAATCAATGTATAAAGTTAACTCATTTTCTTTATAAACGTTAAACGATTAATTAGAGTGAATCGGCATCTTATTACTATTATTTGTCTGCAATTCAATACCAAACCTGAAAATAATATTAAAATTACAGCTACACGTAAACCATAAATTAACATTAAAAAGCATCACTAAATGAGAATAACTTACAAGCTATTGAATCACACTGAAAATATTTCGAACTTTTTAAGTTTTCATAAACACGTTTACCTAACTACTCAGCATCTATATCGCTGCTATATTTAATGAATTTGCTTCGTGCAAGAAACTAGATATGTAAAAATTGAAGATTGTAATAAAGTATTGTAAAAACAAAAAGATAAAGTTTACATTTAGCTTAGAAGGCCCTGAAAACTGCCGACCAGCCGACATCTAACTTTCATAAGAAAAGCCATCATTGTATGCATTTTTAATCTAGTTTTTACCTGACTCATGTTTTTATTTTTCCCAGGCACGTAACTTGGCTACTTTTGTTGAGTTTGCGATTATGTATACTCATTTGCTCTATAAAGAAAGAACAGGTATTTGTTTTGGCCCCCTATAGTCGCTGTAATGGTATTTATATTACAACATCTTACAATGCTTTGACCTAGTTTATATTACTTCGCAATTAAACTTTGGTGGAATACTTGTCTTGTGTATTTAAACAAAATAACGAGTTCAAATGTCAATGAAAGTTTGTTGCGGTAATCTATTAAATTTAATAAATCGTATATTCAGTATATGTAGATTCTTTCGTCATTGATATGTTACTTTATTTTTGACTTATTGATGTGGTTGTCGTAATAATTTCTAGCCATTATTACTTGATTAGATTTACAGGCATAAATGAAATTTTGAGTATATTATAATAGGAAAAAAGTCTATTTCTGAGACTTCCATTCGTTTAAAGATTTACTTTCCAGAGTTACGAGTTTCTTATCCAACAAACTACGATAAAAAATATACTTCATTTATGAGAATAATCACCACATCTGCAATAAGGTCAATATCTGATGTAACTCTGGAATCAAATTTCCAAAACCCGATCTAAAAAAATCTCCCAAGACTTGAAAGTACTTCATATTTTTTTTGTAGTAATTTATTCAAGATTGATGCAACATTCGTTCTTCATTAATGAGGCCTAAATTGATTCTAACTTGATTCGTTCACTATCTGAAGAAATAACAATTTTAGGCTAAACTAAATTTCAGTGTTTATGCCCGAATATGTCGGTCCCTGAAATAAAAAAGTGGAACTTTTCTCTACGAATGTGTAAGTTCAGTCTAAAATGATAATGATATGGTCTCTTACACGTATATGTGGACTTTGCAATTAGGTTTTAACGTAATATTTATTCTTAATGAATAAAAGACAGTGAAAGGAAACTTGGATCAACAATTTTCCAAAAAATATTTACTTCAAAAATTCGATTTTACATAAATGTTGATGTATTCCACTTTTAATTGACAGTTTAAAGATCTGTTTTCAGAACAATAAAACAGATATGTCTCATGAGATAAGTTACCTTTTTTGAACATAAGTTACTTTTTTTTACACAGTTTTGTGTAAATCTTCCTCTGTATTAACAACATTTGGAGTTTGAAAACTAGAAGAAATTTGAGATTGTCTTTATAGCTTCCTGTAGCAATTTTACGTAAAATAGTATCACTGGATGGCGTTTTCATCGTGTTTTTTTTCTCCGCAGATCGCTCAAATTACGAACAACGTTTAAGCATCATAAATATGAAATAAGCGACGCTTCCTAGTAAAAGCTAAGTGTATCAAGTATAGGAAACAATATGGTTACATCGCATATTTTGTCGGGGCTAAATACCTTGACTATCAATATGTTATTTTATAAAGAATGCTTAGAATAAGCAAATAAGTGTTCTAAACATAAAGTCGACATAGAAATAAAAACAATAAACACTACTATTGGGAAGAAGATTGGTTATTATATATTACATACTAAATATCAAACAATAAACAAAAACATAGACTGTAGCGATTAACAGTTCCTGGTTGGATAGGATTCATTCACGTATTTTAGAAGAATACAAACTATTTAGTATCCATTTCATGAATCAAAATAAAAAATGATACAACACGCTACCCTACAGTTCTTATACGAATAGAATTAATTTCGTTATAAAAAAACATCAAATTCTAAGAAAAGTGTAAACTGCAGACGAAACTCAAGAAATTATTATTATAATATACAGCACATTAATTATGTGAATGTGCTTTATATTATAGTAATAATTTCTTGAGTAACTAATAAAATGGAATCGTATATTCTTAATTGATGAAAGTTTTGTTAAAGACATGGATACTGTAAGTGTTGTCCTAAGTAAAGAATTGCGTGGACAGAGTATAAATGCGAATGTGATACTCAAAACAATTTTAAAGGTACTAGATACGTTTGAAAATATATAGTGGAATTTTCTAATATAAAAAGGCATTCTAGTAATGTTCCCATCATACCTTGGTTAAATAAATATATTCCATGTTTATTGAGGATACAAGCATTAATTTTTTTACATTTGTAAATTTTGAAATCGGAAACAAACTTGATCGTATCTTAACATCGCCTTTCAAGTTTCGGCGTCAAACAGCTTAAGAAAAATGATGAATTTTTTTAGCAATTTTTCTAGAACTGACTTATATAAAATAAATGTAAAAATAATTTTGGTATTCTTATAAGTTGCTCTTTAATCCATTCCTTCCCGCTATCCTATTTTTAGGATCCTAAATTTGTTTTTTTTTCACAAAACCATAAACATTTATTCTATTGTTTCTAATGAAATTTGTATTTATACACAATTATTCTATTAAATTTTTTTTTGGTAGTAAAATATGTTTACGCCATTTAACCATTTTGTTGCGTTAAAAAGAGCATGAGTTTTTATTTTATAGATTGTATATAAAAAAATAACTACTTAGCTACTACATAGTACATAAAACAATTCCAAGATCTTTACTAAATATATAATAACAAAACAGTACACAAAATATATTTTGGAAACAAGTTAGGTGATTTCGAAATGAACCGTACTATAAATATGACATTGGGAATAGGTGTTTATTATTTGGCGCGAAAACATGATCAATCCTGTGCACAAGCAAGTTCAAACTTGTCAATTGTTTATTTCTTGCGGATCTTATATTTACATTAGTTTATAAGTTTACGTCGAACACAGTACATCTCGTGACACGGCTGTGATTTTATATCGATATAAATAAATTAAAAGGTGTGTGTGTGTGTGTGTGTGTGTGAATAATTGACAAAAGATAAGTAAATTTATTTTGTGTTTGCTTTTATAGCAAATGGTAAAAAGTATACCTATTTATTCTTTTTCTCATTTTTACAGATCATGGATCCAGTGAAAAAAATACTAAAAGGCGTTGAAGGAGTCCGATAACGTTGACTATCTTCAAGATATCAGAGATTCTAGTGATGAGGATATGGACGATATTGAAATTGCTATATTGCCTCCAGACGTAATGATTGATATGGAAGAGGGTCCTGATGACGATATGGGGGTTTTGCTGATTTCAGATGTAGTCGGTTAAGTGGAGTTTTCATATACGATAACGTCGAGGATGAGTTTATTCTAAAATAAAAAATGAGTCGGATACCGCTAAACAATGGTTGGAAAACATGATTACGCAGTTGGAAGGAAAATCAGCGGTAGAAATATTTAAATCATTCTTATCTGACGAGATTCTATAGTATATTGTAAACGAAAGAGTTACCTATGTCAATAATTATACAAATGATTTGAACTTCAATCTATAAAGGAGTTAAAAGTTTTTATAGGAATTTTATTTTTCTCTTCGTGTCACCACTTACCCCATTTATTAAAAAACAATGTTAAGAAATCTTTTTGATAAAATAAAATCTTTGCATTTCAATGACAACTCGAGAATGGATCACACTGATAAAGCTTTTAAAATTCGCCCCATTTATTGCTGAAGCTAATGAATCATTTCGAAAGTTTGGGATATTTGAAACCAATTTAGCTCTAGATGAAATGATCGTCATATACTTTGGTCTTCATGGAATAGAACAATTTATAAAAGGCAAACCAAATAGATTTGGATACAAGCTTTAGTTTTATGTGGAGTCAGCGGTTATTGTTATAACTTTTCACTATATACAGGGAAGGATACTCAAACATCGGATAGCAATGGTTTCGGCTCAAGAGTAGTGAAAAAGTTGCTTATAGTGTGTACAGATCCCAGCGTACATGTGATATATTGCAAAAACTTTTTTAGTAGCATGCAATTATTGATTGATTTGAAATGTCAAGGGGTTCAGAGCTACGGGCACAATGAGGGAATATAGGACTAAGGAATGTCCTGTTATGCAGAAACGAAAAAGAAAGTGCGAGCTTATTTCAATCATTGTTTTGATAAAAACAATGAAATATTATGCGTGAAATGGAATGGCAACGTCTTTTGACTAATTTCGATACTGTTGAACCTTTTGTGAAAACTAATAGAAAATTAATATGAAAATTAGATATTCTAAGACAGAAAAGGCCAAAGTGAGCGTAAATCAACCAAGGCTTATATATAAATACAAAAAATATATGGGGGGAGTTGATTAACATGATTGGTTGATTTCTAAATATCCAATCGGTTTCAGAGGTAAGATATGGTAATGGCCTCTAGTCATCAGACTTTTAGATATGTCTCATATACCGGGTAAATAAAAATGAAACCATCCCTTTGCTAGATTTTAGGCGAAGTGTTTGCTTTTCTTGGATGAAAAAATCGAAAGGCAGGGCAAGTAAACCTGCTACGAGGTCTTCAGAAGCTCTATTACAACCAGTCAGATTTGATAATCTGGTCAACCAGTCAGATTTGATCATCACTATATGATGAAGAGAGACAAAGAAAGGCATTGCCAATGACAAGGTTGTAAAAAAACTTTAACTTTTTGTGAAAAATGTGATAAAACACTTTGCAGTGATTGTTTCAAACCTTATCACAGGATATAAATTTATATAAATTTATTGATTAGTGTACTTCTTATTTTTTTAAATATTTATGAGGATGGTTTCAAAATAAAGTTAATTTTCTTATAATTCCGATATTTTTTAATTTCTGACCATATGTTCCCACTGTCATATTTATAGTACAGGCTGTTACAGCAAGTAGTAATAAATTTTTTTGAATTTTATTTTATGTTATTTTAAGACCTTAATTAAAATATATGAACAAAAACATCTATTCTTTCGATGCTTGGGAAGCAATGATTAAATTAATATCACATGCTACACTGGCTGCGAAAGAAAAATTGTGTGCTTTTATTGTAACTTATAAAATTACACTTTGTCAGAAAAATGTTTTTATAAAGTGATACACGTAAGGTAATACATGCAATGTTTTAACGTTAATGAAGCTTAAGACATGATAAACACAATGAAATATTGACATTTTAAAAATCTTTTGTAATAATACTTTATTCCATGCAAAATTATTATTATAACCATCGTATTAATAATTTCAGTACAACATTTGTCAGTATTATGACCTATAATATGTTGTATGCATAAATTTCCTATTTCAGCTTAAGAAATTATTGTATTTACGCGGCAAATTCATTTTACTAACGGCAAGCTTTATTTATATAAAAAGTGTTTAGGAAATAACACTCATTTTTAATTTACACATCAATATTTTCCTTTAGCTAATGCTGCAACGAGATCGGAAAATATATCGATTCCAAAGGAAAATATCAGATCACAATTATTATTATTTATATTTAATATAATAATGTAATATTTAAACAATCAAGAATGAAATCAAGAATATTTTAAGTAAAGACATGTAGGTTTATTTTTAGAAAAAATTACAAATATTTTACTTTATTTTGTACTCATATTTTCTCTAAGTATTTTTATCCATTTGAATAGTATTTTCGTACAAAAAATGAACTACTTTCAAATAACTGTAGAATAAGAGGCGCAATGAAAAATAAAAAAATATTGAAAGTTATATTTTACAAATCGTTTCCGAACAATCTTTTCCTTTAGCAACAATATGGTATTGCAATTGTGAACTTGTACACACTGTTATTGCTAAAGCTTTTTGGAATCCTTGCCACGTGGTTTTTCTCCTCCTCACATACATGTACGTACAGATGAATGCTATATTTCAGTTAAAGTCAGTTTATGTATTTATTTTATTTGATTTGAAACGGGTTTTTTCGCGGTAATTATATATTTAACGAGTAAACCTAGATATTATAAACTAAGTACTCACTATGTCCCGACGTTTCAGACTGGTTGCACAGCCTGTGGTCACGGGAAGACTTCCCGTGACTAGTTTATAATATCTAGGTTTACTCATTATAATATCTAGGTTTACTCATTAAATATATAATTACCGCGAAAAAACCCGTTTCAAATCAAATAAAATATGTGTTCGAATCGCGAAAGTTTAAAAAAGTCTAGTTTATGTATTTGTTTATAAGTGTACTTACTTATCTACCTTCCACTAATATCTTAGTTGCTTCACGAGTTTGTGTATATTTGCATACACTTACTTATTTACTTTAATATTTCTTTGCTTACATCACAAGACAAGTGAAATAATGCCAAATTCGAAGACTTTAGTCCTCATAAATTAAGAGTTCCTGTGACCGCCTTTCAATACTCTGATATTGGCAAAGGACAGATTTATACCCTATTTAATCGCATGAAAATTTTAGAGACTTTATTGTTAGATTATCATTGAACCGATATCACCTAAATTACGTTAAAATACCTGTCCTATTTATTGTCAAGGAATTCTACAACATAACTTTAAATTCTTTGATCAATTCTATTTAGTACGAAACGCGTAACCAAGTGGAACTATTTAAAAATGTATCAAGCCTTTGTTAGTTCATTCCTCATTTCTGAAGAGTTCTTGTCACTATCTTTCAGCAATGATGGCATTGTACCTTGATACTAAAATAGAGTATGTTTATTTAATATATTTGGCGTTAATTTTGTCGAAATTCATTATTTACAATTAAATGAAACTAAGTGATGTAGTATTATTTCCACTTTCTTTAAATTCTTTATCACGACCAAGGTTGGTAAAGAACTTAAAGAAAGTGGAAATAAAACTACATCACGTAGTTTCATTTAATTGAGAGTATGTTTATGTTATCCTCAATAATGTCTTATTAAATTAATATTAGATGTATACCATCCAAACTGTATATATATATATATATATATATATATATATATATATATATATATATATATGCATGTGTGTGTATATATGTGTGTATGAATATACAGGGTCGGACTGGGCTGGAGGAACCCGGATATATATTATTAGAAAAATATTATTCTTAAAAAGTACTAAAAACCGCTTCGAATGCCCTTCAAATCGGTTAATTTATTTAGAAGATATACGCTTTAAAAAATTAAAAAAAAAAAACTTTCCAATATAACTTTCAAATATATTGATGGAACATATTTTTGAATAGGCTTTATTTCTTGTACAAAAAAAAATGCATCGAATGCCTCAATTCAGTTGATCATTTGGTGTATATTTTTCAAAAACATAAAATAGCGCCATTATTATTTTTCGAGCTCAAAGAGTTCGAAAATGAACAAAATAGTCATCTCCTTGGGGTAGAAAGCTCAATAATTACGTCCAGAAATATTTTTGAGCGTTTTCAGCTTATAAGTAGTGGAAAGTTTCAAAGATTGCCTCAGAGTCAAGTATTTTTCAAATTGTTCCGTTTCAATTCTCTCTAAGTATGTATGAACCATTTTACATGTAAGTCGTCAGCCAGGGGTAGGTAGGGTCGGGGACCCGAACAGATTACGGCCCGGCTGGCAAACGCCGCCTCGACTATATGGCCATCCCGACACTGTGTATATACATATATTTATATACATACACAATATTATTAAATTGGCTGAGATAGTTTAAGATGATAGTAACAATTTCAAACGCATCCAAAAGAATCGACCGATATGCTTAAACCTAATTTATTTCTGATGACTTTTCAGAATGAAGAGTGAAAAGTTTAATAAATCATTTCAGCACGATTCAAACCTATTATAGTTATTTATCTATTACGATATAGCAAGTATATCATCGATATTTCACTTGAAGCTGGGTTCAAACTCTTCGATTTATTGCGTGCGTGTTTCTATCGGCCAAAGATTTTATCAGTATTGATTATATCAGAACAGATAGAAATAGATTATCTATTAGTACTATAATAGATTATCTATTGTACCTTGAGTATTGTTTACGTGAAATGAAGATTATTTACTTTTATTTACACACGAAGTGTTATCGACATTTTAAGTAGGCTATATGATACGATTGAAAGAAATAAAACAAAACTACCTAAATTATCAATCAACAGACAAACTGTTTTTATTTTTTAAATATTATGTTTCAAAATATGATACTATATTATATATTTGTATCTTCGTTGAAATACTTCATTAAAGAACTTTTTATAAATGGGATATAAATATATATATATATATATATATATATATGAATATGCACTAGTCCAAAATATCGTCATGAGAGTTAATTTCAACGATCTCATAAATTCGATCATTATGCTTCAATCCATTGTAGCTTCTATCCTCCGTCTTTTTAGTTTAATTGATGGCTTTGTGCAATTAAGAGCGCTTTCTATATCACAATAAACGGCGTCCTGTTAAGTTATTCCGTTCGGTTGTTTCAGTTTTCGTATTTCGCCAGTTAATTAAAATCGTACGGTTCTATAAAAAATTAAAATAAGCGAATATTCAATTTTCTATTGAAGGTTTTTAAGGATCACTATTTGCACATGACTTTGTATATAATTTGAATAAAACACCAATAATTCTGGACACTCTCAAGTGCTTTAACATCGATACAAGGAATCGGTGAACAAAATTAATTTTCTTCTAAAAAAACTTAAGTAATTTTCATATTCTAGTGAAACTACATCCATAGTTGTTCTTATATTATATACACTTTTAGCATATTTTTAACGGTCTTAGTTATGGAAGTGATATTTTGGTCATCCGTTCAAGAATCAAATATTAGGTTATTATTATTGTTTGTTTACTTTTTACAACTAAGTGTTAAATATTTTCCGCAAGGGAGTCTATTTTATAGTAAATTGAAAGTAAATTTGAAATAATACTGTACCGTGTACTAATAATTACCACCGGTATAATATATTATATATTAGAAGTAGTACAAACTTTCAAAGATTTCTATTCGCGTTAATACCATATACTGGATAGTACGAGCTTTTAAGTAGTATGTCCAACCGTGTCCAACCACCGTTAGTCAACCAAACAGGATATGTATATTTACCTGCCTGGACTAATGCGTGTAAAGATATTTGAAACTAACGGTCTTTGGTACATAAAAGAAAAGGACTTTGTTTATTATGATTAATTATAATCAATAATGTCCTTAGTTATACATAAAGGGCTAAGTAATTTTATTATCGCAATTAGCAAAATAGTAATTGTATTATCCACGTCACTTTGTCATCTTTATGCATGTCGTCAATATAGTGGATAAAATAGAACGTTACAGGTTTAATGTTTTATTCATATATGTGTTAATGGTTTGATATAATTGATGCTATTCTCATAGTAATAGCGAATTTGAAAAATAATATTTAAATTCTAAATATGGAAAGAAATACGCGGTAAGAAAATAAATTGCTTGCGAAAGACAGCGCCAGCTTTTAAACGGCCCCATTGCGAGCAGTAAAATTTATAAATACAAGGGATTCGTCACACCAGCCTTATCCCTATTGCAATTAGTTGTAAATTATTCAAGTAGTAATATTTTTCCGTAAACATTATTTTTTGGTTTTTGTCCTATGTTGTATTGTTTCACAAGAGAACTTAACTTCAATATATTATGGTATAGAGTTATTTGTTCTGTTTCTTTTTACATCAGAAGGATTTCACATTAGCAATCCATCATATATTTTGAATATGTGAAAAAAGAATAAATAATGTCAAAGATAGCAGTGAAACTGATAGCAGTGAACCTTTAAGTCAGCTGTAACTAATGTATTTCCAATGACATTTGAGAATTAAGAGTGTAAAGTTTAATAAAGCATTTCAGCGCGATTCAAACCCATCATAGTTATTTATCTATTACAATGTAGCAAGTGGATCATCGATATTTCACTTGAATCTTGGTTCAAACTCTTTGATTCACGCAATAGCGTGCATGTTTCTGTCGGCCAAAGATTTTATCAGTATTGTTTTTGGTCATGTAATTTTCAAAAAGTTTATTTTTCAAGGAATGTGTTTTACAACAAGTATTTTTGAAATATAAATCGTTAGAATCATGATTATTTATTATATTTTTGTCAAAACTACGTTCAGTGTGAAACTAATTATTCAGGGAAAGAAAACGTCCGAAAAAAAGGGAAAAAAGACTTCAACTTACATCCCTCAATTAGTGATTTCTCATAATAGAATATAGGAAAAAAGACAATTTGTATTACGCATATTGCTCAATATACTGTCAATAGGACAATTGTCTCAATTTTTTTTTCTAGGACAATTGTCTCACTTTGTCAAAAAAGTTGAAGTTTAAATATTGGGTTCTTATATTTAAAGATTGCAGTCACATGGTGACATCTTCTATCAAAAGTTTAAAAGAAAGAGTTCTAAAATAATTTTGTGTAAAAAATAGAATTTAAGTCATCAAGTAATGAAGCCGGTTATATATAGAAAGAAAAGAGGGCATAAAACATTATGTTAAGGTCAAAGAAAGCTTCAACTTAGATTAATTAATTATTTATAAAATACTTAATTAAAATATAAATATATTTACTTACCTGTTCAAACGCTTTTGCATAAAATAAAAAAAAACTGGAAAGGAAATTGAAACAACCATTTATTAACCTTTCTTTCTTTATTTCTTCCTCGTTCTGTATACCATAAAGACTTAAGGCTGATATTAACTAGAATATGTCTAAACTTGTAGTCATTGCGAGTCGAGGTATAAGATTTATAGTTTAATGAATGTAAATATACATGCACACAGACATGCACAACACATACACTATTTAAACTCTTCCTGCAGCTAGAAGCAGATAATACACATGAACATAATCAAAATGGGTATGAATTATTAAAAGTCCTCTAAACCTGCAGTTAACATTTATAGTAAAGTAAAAATAATAAATCTTTTTACGGAATAAAAAATGCTGAAGAATCCCACTCAACGGTACTTACTTATTACGTAATATAAAATGATTTTCAAGGTTGTTGCAACTCCATTATTGCGTAATCGGATCTTATCTAATTAAATATACAAAACTAAATGAGGCCACTATGAAACATAAGAAACTAAACCGTCCTTTCTTGTAGATTTCGTGGTAAAGGAGATTAGTATAATATAAGTTCGCAATTAGGAAGTGACTTTCAGGCGATAGATAGAAAAATTCACAGATGTTAGTTTCTATTTTTTAAAAATAGTATTATTCACTGATCAGCAATCCCTTATTACAAACACACATTTTTAATCTACCATTCTGCCTATATTTTTAATATTTTATTGCATCCTGTAAATTGCTTTGTTGATTAGTTGATTGTTATTCATGCAGTAATTATATATTAAGAAGTACGTGGATACAACAATTTAGAAATTCGAGCAATATCAAGATTTCAAACTTCCAGTATGCACGTATGCAAATTATAAAATGTACTGTGTTGCATTGTAAGTGCTGCAATTTTAAGTAAAAATGTTGAATTATGAAATAAAAAAAAAATTATTAAAAATGTTAGTTTGAAATTTCTTTAAAATATAATGAAGCGATCAAGTAAATGTATATTTACATAATTCAATAGGTAGCCGCTTTTCGGGAACCTTTCTTATCCAGCAATCATCGGATCGACAAACTACTTGACCTGCTCATTGCCACTCCAGTCTGTAAATCCTGCAAGCAGTGTCGATAACCTCAGTTCTCCTGCCTGACGTCCTTATTACGAATCATATTTAATCGAGAAACCCCGAAAGTAAACTTTACGTAGCTCTCTGCTTGGCTTGAATTCTTTCTACGAAGCCAATAGAAAGGAGCATCTCACTCTTAACACAAGTAATAAATGCACGTTTAAGACTTTCGTTTATAGACGGTATTATAGCAGTATTATGGACGAGAAAGTATGGTAAGGTTTACTGATCTCTGTCCAGCCGAGTTGAATTCTCCGATTGCTCGAATGGTTTTTACAAGGCAATGAACTCATTCATTACCGTCCAAACTACTAACTACATAACAAAAACTATGTGACCATTTAGTCACACGTAAACTCAAAGTACTAGCATACTTCAAACTCTTAAAAAGTGCATTATATAAAAATGAAGTATAAATAAGCAATATGTTATTCCACAATCTACTTACGATTCCCATAAATGGAATAGCGTTAAGTCAGTGTAGCAGGGCATGTTACCTCAGATAAATGGTAATGTTGCGGTAATGTTGTTTATTTAAATTTAGTTTATTCACATATATATGTAGGTAAAAATATTACTTTCATTTCGTAGAATGAGGCGGTAATGTTCAACCGAAAATTCGACTTAAAATACTTCATGCAATTATTTAGACAAAATATTTAGTAAATATCTTTATAAAAAGTGGCCACAATGGACGGGCATACACCATCACCATTGTTTTTATTAGCTTTTGAATATACTACAATATAATACAAAATAACTAAATATCCACTATAGCATTCAGCGAAACACAAGGAAGCTGGAGTAAATATTTTGGTGATTCTATTTGGGAATCTAAGTATAAATTTTCATGCCCAAAACTATAATTATTTTGAATACCCATACAATCTCATTACCCATATTTTTACATATTTAGGGTTGAATTTCAAAAAGTAATTCTTAGCCAATAACTGGAGGACGAGAGAAATGTACATGCCATATTTTAAGTTTATGTGCTTTATAATTCTGAAGCCTTTGTGATGAGTCGGTGAGAGCTATTTGGCTTTGTTATATGTAGATTATAATTTTTGGTGACCTAATTTTCATTTTCATTACTTGGATAATGCAAACAGGTGATGTTAATACTTCTATAAATGGATAATTTTAAAATCGAGTCAGTGTACTTTTGATAGGAAACGATTCGAAATATTACTTTCAAGTATGGTTAATGCAGTTTTAGAGGTATATGTTCCATTAAAGACAGAAAGTATTTAAGCTTAACTGCCGCACCCTTTGACACTATTTGTAAATAAAATGCAAAAAATATAGTAGACTGTTTGTAAAATATTTACACAAAATATATGGCAATCAGAAGCAAGAGACTGGCTTCTTCTGACTTCCTTAAGGAATGCTATGAAAACATAACGTTGAAGTGGCAATTTTAGTCGAATATTGCCTAAAACCTAAACTTTTGCATTTCCCACTAATTTTATGTCACTATATGTATAGTTTCAAATTACAATTAAGGTAGTGTGATATATTTCAACTATATAAAATATATATATATATATATATATATATATATATATATACATATATATGTATGTATATGTATGTATGTGTACATATATATATATATATATATATATACGTACACACGGGAAACACAAAACGAATTTCTTAAAATTTTCAAAGGGTCGAGTTGACTTCTTTGCTGGCCGAAGTTAAGTATATCATGAAATATTTATCTATAGAATATAAGTAAATTGATATTATTTTCCAAAGTAAACAAAATTATTGATTTCTCGCAGTGAGGGAGTGTCAGTCAGTTTTTCTTGTGGCTTTATGACACCGCAGTTTTATTTTGTACACACTAAGGTACACATTTTTGAAAAGGACTGGCGCTTATCACTTAAGCAAAGTGTTTTTGTAGATCTTTATCGCAAAAGAGATTAAATAGAAAAATATAAGGATCGGCGGGTCATTATAGAGAATAATATTTGCAAGTCCCAGACTTCAAAAAAATGAGCGGCATTGAAAAGTGAAAGACAATTTCTGTGTAAATCAAATGAATACAATAAAAAAGATATATATATATATATATATATATATATATATATATATATATATATTAGCTTGTTTGACAAATTAAATATGACCATAAAAAAGGATAAGACAAATTTTCGTTTCTGAACAAATGTGGAGCAAGAAAAGAAAGGATCAAATAGGAGATTATTAAAAGTAGATTAGATTACCATAACATTTATTAAAAAATTACAATGTTCTTAGCAAATAAACTAATATATTTATGGGTCAAAATATTTTAATGATTTACGGCTATTTAGTAGCAAGAAAGGAATGAAATTTTGGATTTAAACTACATTATTTTAAAACTTTTTTAAAATTTTTTTTCCTTCCCATTCTAGATTTTGTTATCTTTATGTATCGTAGCAATCGAAAGACAAGAGGTATTTATTTATTTTATGATCATGAAAATATCAAGGCTTATTTATAAAGGCAATTCATACAGTGTATTTTTTTTGCTGGGACAGTGTAGGGAAATTCGAAACAATAACAGATACAGGGAAACTGTCTTATATATCATTATGTCTTTTTTTATAGAAACAATTTTGTCATATTTAAATTTTGGTCAAGCTCGAGTTTCTCGTAAAAATTATTAAA